>NW_019379727.1:224262-277956 GCF_000648655.2 Copidosoma floridanum
TAATTGTACAGTTTGTATGTGATAATGATAATTAAAAAATATGATCTAGAATAAATTTATTATTATTAAAAAAGAACCCATTGGCTTCTCATTAACTACTGTTACAACATTCATTAAAAAAAAAAATGGAAAGAACAATTTTAAAAGATTTTCATAAAAACTAAATACTTACACTATATGATCTGATAGCTATACTTAACTCATGAGAACTGTATTTTTATGATTATTTTTTCACATGCCTAACAGTTCTCACATGAAACGAAAAGTATTTTTCGTAAAAACCTTAATTTTTTTTGGAATTAATGTTAAAATTAGTATTTCTAATCTTAATTTAAACATTTTTAACAATAAAATTTTTGTATTAAAACTTTTCTCTAAATAAATGTCACAACGTCATGTTAGGTAATAATATATAATCAAATTTAATATGACTCTAACATTAGAACTCTTACAGCATCAATTCGTGTGTATGTAGGTGGTGGTACATTATATAAGCAGTCTTGAAACTATCCATGCCCTTTTCAATGATAAATATACTACAGATTCATGATAAACATTCACATACTTTCCATTTCGATAAAATTTCGTAAGAAAACGTAAGAATAAAAAAAATATCCTCCCTAGGTGCGGATCAAACACACAACCCTTTGTTAACTAGACAGTTGCTCTACTATTTGAGCTACCGAAAAGCCGTACATTCACTTGCGCCGTAGGTTTAAATAAGTTGCCATTCCTTATTTTTAAACTATTTTTTACCTCAAGCTGATGTGGGTGCGGATCAAACACACAACCTTCTGTTTACTAGACAGTTTACTGTATACTTATTAAAACCAAGCTGGAGGTATAAAAGAGCTCAAAAATTAAAAATGAGAACTTATCTAAACCTACGGTGCCAAAGAATGTACGGCTCCTCTGTAGCTCAAATGGTAGAGCAAATGTCTAGTTAAAAGGTTGTGTGTTTGATCTGCACTGATAGAGGATATTTATCGCATTCTTACGTTTTCTTAAGAAATTTTCTTGAAATAAAAAATATGTGAATTTTGATCATAAATCCTTAGTATATTTGCTATCGAAAAGGGCATGTATAATTTTAAGACAGCTTCTATAAAAGTGCCACCATCTACGTCTGTATCAACTGCGATCATAAATGTAAAAATATTGCTTGTATATCTATTAAAGTTCTATTCAATTTCAAACTTATCTACAAGCATTTGAATCATTTTTCAATACACCTTCTATAATATAAGGAAAAAATATTTAAATAATAACTATTTTGCTATTTCGCTACACATTACTGAAATTGTATCAACATTTAGTTATAACATTTTTTGCTTTTAGATAAAATGTTGTTACATTACACATTCAAATGAACCTAAATAATCAATAAATTATAAAAAAATTTTGTTTCCAAATTGTATTTTTGAGTTTATTGTCATTGTCATTCCCTAGAATTCAATCAATCACCAAAATTAATCAACAGTTCTAAAAAAAAACAAGAACAAAAAAGTTTAATGAGTACTCCATATTTCATTTTTCTGAATACGCAAGTATTTAAAAACATCTAGACAGTTTCTTGTTTCATGAACAAACTATACAATTAAAAAAATTAAGTTGTGTTCTGGGCAATAATTAAGGTGTAAATTGTTAAAAACCAAGCTTTTTCCAATGAATAATTATTTTTGCAATTAATATAGGATACTTAAACCCTACTAGAATAAGATATATTATTCATGCGGAAGTAGTAGTCCAAAAAATACGAAAGATGCTCTAGAAAAGTAATGCACAAGGTAATTTGTGACTGATAAAATCTGTTGATTTCAATTTGTTGGGAAACTTTTTTTAGCTCTTGAACATTGCTGCTTTTGATTTAAAATGTTTGAATTATCATGAATATTAATGTTTGATAATATACGTTGTAAATTTGTATGGAAAATAACTATTTCGTTCTAAAAAGAATTGGCATTTTAATTAACTATAAATCTTACAATACTAATAATAGTAGTATAACCTTTTTGCCCCAAATTACGAATTAATTAATTGTTTGGACATTTGTGATCTTGTAGGGTAGGGTTAGAATACGATCTGCTTCAATATTCTAAAAAATAATTTTAATTGCACCCCATTCTGTTATAGATATGTTAATGATACAATTTTATGTGTACCATCTAATTCTATCCATACAAACTTAAACATTTCCAATAGCTTTCATGATAAACTCCAATTCACCCATGAAATTCAAAACAATAAATCCATTAAATTCTTAGATACCACAATTATATTCGACAGTAATAACACAATTATCACAAATTGATTAAAACCTCCGTGATGAGGCGGTTTCTTAAATTTTCAGTCAAATCATCCTATCTCTTTGAAGAAAAACATGATTTTTAATTTACTTGATAGAGAAATTTTACTTTCACATAAAGAATATCATAGGAACAATTTAAGAAAAGTTAAATTCCTACTTAGCTGGAATAATTATTCAAAAGAACTTTACGATCCCATGATTAAACAACGTTTACACAAATACTAAACCAATATTTAAAACGGCCAAAATAGTAATAGCCCTTTTGAAAATACTTTTTTTAGTTTTTCTTATTTCCTTACATACCTCTTTTTTAATAATAACTTGTTTAATAAATCTAAAAAAATCTTGGAAAAAAAAATTTTTCGCGAATACCGAAAATTAACAATACTTTTAGTCCCTCATTTGGTCTGAGTAAAAATAAAACTAATATGTTAGACAAAGTAAATACTATATACCGCTTAGAAAGCGATGACTGTAATGCTGAATACGTACGTTAAAGTAAACGTCAACTAAAAATAAGATTTAAGGAACATTTTTGGTTCTACTAGGTCTACTCCGTAACCGTACTTTACAGCCATAGTAAAATGAAATGTTTATACGTTAATATCAAATACAGAGTTTAAAATATGCATGTATAATTAGTATGTTAAAATATTGTAGCTCGACTGAGTGAGGCCAACGAATGTTGGCGAAGGGCTGTCAACCATAAAAACATTATCACTAACATCAAGTGATTCAATTTTTATTTCGTCCTGTAAGATCAACAATGTCCAAACAATCCATCTACTTACAAAACTAAGTTCTGTGTCTACTCATATTGTGTTTCTCGAATTTTTTGCGAACTCAATAAAAAAAATTTTTGTACAGTGGATACAATGGAATATGATCGACAATTTAATAAAAATTGACATGATTTTGATTATAAACAGTATGACACAACATAAAAAGAAGTAAGACACAAAATTACATGACACCTGGTTAAGCTTGCTGTTGTAGAGTTACCATAATGTCTTTGATTGATTAGAAAGTATCTATGCCCTTCCTCTATCCAATCTTAGCTTAACTTTTTAGGTTTAGTAAGTTAGATTAGATTATCACGATAACTTGAGGTATTTAAAAATTTAACCAAAAAAAATTATTTTTGTAAAGTGACTAGGGCCTCTTTACCCATCATAGCTCTTTTCCAGTTCCCCCACAAAATAGTTGGAAGTTTTTAAAAAACTTATTTATTTATTTTTTTTTTTAAAAGTACATAAAGTTTTTTTTGGAACCCTACCGTACCTTAACACCTAACAATAAGTTAAATAGTTTCATACGTAAAAAAGTATTTAAGGAGTGATTGGATGTCATAAATTATAATTAAGAACATTGCAACAATTCGTAGAGTACAGCGCTACAGTTAAATGGAAGCAAAAGAAAATTTCTTTTGATTTTTGCTTTATCAAACTGGTACGTCCAAACTTCTAAGCCAAGGGTGGATTTCATAAATTCGTTCTACGAACAAATAAATTTAATTCTTATTCGTAAAGAGCTAGCCGTCAATCCAAAGGTCTTATTTTCTTTTACTTATGTTATGCTTTCCTTTTAAATCGTTGACTCGGCCTTGTGGTATTAAGATTGGTATTAAGGTTGGTATTAAGATGAGTGATATGTATCAAATACTGTTGGTGTAATATACGTTGAACTTCTGTTTATGTAATTTTTGATAGTATACGTTTTTGAGAGTAGTAGTGCGAGTTAATGCTGTACGGTGAGCGCTTCATAAGATTGTTTAAAGATAACACGAATTCAAGTTTTCCAGTGATAGCTCTTTTTAAGAGAAGTAAATTGAATGTCATGTAATTGCACAAGCAGATATACAGCTCGATGTTTAAAAATATTTCTGAGCATTGGCTTTTCATAAATGCAAAATGAAGCCGGGTTATTCTAAAAAATAATTATTAAGTATGTGACATGGGGTGTCACAGAACTTTACAAAAACATTTAAATATTATTAAGTGTTTTTTAGCTGATTATTTAATATTTCCGTTACTAATTTCAGAAAATTTCATCAAATATCAAGATTTAGAATAAAAAATTGAATCAAATGTACTATAAATATTGTTTATTGAACATTAAGTTCCAAGTCATCTTAAGAGGCTATACATTGAAAAAAATATCACTACATTGGTAAGCCATCATACTAAAATTAAAATTAATAATCTAAAATTATCCACTGTAATTGGAAAATATCTTCTACATAAAATTCTTTCTTGAATTTTATGTAACTTTCGAATTAACGATTTGGCGTACATTGTGACGAAGCTCAAAAAAAGTTTGAAATTACTACTCTCACTGAGTATTGCCTCTAAGAATAATTTTTTGTTGTGATTTCATTAGTTTCAGCATTTTTTTCTTTGCATTTCTGCATTATTGCATATGTTATGCTAGTAAAGCCAAAATCGTCACTATGACTAAACTTGGTTGGTCGGGTCTAATTGGTATGAATACTCAAATTCAAAATAAGGAGTAGAAAGTGTTTAATACGATTTTTTAAGGTGCTAAACCGAAATTTAAGGTGTTTTATTAAAAACGAAATTGTTTAATCGACTTTTTAAAATAAATACCAAATAAATGATGGCTTTAAAAAAACTACATGTTTTCAATAGTTCTTGCTCAGGATAACTTATAAGTAATTAAGTAAAAAGTCATTGCTTACATTACTTTTAATAAAATGTCAGATAAAATTTAAACATGGTAAAATAAAAGCCCATGCTCTCTGTGTGTTGAAGAGAGAGGAACAGCTCATATTTTTCTTAGTTAAGTACGAGTACATACTTTAGTATGTATTATGACGGTAAAATTTTCTAATTAGTGTTATGTGAGTGAGCAATTGTATAATACTGCTTTTAATTTGTACATCATACTTATTAAATGTAGTTTTTTCATTTGTTGAAAATAAAGGATTGAATATTTTTTAATGACAATGCCTCTAATTATATTTTATATGTTACCTTTTACTCCAACAACAATAGATGTGATGGTACATTTTGAAATAAAGCAAGCTTTTGAAGACAGTTCGAAAGATTTTAAAGTTAAATATTTCAAGTATAAGATCTGTAAATTCAATAAAGCTTGATTAAAATTTGAGATACAATGATACTTGTGTGAAAGTCAAAAATACATACAATTGTCATTTAAATAAATTTTTAGATATCTTACCATAGTGAATAGTAAATCGTAAATAGTGATCTTACCATAGTGAATACTGCTTTCACATAAATATCAACACTACCTTAGTAAAACTTTTGTGAAATATGTTGCTCTTGACTTGCTTATTTACAAGTAGTTACTTAATTATTTTATAAGTTCTTAATTAGTTAACTACTGTTGTACCATTTTTTTAAATCGAATTCTTAAAATTGCATGTCTTATATTTTGTAAATCTAATGTTACCTGGAAAGTCAATCATTTTTGTAGTGATATAGATGGTGCACCTACCCAAGCAATCCATATGTTTTTCTCTAGAAGTGAAATAATGAAGTATTGTTTCGACAAAAAACGTTTACCCAACACTTGTGGACCATTGGTAAAAGTTAAAATAATGTTCTTATCAGTATCTTTAAAATTATTTCCATTCAAGGTCTTTAAATCAATGAATAATGTAGTCTATCTCACTTTATTAAGTATTAATTAAAAAAAAAAAAAAAAAATAGTATCTTAGTCCTTAGGAAATATGATGTTCACTCAACTTATTGCTACAGTCATTCAATAGGACTTATTCTTCTTTCTAAGATAGTGTCAATTATCAGTTTTTGGTTTTGGGCTACATTATTTGCACGAGATAAACAGTTAAAGTTGGTGTCCGTAACGTGAAGGTGAATCCTTGATAATAAATATTATATTGCCTTTGGCAAATGAGTTATGATAATACAAGAATTGAAAAAATTTAATTTAAACGTTTTATCTTATTAAGTAAATAAACGTATTGCTTTCGAATACTTAAAATTTTTCACAAAAAATTGACATGTGTTTTTACATAGAAAAGCTTTTAAAAGAATCATTCTTTTTAAAATACAGAAAAAAAGTTAATAAACTCTGTGCTACCAATTCTAACCAGTAGTATGATGTAATTAGAAAAATATGTGGTAATTTTTGTCTAATTTGGAATTTGGAGAAAAAAATTTAAGTAGATAATAACAATAGATCGAACAGAACTAAAATCCAACACTTTATTATTTCTGGTAATGATGCAAGAAAAATATTAAGAATGTCAAAAACAATTTTTTTGCATCTGTAAGTTGCAAAGAACCATGAGTTTTGCTCGAGATTTGGAAAATTTACAACTTTTGTTGTCCTGAAGATTGAGAGCTGAAATTTTAGTTTGTTGTAATTTTGACACCTACAAACTACCACACATAACTTTTACAAGATCATATGTATGTTTTTCGTAAACTGCTATTTGATAAAAAAAAAAGCATTTTTGTAAAATAGTCCTAAAAAAGTTGTGAAAAACAAAATTACTATGATAGTAAAAATCAATATAAACCTGAGAAAATTCAAGTGGATTTGATTTTTTTTACACGACACTTGCTTGTAGTTGTCAAGGTAATACCTTAGGGTAGCTTTAAAAATAAAGAAAAAACATGTTTTTTATAGCAATGTCTCATCGACTGAAGTATTGACCTCTTCAAGCCTTATTAACACTAATCATCAAATAAATTACTACAATAACCTTTGAAATTATGTCAGATACTAAGTCGTATGTGCAAGTTACCCTTCATTGATCACTGACGGGAACTATTTGACGTTTGTAATGTAAAGAATATTACAGATTGGATAAACAGAATTTCAACAGAAAAAATTCCTGATAATTATGTGTATTTGTCGCTAGACATTGTTTCCTTGTTTACAAACGTTTTGTGCGAGCTTTTGCTATAGAGTCTTAAAAAACGTACACGCTATATTCTTCAAGCATCAAAAATTTTGATCACTGACATTATTGGTTCAACGAAATTCTTTTTTGAAAATACATTTTTTACTTTTAACTATAAAATTTATCGTCAAACATTTGGCACACCTGTGGGGTAGTCAATCTCTGTTCTTTTTGCCTATTTGGTGCTTAATAATTGTGTGACGTATTGTTGGGAAAACTTATAAAATAAATACAGTATAGAGCCACTGTTTATCTTTACATGTACGGACGATTCAATAGATTGTATCAGAAAAGATACTGTTAATATTATTCTTTAGAAGTTTAAAAATTACATGAAAAATTTTTTTTCACCTATGAAATTAAAACTGAGTGACGGATTACTTTTTAGATACTACATTATTTAAACATGAAAATACAATAAAAATAATTTGGATTTGCCAAGAAATGTCTAGAAATATACTTTTAAATTTTGCGTCAGCCTATATGGAAAAAAGAAAATTAATGCTACGTATAATTTGTTAAACAGAGCCATGAAATTGTGGGATCGTTTGTTTAGAGTAGTAATATATATATTAATAGTTTTCAACTAATTTGGTCCAGAAAGCGGACTTATTACAGCGATTATTATAAACATATTCCAGTACAAAAGTTGAATATTTACAAACTACCAATCACAAATTTCAAAACGTATTACCAAATATATCCAATTGTAAGTACTTCAGCTTAGACTCATGTTATTTTCACACCTCCTTTTCTTATACATATTATTTAGCTTGCTCCATACTTTCGCTATTTTACACAAGTAAACATCCTTTAACATTTTATTTATATCTATAACCATATTAAACCATTCAATTCTCTGCATGTTTTATCTTCTTTTACAACTACACAATCTTTTATTAAATAATCTTTTAATATTCCTTTTACATCACTCTCATAAGTTTATTTATCGCATATTCTTGTGAGCCTGTTTTCCCCCTGGTTATAAATTTTTTCATTCGACCTTATTTACATTTTTCCAAAATGTACCCTTCACTTACCTAACCCAGTCTATTTCAGAATAATATATCTAGGCGTGCAAAAATCCAACCTTGATACTTATAAAAAATAGTCCATTTGAATTTTTTCCAATACTTTTATCTCTTTCCAGCCAAAGACATCTGCTCCACAACTCATTTTGCTCCTAACTAGATAATTGACCATCATCCGCCTCCTCTTGTAATCCTCTTTACACAATCTCTTCCCTAGTCCTCAAATTTTTCTAGCAGAAATTGTTCCCTTCGTTTTCAATTCGCTTATGTGGTCTGAGTAGTCCCCCTTTTTGTTAAATGTGAATCCCAAGTACTTGAACTTTATTACTTCCTTAATTACCCCCTGTTTGGACATCCATCCGTCTTTATTTATTTTATCCTTACTATTTAATACCAAAACCTTTGATTTCTCAAAATTTATACACAAATCCATTTTTCTTCTAAATTTCCTTAGCGTATCCGTCATATCCACTTAAACCTCCTTATTCACAGCCAACAGAACCAAGTTATCTGCGTATGTAAGGGACCTCAACCTTATTTTATTAATCATAATCACTCTGATATTCCTAGCTTTTAATATCTCCTCTAATTCGGCAATATATATTTGAGCAATTCTGCGTATAATGTACGCTTAGGAGTCCCCAGTTTTAAAAAAAAGTAAAATCCTAGGCACACCTACGGAATACGGCTTTTTTTTTCCTCACATATCCAGAAACATGAGAAAATTTATGAACATGCAAAAAGTAGAGGTAGACTAACTTTTTTTCAGCTTTTTCGAAAAAATAACGCAAAATTACGAAAAAATTTGATCAATGAATAAATGAGTTGACTCTAGCTCGTAACTTTTTTCCTTACAAGTTATACAAATTCTGCAAATATGGTTTTAAAGTGCTTAAAATAAACTTTCGTTTACGCACTGATTTAGTTCAAAATGTTTACTCCGTCGGAAAATACTGGCCATTGAAGTTTAGGCTTCAGATTGTTGCTCAATTATAATTTATGCATTGAATATCAGTGAACATCCATTAGTGTTGGAAATTTTGATCTACTTTGAATTCACAGTGAGTGTCAGTAATTTTAGAAAAATTGATGAAATCGCAATTGAACTATATGATGTCCCATCTAACATTAACCGCAAATATTGATAAGATCATTATTTTGGACTCCAACAGAGCTTAAATTAAAGCTTTTTTTGAGTACTTTAATTTAAGCTCTGATAAAGATAAAAATGATAATCAGATCAAAAGTTACGGATAATTTTCAATTTATTCGTAAATCATTAAGATCAATGCTTTTTTTTTACAAACTTAAGCTTTAATTAGCTACAACTTTTCTCCCAACAAATATTTGTGGGCAACCTAAAATTTTATCGAAAGCTTGTTGAAAGCTCTTTTATTTGAGCTCTAATAAAAACAAAAATACTAATTTAGTTAAAAGTTAAGGTGGTTTGAAGTAAATTTTGCATAAATCGACCAAAATTGCTTTTTTTAATCTGAAGCCTAAACTTCAATGGCCAGTATTTTCCGACAAAGTAAAAATTTTTAACTAAATCAGTGCTCAAATGAAAGCTTATTTTAAGCACCTTCAAACCCTATTTGCAGAATTTATATAACTTGTAAAGAAAAAAAGTTAGGAGCCAATGAGTCCACTCATTTTTCATTGATCAAATTTTTCCGTACTTGTGCGTAATTTTTTCAAAAAAGCTGAAAAAAGTTAGCCTCCCTCTAGTTTTTGCATGTTTATGAATTTTTACGTGTTTCTGAATGTGTGAAGAAGAAAAAAAGCCGTATGCCGTAGGTGTGTCTTGGATATTCCTTTTTTTTTAAACTGGGGACTTCTAAATGGACAATATACGTGGAATTTCTCATGTACAAAAAAGAGCCAGGCTTAGCATACAACCCTGTCTTAATCCTCTTAAAGTCAAAAATTCATCAGATAACACCTCATTTCCCCGAATCCATATCTTTGTTTTAGTATATAATTTCTTGATTCCTTCGATTGAATTTCTACTGAATCCTAGTGAACTCATTGTATCCCAAAGCTTATCCCTATTCAAGGTGTCAAATACTGCTTTAAAATCTACCGAAAGTGCTAATACGTTACCCTGTTCTTATTTCATTTTTTCCCTTTGCAGTATGTGGTCAAAAATGAAAATATTATCCAATGTCGATCTACACCTTCTGAATCCTGCCTGACCCTCCAGTAACACTTTCTTTTCCTTTATTTCTACTAACAGTTTCTCTTTTAATACTTGAGTGTATAAGTTATAGTCTGTAAGAAGAAAGGATATTCCTCTGTAATTTTTTGGGTCATTTTTATCGCTTTTTTTATGCAGGAGCACTACTATCGCTGTTTTCCACATTTCTGGTATTCCTTCTCCCGCTTATACCTTATTTATTACCTCCGTTAATTTATCCCTGTATCCTGTCCCAACATAGATCCAGACTTTGGTTAGTATACCGTCATATCCTGCAGCCTTTTTTCTCTTTAATTTTTTAATTGCTGCTTCAACTTTCACCTTACTTACATTTTCTCCATCTTCCCTATCATCTCGCATTTTATCCAATGTACCTACACACTTCCCACTTTTACCTCCCAATAGTTCTCTAAAATGATTTACCCACTCGTTCGCACTTCTGTGATTATCTATGTTCTCTCTTTTTTTTCTGTGTTCATTCAGATACTTCCACACATCACTTTCGTGCTTAATGTTTTTTAGCTCTTCCACCTGTCTTTCCTTCAGTTCTATTTTTTTTTCCAACAGGTATCTTTCCAATCTTTCCTAGCCTTTAAATACTTCAGCCTGTCCCCCCACCTCTTCTGCCACCTTAAAAACCTCCTTTTTGCCTTTCTTTTTTTGTTTTTACATTCGATTTAGCGTAGTAATCTAAAAATTGTAGAACATATGCTGAATAGGAAATTATAACCTTTTTATTTTATTCAGAAATACATAGAGAGACGACTTTTAAAAATTAGAACTATAAATCCATTAAGCTGTTTATTTAAAACATATAAATATAGCATCATTAGCTTGTCGAATTTTTCTACCATATTCAACAAAACAAAAAAATGTTTGCAAAAGTTTAATAAAAGCAGTATTCTGAAAATAGTGAAAAAAATAAATCTTATTGTACATCTAGAAAAGTATTAGACAAACGTATAAAAAAGCACCAATGTGGTATATTAAATTGCGTACTGCACTTGTCCTGTAAAATACATATGTAAAACTAGAACATAACTTGAAGAAAAACAAACAGAACAAAAAAATAGTATCAAATTTTAACCTGTTGTAACTGTACATCAAAGTACTAATAACACAGGCTCACAAAAAAAATTGTGCGGTTCGCTATAAAAGACCATCTGTTTCTCATGTAATTTTGGACGCTGAATCCGAATTTATCATAAAAAATGGGGATTTGCGGTCAAATTTTGGAGATAACCGCAAAAACTGTTAAAAATGACGTTGTTCGATGGTTAGAGCTTAAAAATAAAAAAGAAGAGCAACAATAAACCTGAAACGCATCATATGTTTACGTATTTTTGCCTGCTAAATTAAAATCTGTCATGATAAAAAAGAATTGACGTTCAGATTTCACACATAACGTCAAAAATATACTAAAACAATGTTTTTATTATTAAAAGCTTGAAAAAGGGAGAATATGATTTGTTCTTCATCACAAATATCTAAGCTTTAAATATTTATGCCTTCCTAATTAAATTTATCATGATAAAAGAGATTCGACTTGCAGATTTTAGACGTAATCTCGAAAAACTACTGAAAACTAAGTCTACCTATGTAAGTTATAACTGTCAGGGTTATAATAAAAAGCTGATCCCTTACCAACGGATTCTTTATTCGACAATTTTGACGCTGTTGTTTCAATATCAATAAATGTTTTTCATCAGTTTCTTGATGCCTAAAGTTGTATACATTTGAAGCATTTAAAGTTTTCCTTCTAATTCACCCTCTTGCGACTGTTGGCATGGTTAAAACTTTTGTGAGCTGTAAAGGCTGTTTTCTTCAACTTTCTTAGGTTGTAATGTATTTGTTGGCAAGGTAGTTCAACATCAAATGGCTCTAAAAAGGACCAGTATGCTCAAATCTTTCTTGACTGAAGTTTTCAGCAAACGTGAGACTGCCTGGATACTTAATGGTGATCTTCTCTGGCGTGCTATTGCATCACCAGACTGATGAGGAGATAAACTACAACGTCTGAAGCGTTGAAACTAGTTATAGAGCTTTTTTCCAACGTCTTGTGGTGCTCTTCTGGAGACATTATTGTCTAAAGCACGTTCTTTTTTTGCAGAGCTCAGTCGTTTTGGTAATCTAAGGTAGAGAAGTTGGTTCATGATGCTTCCCTGTTGGAGACTGTTTCGTTTGCTCTAGTTTATTTTTCCTTTATAGGTTCACTGTTAGGTTTGCGCAGTTTGGACCTTTGAGAGGATCGGTGATTTCTGATTGTATGCTTAGAGTTAAGAGGGTAATGTAGATTTGTCAGTCGCTGGGGTTCCTAGTCGGAAACGTAAATACTTATGATGGCCCTGTAAAGGGCCAGTGGCTTTAGTTCCAGCTATTTTTTATTATTATTCTTGACGATGGAGTACTGACTGTGGGTAGCTTGACTATTACCCTTGGAATCTCTGCGTGTGGAGACCGTGCTGGAGGAAGGTACGTTGCTAACCAGAGAATATTTCGTCTTTGGGTCGTTCTCCGTGTTATGTCTAAACGTCCATAAATAAAGAGTGGAACTCGTAGATTCGTTCTACAAACAAATAAATTCAATTTTTGTTCGTCAGGAACAAAGCGTTGGCCCAAAAGCTTGATTAGCGCTTACTTACAGTATATTTTTCTTTTTAATCGTGGGCTCGTCATTGTGGTGTTAGGTTTTACCGAGCGATATGTATGGTGTGGTGTTAATGTGTCGTACGCTGAGGTGGCGTTGACCTACTTTTTGAATTTATGTCTTATGTAATACAGTAGTATCGTATCTTCTTCGTATTTCAATCTCACATCTTTGTAAAAGTCTTTGTCATGCGTTATCTACAAAAAATTTCCTTGGTATTTAATTTATTTAGTAAAGTGAGAATTATACTTCTATCAATCAGAGTTTTGAATCTTGGAATATTTTAATTTGATTCGGAAATTGGAATATTTCAATTAAAAAAAATAAATTCAATTTTCAATCAACTTATGTTTTTTCTGATAATTTAATAAATATAGTAAACCTGGAAAAAGTTGATTTTACAAATAATATAAATACAAAGTTTCATTGCACCTAATATTATTGAAGGTAGCTTCTATTTTACTTCCACGCCACCTAGTGGATCCTACTGAACTAAAGTGAAAAGCTAGCGTATTTTTGCAAAACTTTGAGCTTATTTATTGCAATCGTTATACATTTTTTATCCATATACAAATAATACTAAAACTATCTAGAAAGTGTCCATAGTCAGTATGTAAAATTTTAGCCAGATCAGTTAAGTAGTTTTCGTGGTTAGCGATTTTAACGTTTTTTGAAACTTTGCTTTATATATTAGTAAGATATTTAATAACGCTTTTTTCTGTTGGGCTGATTGCTCATGCAACAGATAATTTTTATAAGCATGATTAAAAAACTTATAATTTATGGGATTTTATTAATATGATTCTATCATTTAAGTCAATGGTGGTTGGCGAATAAATTGTAAACAAGGTAAAGTCTCACTTATTTATATGTGATATATGACTTCAATAAATTATATAGCTTAAAGTTGTTTGTACAGAGAATTTTACGCAACCCCCTTTGACCTGACAGGGACCCCCACTGCCCCCCCCTTCTCACAAAATAAAATAGAATTCTGTTTATTTCTTCGTTATTTTGACTTAGCTTTTTTACTGTCCAAACAATGCGCTCTCCCCACATACAATTATACTACCCCACTAGATAAGCTATGGTGATTCCAGCCCAGGTGAGCTCGAGTCGCCAGGCGATTTCGGCCCAATCCCTCTCCGCGACGAGTGGACCTCTCTTTTCGGGTGGAGTAGTCACTCCTGCAGCCAATGGGTGAGCAGAAGCTGTGGCTTTTTAGCACTCCTTGTGCGTGCGCTGCTTAAGGTTGCGTGCTCCGCCTGCAGCACTTCTTCAGTTTGCGAGCACTATTTGAGCTTATACGCGCTGCAATGTGGATTAGCGCCAGCGTTGCCAGATAACTGTAGAACAAGTCGCCCAAATAAAAGTCGCAAATCGCCTAACCAATAAAATAAGTCGCCAAAAAAATCGCCTTAAAAAAGCGCTATATTTTAAATAAAAACGGTAAATAGTTTTGTAATTAGATAAACCCTACGTTATCTGGAGTTATATTGCTTGGCGCAGTAAATAAGTAGTGGGAAATGTTTAAATTTTGTGATGGAAAATAAGATAATATGGAAAGCTTAAGCAATTTGAATTAGTTGTTTTTATGTACGCAATTACATGGAATCTGTTTCCCTGTGAATGTATACTTATTTTATATTACGAGTCAATAATAAAATTTAGTCGTGAATTCGTGTTTGTCGAGCTTACATTATGTTCATAACAAATGACAACAGTCTAAGCACGTTAACGTTGAAGATAGTATATCGGCGTCTCAATGGTAAAAAAAGACCCAAGGCCATCTAGCACTGCCAGTACCAGTTAACGTTGAAGCTGAATTTTCGCTTTCAAAATTTTGAAGTTGGCTTTTGGTGAATCTCTATACAGTGTGCGTTTAAATTGAAAGCTCAATCGTTTAATGTATTGCTATACTTTATAAAGTAGAATGGGAGCTCGTTTTGTTCAAAGTATCAGAAAAAGTACAATCCAGAATGGGAAAAAGAACGGGATTTCAAAGGTAAGTTGTTTTTGATATATAATATTGATGTTAATAGATAAACGGGGTTAAAATGTCAATATTAATAAGCAGGTCCTTCAGTTAATTTTTTTATCATTGTTTTAAAAGAATATAAGAATATGTAGTAGAGTATGTTTACATTCGAATAAGTTAATTTACAAATTGGACTTGATTTTAAATTGTTAACGACTATAATTTGTGTATGATTTTACTTTCTACAATATGAATTATGAAATGCCCAAAAAATTTAGCCGAGATAGGAAAAGATGCGTATTGTAAGTGGTACATAATATGTTCAAGAGCTTTCAAAACAGATTCATGCAAGCATGCTAAGATATTCAATCATATTCAAAATTCTTATAAGGGAGACCGGGGTAGTCTGGCCACCCTAACTTTATCACGTTATTATGAACGACTACTTGATTGTAGAATAATTTAAAAAACTCAAATAAAAGGGGCTGAATGTGTAGAAATAGTATCCAATTTGTTGAGTTAATCATTTATAATAAATGTAGTTTGAATATGAAAAAGTGAATGCTTCTCAAACTGGCCATTTTACTCAGGACCGGGGTAGAGGTGGCCATCGATTTAAAAGGTTATTTTAAATGTTGCTACTAAACTTACATCTAAAAATTGAAAATTCATGTAAATAAATAATTACTTACATAACAGATCGATAAATAAATATGTATGTCGACATAAATATTTTTCTGTCAGTATACACATAGAATAAAGAGAAATATATATTTTTCGGTATATCGTTGTAGAAATTGAATAGTTTTTCTCTTATACTTACGCATAATGACTTATTTTCATTGCACCTTTAATACCGAATTGACTTGAAATATGACTAATTACGTAAGTACTACATAACTTTCACCTGACACTGTTTGTTTTGTTTCGGCTATAAGTACGATTAAAAAGTTTAGGTTAGTATCCGCAGATTAGCAGACTGACTCAGTATTGACGTAAACAACAAATTCGATGGCCACTGTACCCCGGAGAGATGGCCACCACACCCCAAAATAGGACTTTTTTAAATTATTTATAATTATATTTCTAAATAATATTTGGTAAAATAAAAAAAAGCAGATTGTAGATTAAGGTTCAAACTTTCAATTTGTGTCAATTTTGAATCGATTTGATGTTTTTTCCGCTTCAGGCAAGTTTAATAATGTAGCTGTTCCTCCAAATTTTTTAACCATCGAATTTAATTATTGAAAAATTTAACAAAAAGTCATTCTATAGTTTTATTTTATTGACGGCATGTAAGTAGAGATATATTTCAATAAAAAAAAAATTACATCTTTATCTCAATTAAATGGTTGAATATATTCAGTGGCCTGTTTACCCAGGTGGCCACGATTACCCCGGTCTCCCTTAATCACAATGTAAAAGTTATACCAAAAATTACTCAACTAAGTAAAATGAAACTGTGATATTTTATAAGCTGCTTAAATTTAATGAAAGTGATGAAATTGCTTATCATGATTTTTTTCAGCGTTTTTGTCGAAATCAATTAAAGATAAGGTAACAAGGTAACAAGGTAACAAGCCTTACTCGATGAATTATCCTCGATGAATCGACAAGCGTAGGAACATCCAAACATATGGCATATTGTGTCAGATATTTTAAGGAACACCTTGAAGACGTTGTTGTTGATTACTTAGGATTCTCAGAAATAACACGAGCTACAACTGATAAGCTTTCCGAAGACTTTGTACAGTTTATTTCAAAATTCGGTTTGGATTTAAATAATTACAGATGCAGCCAGTAATTTGTGCAGCGTAAAACACAGTCTCTTCACTGAACTGAAAAAAAGTGCCACGTTTAGTGTTAATCCGATGCATATGCCACTCACTGGATTTATGTGCGTCAAAAGCAAATTAATAATTTCCATGTCATTTAGAATACATGGTGAGTGAGACACGTAGTTGGTTTAATCACAGTTGCACTTAAAATGTACTTCCAAATGGCAGCAGCGGCTGATAAAAGTTCGAAACGTTATGTAGTTCAAGATTTGGCTAAAGTGTACTAAGACGATGATAATTATTTGTATTTTTTAGTTTTAAATAAAATTCTGCCTGATCTAAATCATATAAATAAATCCTTTCAGAGTGAAAATAGTAATATTACGAAACTCTACTCTAATATGAGATTTTTACTACTATCTTTTATACGAAGATTTATTAAGCCAATATATTTTACCACGAAATCAAATTTCCAGATAAATAACAGTGATTCAAATGGCATTCTCCACGAAAGTGACATCGAGAGAGTCAGAAAAGCTCTTGAAAAAGCAAATTTTGAAAGTCCATTCAACTTTTTAATTTTACCTTTGGATTCTATTGATATTGGTGTAGGACTTAAAAATTTCAGTATAGAAAAAAAAGTTGTATCGGAAAATTTAAGAATTATCAAGGAAA
This sequence comes from Copidosoma floridanum, assembly GCF_000648655.2. The sequence continues at coordinate 241,792 of NW_019379727.1, forward strand.
GGTGTATTATGTATTTGATTCGACTTTGTAAAGAGTTAGTTAAGCAGATTCCTCAAAATTTGAAAACTTAAACTAATTTAAGATATTTTAATCTTTATCAAGTTTTTAAAAATACGTCTGCAAGCCAAAACTTTGAAAATTTACCATGGGAACTCGTTTGTAAGTATTATACTTTTTTTAGTTTCTATAAAAATCAACAGTTTCCAATAAAAATCTGAAAGATATTTAATTTTTTAGCCGAAAATTGCAATAAAATCCAACTACAAACTCAATGGTGACGTTTGTGTACTTAACGCTTGTTAGAAATATCTCAAGAACTTAACGATAAAAGTATAAAGTTTCCTAATAAACATGTTCATTCTACAAGATTTTGGGCATGTGTCCGAAATGTAGTAAATGCTGACGGAGAAAAAAGTTATCAAGAACTAGCAGATTTTCCTTTAAGAGCTTTCTTATTACCAATCACTAATGCTGTTGTAGGAAGAGTTTTTAGTATTATGAGTATTGTCAAAACTTAGCATAGAAATAGAATGACACTTGATTGACTTTAATCTATATTATGAATACGTATACATCCAAAATTTAAAAAAAAGTGCTGTCACGTTTATAAGCCATCACATAAAATGCTAAACCTGTTTAATATTGTTATGTATAAGAACGAAAAAAAACAGGTGTAGCTATAAGCGATTCATATGAAGAGGCAGAAGCAACGTTGAGTGAAGCCATGAGTTTAATTACATTAATAGATGAATACAAAATATATTAGAAAGTTAAAATTTCTTATTGAAAATTTCTTGCGTTGTAGACACTTTAAATGCTTCAAAATCTTTAAAAATGTAAGTAGTAATAGTTAAGATGATCAAACTTTACTTATTTAAAAGCAAACTGCTATGGTCATGCTAAATATGTAATTTAAAAAAAAAGAAATAAAAATATTTTAGTAATTATTAAAATCCTTGTTCAATACTCCTATTCATATTAAAATTTAGATATATGTCTTAGTAAGTTTTGAAAACAAAATTAAGTACTTCGTCAAAGTCAGTGACTAGTCCCTGGATTTTAAATTTCTGTTGACACTCACAAAGTCACCCAATTAGCGAATAGTCGCCGAGCTTGAAATTTTGGTCGCCATTAGACACCTCAAGTCGCCCAATCGGTGACAAGTTGCCTAATCTGGCAACACCGATTGGCGCCTGTAGCGCCGCGTCCTCCAACTGCTGACCTGCAACGCAGTTTGAGCTTGCGCACGTTAATAAGTCGTATGCAGCGCTGGTTTGCGAAAGCAGTTTAAATGTGCAAAATCGTGTGCAGCTTGTGCACGTGGTAGTTATATGCATGCATACATTTTTTTTGTGTTAGCAAGTGCGTTGTATGGAAATGTAGGATATAGAAAGTTAGGAAAATAATTGTTGAATATTTTTTATTTCATTTTTTAAAATCAGTTAATATTCAATAAAAAATAAACATGATTTACAAAATAATTTTGTTAAACATCTTGCTCTTACAATAATATACAAAACAATGCATTCTTACAGCTCTATATTATTATCGTCATCATCATCAACATCAACTTATTCCATATTCAAGTAAAATTTTTTTTTCGCTTCACATTATGAAGAGCACACATAGATTTGTAGGTTCTGTTGTGATGTGTTCAAGTAGTAACCAATTTTGGGAGTTTTAACAGTGGACAGTCTGTCATATTAATGACCTTGAAATCAAGTCTTTTAAGCCACTTTTTTGAAATCTGCAATAACACGTATCTTTGTAGCATTTTCAAGATTCTCCCGCAAAATTTTATCTATTTCCGTACACTCAACTTTTCCTGAGTCCCAGGTTAGTCCTTGTCCTTGAAAACAAAGTTCAAGCTATGAATCTTTATGTTCATACTTTTCTGGCAATTTTCACCAGGTGAAGGGTGCTTTAAAAAAGAAATACTTGTGCTTTTATATCGTTAGTATTAGGCTGAAGGATAGCCAATTCATTGAGTACATAATCATTACCCAGTTTCTTAAAACCTTGCATGTCCACAAAATAATATATCTTTCGCTACTATAATATTTAATTTTATTGTTTTTTTTATTTTTTTATACCCTTCATTTTTAGGACAAAACCCTTTGTTGGTTAAATACTCATCGACAAAGTTTTTTAGCCAAGATTTTTTATTTCTATCATCATCATCCTTAGTTGAGATTTTTTGATACTTAACATTAGTTGTAAAATTTCTCGTTTACGGTTTATGTGACATATTAATAAAAGTAAAACGTACTAAACATACTAATTTTCAAACAATCTTACAGTTTTTATCTTTCGATTCCTCCGTAGGTTCTATTTTTTCATCCTTTACGTCTTTCTTCTCGTTTCTCCTCATAAATTTTTCCCACTCTTCTCGTCGTCGTTTGTTTTTTGCTTCTTCTTTACTCTAGCTGTTGCTCCAACCTTTATTCATGGTGGTTGAATATAAACCGATGCTTGTAAAGCCCTGAATTGACTGAATGCATCTTCACACGAGTTTCTCGATATCTTTAGTTATTGGACTATACTGAACGATACGGTCTTGCAAAATTGAGCAATAAGCTAACGTTGCTAAGTTTTTGCGGTTAATTCCATAGGTGAGAAATACTGTGCTTCTAAAACAGAAGAAGTACTAGAAAGGCTGAGTGTTAATGTGTATTTCGTCGTTTTCAAAGTATAACTAAGAGGTCTCCTTCGATGTGAGAAAGTTAGATTTGTTTCGATAGAAATTTTAATCACAAATAACCGCAGTTGTATGAGTTGAATGTTTAATAACCCTTGCAATAATATTTTACCTTATTAACTTTCAGATATAACATCAAGTGGATGGGTTGCTGAAGATCTCCAAAACTGTTGAAATATACAACATTGTGACCACGTTTTCGATACCTATATCAAGCTAGCACAAGAAAGTCAGCACACCACTATGGTACTTAATATATAATTTGCCGCTAGTTTGCCGATAATTTGTAATGTTAAAACTAAATTTGCCGCTGCACCCAGAAGCCGAAAAATCAGTTGCGTGTCAGCTTAGTTTCAAGCTAGCACCGCCACGACTGTTATCTTGGGATCCTGTTAACTTGGAAATACATTTCCAACGGATAATTTGCCGCTAAACTGTTAGCTAACAGCAGATTTTACTGAAGTTCCCAGATGCCAGGAAATCAGTTGCGTGTCAGCTTGATATCAAGCTAGCACTGCTACTGGTATTATCTTGGGATTCTGTCAAGTTGGAAATACAGTTCCAACGAAATAATTTGCCACTGATTTGCCGCTAAACCATTAGCTAACTGCACATTTTACCGCAGCCCCCAGAAGGCAGAAAATCCGTTGCGTGATAGCTTATTACTGAACTAGCACATTTACAATCAAAGTTAGGGGATTCTAATATTTTGGATCTAAATAAAAAAAACAATTTAAAAAAAATTCTTTTTCACACGATAGTAATTTTTATACTTATGATTTATATTAATTGTAACAAATTTTTTGGGACATTTTAAACCAGAGTGAAGGTTGCAGTTAAACAGCTACTACAAGGAATTAGTTAGAGAAGAATCGAGCTGCGAAGCCGAATCAACTAATTCAACGCATTTGGCCAAATCTTGCCACAAATTTGGAATTAAAGGGTGTTATGTCCTAATCTATGTACCGTTTTATTACGAAGAATCTGATGCTACTTGTAAAAAACTTGTTTTGATCATAATTGACGTAGGGGTCTTTTCAACACTGTCTAGCCTAAGTGCGCCCAGAGAAGAAAGTGCTCCTAAATTCCAAATAAATTAAATTTTTTGTTAAAACAATATATTTAATAAGACATAAATATTTGTTCAATTCATTTTCGTATAAAATTGATTCAAAATTTTTTTTTAAAACGGGGTTACCCATGAAATCATATAGAACGCACATACATATGGTTTCGGGTAGTAAATTACTAATAACATAGACATTTTTGTCGCAAATCTAACTGTTAAACTTCCTCAGATTTCTCCGAGTAGCGAATTACTCCCTTTGTCTCTCTGATCGTTAGGAGTAGAACAGCCCCTGACTCTACCAATCACATAAGCCTTCTTCCAGTACCTAAAACTTTAAGTATAACAACGAAACTGTATCTGTCGAGGTTGATAATAGCTGAGCTATCTAAAAACACCTTTCCCACAGTAGGTTGAGTATTCAATTCTTGTCCTGGAATTTTTTTTTCTCAATCTTTTTTTATTCATATTCAAGCAAATTGTCGATTTTCAATCAATTTAGAGGACAAAAAATTTATTTTTTCTACTTCGGTCTTTTTTGAGAGGCTGCTGCGCCCTTAGTAAAAAAAAAAGTGTTCAGCCAAAATGTACATATAGCCAGAGTAGTCCCAACCAAATTAGTCAAGGTCTAATAGTAACTTAATAAAAAGGTAGAAATAACATTTTTCTTATAATCTTATTCTCTTCTATATAAAACTCTTTTAACTGAAAAAACATAGGCTCGGATTGTAGTAACACTTAATTCTAAGATGATCTATTATCTATGTCTTATTAATCGAATAATTAACATAATTAAATTTTATGAACAGCCAGTTAACGAAATTAAAGTTATTAATAAATAACCAGAAATTATATTTGCATAATAAACGAACTCTTAAAGTTCTAAAGGACTCTACAAGGACTTTGTTTTGTATAAGGTCTATGAAGTATGTGTTTACTCACTAATTTTGAAAGTTTTGTATTACCAGAGGGAATTTCAGCTGAAATAATTGCATCTATTTTTGCAGGTGTAACAATTTTTTCATCGTGATGCAAAGTAATAAAAACGTGTGCATGAGGGAGACCACGTTTTTGGGATTCAGTGATGTAGACATATGAGGATAGTTTACCAAGTTAATTATTTTTAATGATGTCGTGGAAAACTGACATTAATTCCATGTGAATAGTTATGTTAAGAATATTATTTAGTGTCGTATTTTAAGAAAATTTTTAAAAATTAACTTCAGTTTTTTCTAATTAGGATAACATGTATCTGTTACAAATTAAGCTGGTCTACCACATTCACTTATTATAGACATTACATCTTAACAATGTTTCTGTATATATCTTGGACTGCCAACGTATGTAGAAGGAAGTGTAAAAATATTTCCAATTTTTTGCTTTGTCTCGAAACTTTAAGAAATATTAGATCCACTATTTACAATTGCGTCTAATAAACCTTGATAACATTCCATTTCTGAATTTTTTTGATTATATCTTAAAAAATTTAAACGGTTGTATTTAATTATGATGTAAGAATGGATAAAAAGTTGTTGTGTCAGCCGTCCCTTGTATAATAATAGATTGAAATGTATTTCGTTTGATCTGTAAGTCAGTCGGTAGGAACAATATTATAACATAAGTTAGTTTTTCACTCCCATTTAAGTAATTTATGAGATAAATATTACTGTATCCTAAATATCCTAAGGAAAAAAATTATGGAAACGCCATGGGATCGATAAAATTATATAGTTTGCTTCAAATTGTTACCTTAGGATGATTATCAGGTAAGTCTTCTGGGTATACACAAAGGTCGAAGCTTTCTGAACGTCCAGAGTTTGAAACTTATAGCACCACATTCTACAGTCAATAGTTTACTGTATCTATATTTTTGCTGGCTAATTTTTCTTAAAAAAATCATTTTATAATTTGGTTGTTTTAATAATTTTAATACTTCAAACTCCAAACNAATTGTTACACCTGCAAAAATAGATGCAATTATTTCAGCTGAAATTCCCTCTGGTAATACAAAACTTTCAAAATTAGTGAGTAAACACATACTTCATAGACCTTATACAAAACAAAGTCCTTGTAGAGTCCTTTAGAACTTTAAGAGTTCGTTTATTATGCAAATATAATTTCTGGTTATTTATTAATAACTTTAATTTCGTTAACTGGCTGTTCATAAAATTTAATTATGTTAATTATTCGATTAATAAGACATAGATAATAGATCATCTTAGAATTAAGTGTTACTACAATCCGAGCCTATGTTTTTTCAGTTAAAAGAGTTTTATATAGAAGAGAATAAGATTATAAGAAAAATGTTATTTCTACCTTTTTATTTAGTTACTATTAGACCTTGACTAATTTGATTGGGACTACTGTGGCCGTATGTACATTTTGGCTGACCACTTTTTTTCTTACAAAGGGCGCAGCAGCCTCTTAAAAAAGACCGAAGTGGAAAAAATTAATTTTTTATCCTCTAAATTGATTGAAAATCGACAATTTGCTTGAATATGAATAAAAAAAAGATTGAGAAAAAAAATTCCAGGACAAGAATCGAATACTCAACCTACTGTGGGAGAGGTGTTTTTAGATAGCTCAGCTATTATCAACCTCGACAGATACAGTTTCGTTGTTATACTTAAAGTGTTAGGTAGTGGAAGAAGGCTTAGGTGATTGGTAGAGTCAGGGGCTGTTTCACTCCTGACGATTAGAGAGACAAAGGGAGTAATTTGCTATTTAGAGAAATCTGGGGACGTGAAAGGAACAAAACAATACATATCTCAGGCACGTACGGATAGCAACCACTCGCTTTTGGCAAAGAATATATAAATATTAAGTACAATTAAGTTACTGACTATTTATTTTTTCAACGAGTTACATTCTTACTATTTTCTAGTTAGTTATTAGATTAAATAAAATAATAACATATTCTACTCGAATCGGATCAATAGAATTATCAAGCTCAAATGTAATTAGATCTACCTAAATTTTGCGTTCGTTCTGCATAAAATTAAAGTTCATCGTAATGGGCTGTTGAGTTTTTGTATTTTGGAATAAATAGTTTTTTTAATGTAAAAGTTTTTGTCAATAGTTACTTGTACTACTGGATAAGTAATAATGCTTAAGATTTTATATTATTGACTTAATGCATTATCTTTTTTGTTACAGCTATATCAAACAAACAAATTCCTCGTCAATTGAATCGACCTACAAATATAATGCCAACAGCTGTTTTTAATGGTAATGAATCCGTTTCGACTCTTCTGGGGCGGAAAGAAGTAGAAAATATTCCTCCTACTCCAACGACCCCGGTATTTTCTGTACCAACCACCATTCCTCAGAGACAAAACAAGTTGCAGGTTTCACAAATTCAAGATAATGGGAGGAATCGTCGTTCAAATGTTGTAAAAGAAGTAGAGAGGTTAAAGAAAAACAGGGAAGAAAGAAGACAAAGACAAGCTGAATTAAAAGAAGAAAAAGAAGCTCTTATGAATCTGGACCCTGGTAATCCGAATTGGGAGTTTTTAGCTATGATAAGGTAAAGCTTGAACATTATTGTTGTATTTGAATTTTTTTATCAAAATATAAAATAAAAAAAAATAAAAAATTTCTTCAGTTAAAAAAATAAAAATTTGTAACACGTATGGAGGATGCCAACAAAAGTTATACGTACGTAGTCAGAAGCACAATACACGTGCATGTGGATAAGGATATGGACAGTCGCGTATTTACAAAAAAAAGTGAGGGAAAGATTAAGAGATAGATATATGTGTATGCGGTGAAAAAACAGCAGAACGTGCCCTATTCTTGGAATGTTACATCTAACCTACCATACATATGGTTTGCCGGTATCTCATGGTAGAATGCAAAACGTTCAAAATAGAATTGCCAACTGATTTACTACTTTGGCTCATGCGTTGAACTATGAGTATAGTACGACTGACGCACTAAAGTGCAGTAACTTATGTACTACAGTGGACTGGTTGTGTTATCAGTGCATTGCCAACCTATTCCCTACCTTAGTCAAGAAATACATACGTTACTACCCTGTACTATATATTAGTGTCTAATCTTGATACCTTTACTGTTCCAGTATGGAGGCAGTACATGCAAAACCAGTATAGAAGGTTGATGAGAGATTGTGTTCATTAACAAATACAATAATCTGCTTGTATGCTTAGCTCCCCAATATATTACTAAATGTTGGTAGTACGCTAGAAAGTTGAAAATCTTTTGATTTTTTGTAGTGTAAAAAGAATAACTGTTTTACTTAAACTAGCTGCCTTAGCGAATTCATTGTTAAATAAAGTTTTTAAAAAATTTACAATTTCAAATCAAACTATTATTCTGATGATACAATTTTTATGCTATTTTTATCTTTGAAAAACGTGCCTTAAAAAATTTACAATTTCAATTCAGGTAAAATGTAATACAATCTCCTGTAGCCTAAATTGCGAAGAAAAGTAAAATTTCTTGCAAAATAGTATTTGTTAAGTTTGCGAGGAAGTAAGTAAAGAGTAAACTCATTTCAATCTAAGTATTTTATCATAAAGAAAAACAATCACAAGCAGTTACGTGTTTTACGGTCAACTGGCTGTTTAGCTTTTAATTGTGTTCAGAAGAACTTCTTTATTGAGCTTTAAATTGTAGCTTCACATTTTAAAAGTATGATTTCAGTATGAATACAGAATTACTGGTTTTGCAATAACTACATTATAAAATCGATCGAGAAAAAGTCATTATCTTTATTTTCTAATTGCCTTTATTTATGCATCAATTATTTTACTGTATGCGTCCTAATTTGTAAGTTGTACGATTTTACAACTTATTTTGTTTTTTTCAGAGTTAGAAAGTAAGAAGATTCTATTCAATTGAACTTTAGCCAACATAGTCAATTTAATAAACAATAAATTTAATAATAAAATACCTATGAGCTATTAGTTTAGAAACCTGTGTGATTTTTAGAGAATTTACCGATATGACTGAACTGTTAAAAGGAACCTTCTATCAAACTGCTATCACTAACGCAGTCTTCTGAGACTCAGAAAATTTGCATAGCAAAAAAAAATGAATTTTGAATATTCAATATATTCTTATATTAACTTAAAAGCCTGTTTGTTCAACGGACAAAGCCGAAGTATTTAATGTAGATCATGATGTTAAAGCCTAACAAAAAAGGATTGTAGGTGGGGTTAAAAATAAAAGTATGAAACAGAGAAGCTAGAGCAAAAAAATAATATTAAGTGAACAAAGCTAACTAAAAAACTTTTTTGTTTGAGCCTAGAAAACGCTTGTTAGAAGACAAGTGGTAGACAACAGGTAAATTTAGTTTACGAAAAACGATACCATTACTAAAAATGTCATTATTTGGAGCTGTGCGTAGAATTAAGTTCAAAAGTAAAAATTGCTAAAATTTCACTTATAGCTATAATTTTGTATAATTATTTGAGAAGTAGTGAGAAAATATAGGTTTCAGAAAATTAGAATGTTATCTATTTAACACTTTTTTTAGAAGACTCATAAAAGCAGTGAAATAAAGTAAAAAGAGTTGGGCAAAAAGTTGCTTTTTAGTAGGTATTAAAAAAACATTGTCAAAAAATTGAAGTGATACTAATATAATGTTACAAAAAGTACTGTTTTAAGTACATAATAGAATGTATTACATAGTATAAGTTTGTTTTTACTCAAAAATAAGTGTGTATATATATATACATAAATATTCTTATGTTATATAGTAATTTTAGAGGATCATTTCAAACAACTCCCCTCCGCCCCTCCTCGGCAATCCCTCAGTCTCTTTCTGAATAAGATGAAATTCTATCAGTTTTAACTATATTTTATTGGGTTACATTTTTGTTTAGCCCTCCTCCAACTCCCTTTCACCCCCTTAGCCCTAACTCATAATTTTATAACCCAATAAGCCTCCCTTACAATTTAAAAGAACTCCTTTCAGCCTTTCATCAGCAGTATCTCTAAATAAAGTAAAATTACATTAATTATCATGTCATTTTTAGTTTAATTAATTTGTACACCCTCTTTCTCAGCTCTCCTTCTGATTTTTAAGAAAACCTCTCAACCCTCATACAATTTCTAAGTAGCCACTTTTTACTTCTCCTTAGCTCCACGTTATCATTTCTTATTCAAACGTTATAATTATTTTAGCTGTGTAGTTTGTTAGCACATTGCTATTATGTCAGTTTTTACTTAATTTCTATTGGATTGAATTTTTGTTTAGCCCCTTTCCACCCCCCTCCCTCATAACCCTAAAACCTAATAACTGCATAATTCAATACAATTTTACCGATCTCCGCCCAGTCACCTTTCAGCTGCATCTCTAAATGAGATGAAATTATACGAGTTTTCATGTCATTTCTATTTATATGACTATTTGCACCTTGTATGTTAGCTCTCCTTATCGTTTTAAAAAAGCCCCTGATTTCTAGCACAGTAGCACATTTCCACACCATCGTTGATGTAGTGCTCTGGTACGGTGATTTTTTTTCCTACATTTTCTGAAAGCTTATTAATTGCATTATTAAAAACGCACAAGAACATGACATTATTTTTTTATACTTAATCAATAACAACGAATAAGCTTATGGAATATGTAAACCATGGACTACACTCGTAGCCCTATTCACCACGAAAATACAGAAATTTATATTTATTGAAATGTGTCAAAAAATTTTCATTGTCATAAAATAATATTTTAATAATAACTTCATGGATTTTATACATTTATTTATTATTCAAATAAACTGTACAAGAATATTACGTACAATTTCATACTTTCGCTAATGAAAATAAATTGAATTTTTTTTCATCTACTTAAGATAAGTTCATACAACGTTAAAAATTTCTTTCCAAACAATACTTTATATTTCTAAATTATTATCACTTTCCATGTAAATATAAATGTCATTGTTATTTTTGCAAATTGATAACGCGACGTACAATTGACCATGCGAAAATGGTGGTTTTTTTCGAATATAATCCAATATTATTAGAGCTTTGACCTTAAGATTTATTAATAGTTATAAGAAACGCTTTAAACGAAGGAAACAAAGGCTATTAAGTATACTTAAATTTCGTATCAACATAACAATTGCTCCAATTTTTGAATTAAGCTCATGTGGTGGTAAGTCTTCACGAATATTGTTTAGAAATTCAATTGTAAAAGTTATATAAATATCATTATCAGATTTATCAATACCCTTGTATGTAGCATGATCTATGCTGTAATATGTTTTTATTTCTTTTTTTACATGATTTGGAATTTGATTATTCAAAAAGTAAGTATACTTGTTATGAGAAGTACGTATAACGCTATTTATTGAAAAGTTAATATCTTTTCCACAAAATTTCGGAACAAACATCAGTTGTTTTCTATTTATTTGGTACTTGAAATGATTCAATTTTTCTTTCTTCAATATCTAATAAAAATTTTGAAAATATTTTGTCAATTGAACGAATATTGACATTAAGTTTTAGAATACGAAACAACGACCAAAGGTACAATGATTTGATTCTTTTTTGTATAATGATGCTTCTTTTACTATTCTTAAAACTGAAAGAATCTGTCTGAAATCGCCGTCAAAAACAATTAATTTACTATTAAAATGAATAATTGTATCACATAAATCACGTTCTTTTAACTCTTTCTAAGGCTTTTTTTTTTGACTCATAGAAGCCCTGTCCGATATAAATAAATCTACTTCTTTCAATTTTTTTTTTAGATTCAAATTCCAAAAACAAAATTTCTACATTGTTAAGGCTAGTGGTGCACGAAATGTTCTCTGATTGGTCATTTCTTTTGAAAGTAATATTGATGCTATACCAGTCCATGCCATTGATAAAATTTTTTTCCTCGAGAAAAAAAAAATTAATTAAAGTTCTATACAAAAATGTTTTCCCTGAACCTCCTGGGACATCAATAAAAAAAGTTTTATCTGTATGTTTACATATAATCTTAAAAATCGTAATTTGATTGTCATTTAATATATCAGACATTAAATTAAAGATACAAGTACAAAAAACAATTTTTTTATGGTACTCTTTTCTTTTACATCAATTTCGGTTGGTGTGGGTAAATTAAAATTTTTACATGATTTGTCTTCATATTGCAAAATCTTATTTATATGTAATAGTGCACGATTGTAATTATTATCCATAAGATCTTTCATCGATTTTTGTATGTTTTCTAAATTTTATCTCCTTGAATGTTTTTTGAAATTAGAAATCAGGCAAAAAATTGTCGTAACTGATATGGTAGCATAACAATATTGGCTTCTCTAAAAATATTATTTATTTAAGTATCGTATTTTATTAAACCCATTGATATTGCATTATCTTTAATTGTCAGATATATTATCTTATTAAATGTTTTGTCTTATGAATTTGATTTTGTCTTATCACAGTTATCTTACAAATTTATAAAAACGTTATTTATTAAATTTACACTACTTTTTTTTTGACTCTTAACCTACTTTACAAAGATTTTTTTATTTTTTTAACTTCAAAAAGCTAACTGAATAAATAAAGTATTTAACTGATATTAAAAAAGGGGGCTTAGCGCATGTAGCGCGCAGGGGGGTAAAGCCCGCTAGTTTATATACATTTTTTTTAGCAATATTCTATCCTTATGACACGATATTCCCATTTAGTTTTACGAATGTTTCTTTGATTCTGACTCATCGGTAAGTTTCTCACCTGACAATTTTTCTCGACCGTAACTCGACTTTAATCAATCTGTCGCATAAACCGAGTACAAGAAATTTCACAACTACTGTTAAGTATTAAAAACTTTCTACTAAGGACGATGATAATAGAAACAAGAAATCTTCTCTAAAAAACTTTGTCGATAAGTATTCAACCAACAAAGGATTTTATCCTTAAAATAAAGATTATGAAAAAATGAAACTAAATATTACAGTAGCGAAAAAAATGGAGTATTTTGTGGACACGCACAGTTTCAAGAAACTGGGTAATACATATGTGCTTAAAGACTTGGCTATTCTCCCACTCAGTGCTAATGATGCAGGAGCACAAGTATTTTGATTCAAAGTACCTTTTACCTAGCGAACATAACCACAAAAGAATAAGGATGAAAATTTATACCATGAACTTTACTATGATGTACTAACCTGGGACTCGGGAAAAAATCGAGTACACTAAAATAGGAAATATTTTATGGGAGAATCTTGAGAATGCTACGAAGATACTTGTTATTGGAGATCTGAAAAAAAGTGGCTTGAAAGATTTGGCTTCAAAGTTACTAATATGGCATACTATACTCTTAAGATTAGTTACTACTTGTTGCTTATTGCAACGGTGCCTGCAGATTAATGTGTGCTTTTAATAATGTAAACGAATGAAAAAGTTTCACTTTTATTTTTAATAGGTTGATGTAAATGACAACGATGACGATCATGATAAAGAGCTGTGAAAATTTATTGTAGTTTAAGAGTAAGATGTTTCACAAAATCATTCCGTAAATTTACATCTTTTAATGAACTAATTGAACTAAATAAAACAAAAATGTTTAACAATTGTTTTCCTACTATTTGGCATCCTTCATTATCATTCAACGCACTCGCTTACACAAAAATTCTATTATTCATCGGGTGCACAAGCTGCACAAGCAAAGCTAACTTATGCGCATAGCATCGTGTGAAAACTCAAAGCAAATTACTACTCTCGAGAAGGCTCCATATATTATATTTACTCGAGTGTAGTCTCCACAGGTCGGGGTGCTCTACGAAAAGGAAGAAAGAGCTTCGAACATCATCGTATCTGGTGGGGGGTACTCGGATCGCTCGAGCATGGTTCCGCAAAAATTGTAAATGTAAGCAACTATTACTTGACACCCTGCACATGATTCCGCAAAACTCAAGCAGCGAATGTGGCGGTTCATCAAGTAACAGCATCAGCAGCAGTTCAGGGAATCACTTGAGCATAGTGACCGCAGCTCCGGGCTGCTTGGGCATGATCTGGGGCAAAGAGGGGAAGTGAGCTACTAATGCCTGGTGGTTATGGCTCAACTGAGACACAACTACTACTGTCTTCCCACTTTGTACATTTATCCGTTTCCGTAATCAATTCAACTAACCAATAGTTCATTTTTTGTCCCAGTTTTTCTCTGATAAAAAGTGAATATTGTACACATAAAGTATCTTTCGTGCTATATTTATCAACCGTTTAAAATGTTAACTGTATTCTACTATTAATTTTAATAATATTACAAGGAACGAGTAAAAATTCAAGCAGAATTTTTATTTATTTATTTTTTTTACAACCGTACACTTCAACTGATGCCACGATAGTAACGTACGATTTAGCTAACAATTTTTTTTCCGTTCATGTATTCAGTACAATCTTAGTTCATACTTTTTTAACATAATCATATACTTCCTATTCATTAACGATTGGAAACCTTGTAAATTTTTTTTTTTTTTTTTTTGATGCTTTACGAGTTACATTTTTTCATTTTATTATCTTTAAATTGAGTGTTAAGCCAAACTTATCACAGTGACATCGATGGTTAATATTTGTTGACTTTAGTGGGAGTACGATATCGCTGGTACAAAACACACTAGGGCAGCAAATTGTAGTTTAGTAATGAATAAGACGTCTAAGTACAACTATCAATTTCGCATATATTTTAAAATACCACTTCTCTAAAGTCAATCATCTTACACACGATAAAGTGTATAAACTTTATCTAACACACGCACACCTAAGTACCAAATAAATAATACTCTTTCCTACACTTAAACCTGTAGTAAGCCAGTAATCGTTGTGTCTGGAGTGGGTCATTATACTATATTTGCTGTTTACGAATTACAATCATTAATTCGTAATCAGCAACCCTGAGATCATCTAAAAAACAATTAAATTAATGTTTCCACCAAGTTGCAAGTACTTAATCTAGGAATGACCTTTGGTTATCGATATTGGTTCCATCATATCAAACTCAAGCATTGCAATGGGAGGTGCGTAATTAGCAATCATAAAAAGATCTGATTAAAGATTTTTGGCAAAATTTGTGAAATTTTTTAATTTTTAATCGCCACATTACATCGACTAACTTGAATTAAGGTAAGAAATAAAAAATTGGCCTCGACGGATGTTTTACAAACCATCCTACCATGAATTAGAAAAAACCATCCAAACTGTTGAAAAATTGTGGTTTTAAGTATCTTTTGAACTACTGAAGAGATTTTCTTCCTACGGTGTGTTGTGTCATGGCTTGACTTAACACTTTTTTTATCTACATAATATATTGTTTATAGGAAAAACTCTGTTGCATGTTTAAGTAATAAAATTTTAATAAATATTAATAAAATTTGAATGTACACTACAGTATTGTGAAACCTTAATTACTTATACAAAACTTTTTTTTATCACTAATATTTGAAAATCTTTTTAAATCTACCTAGTATAATTGAATTAAATCATGAACATTCTTGTTACGCATATTTTCGTACAAAATTTTTAGGAATACTGATGTAATAATACGTTATATTCAGTGTAAATAATCATTATATTTCAGTGTTTTGTGTAGTAGTACAACGTATTTTTTTTTGGCTTTCTTTTTTTTTGAGCTGTTTTAACTTTTTTCTCGAGACTCAGCTATGCAAGACAGATCTCAGTATCTGCTTGTTCTTTTTGGAACTTACAATCAGTGAGTGCTGAGTATAAATCTGGATGATGTTTACCTACGACAAACGAAGCTTATTGTGCCAACCCTCATCAGTTGTATTCGTTATGCACAATCTGTTTAAGGCAGCATCGTGTTGATTTTATATGTGTGGTGGATAGTGTAGAGAAATGGCACGTCCTTTACTTCTGCTTGTTCGACCAATAATATAATTTTCTTCAAAGTAGAAATAACCTGTGGTCAAGACAGGCTCGAATTTATCTGGTGCATTAACGTTTAAGTACAGAGGCACCTTTCCCATTCAAACATAAGGCAAAGCTAGCAACTTTACTTTATAATCATTGAAATAGTTGTATGCTTACTGTAAGCCCTTTATTTGAACTCTGTGGTACACATAAGGCCCAAGAGAAAGAAGCATAATACTGGTACTACAGCGTAGACAATGTATGGACTGTTGTAAATCTATGATTATTTTTTGTGGTGAGCAAAGAAGTATATTGTATTGTTCTACCGGACGTACATTGACTTAAAGGTTAGCAATATATCACGTACTTTCGTTGCATGACAGAAGTGCATGAATGAAGGAGAGGGTAACTCCATTGATCGATTTCATGTTTGGTTTCTGATAACTTAGTATAGTAAAAACTTTAATAAAAATAATGGGAGGGACCTATATAAAAACAAAAAAATTGAGCAAAATGTCTGTGTAAGGTACAAATAGAAATAAATTTCTTTAGAAGTACGAAGACTTCACGATTATTATCATTGTCTTCTTTCGAATCACATGTTGAAAAACTGTTACCAAAATTATTGAAAATTTATTTACACAATGTATTTTTTAAATTTGAGTATAGTAACGCTACAATTTTTAATAAACTACAAAGTTGGCATAAAATATGGGAAGCACACAATTTAAAAAAAAACTCCTAAGTCAACATAAAATTTGACACACAGCTTATGAAATTGGAGTGTAAAAATGTGGTAACAGTTGTCGTAAAAATACGTTTGATTAGTTAAAAACGAATGCCGTCAAAGCATCATTTGAAAAATCAATTCGAAGAATGTTCGTTGGGGAAAAAATACCAGCTAATGACTTAAGCTATAAAAATCACCAATGTAAACGATGTTTGGGTGTACGTCTATTCAGGCCATTTTGGCGTATATCCGTTAAAGCAAATAGGTTTAGGCGTTCATCCAGTAACTGAATAATACATTGAAGACCATGTACACAATAAATGTATGTACATAATACTACTGCCAAGTTTTAAACATTTTACTAAATACATAATCAGATAATGCATACATAATAATTCATGGCATTTTTTAAACAACTAAATGAAAGAAAGTATGTATACAATAAATATTAAGGTAGTAGTGAATAATCTAGGTCATATCATAAAAAAATCTCAAGGTTGTACGAAAGTTTTTGAGATTTGTTGTTGTAACTTTACGAATTTTCTCTCCAAAATGTGGAGTGATTGAATTACGTTAAAAAAATTTATTTTGTGTTTTTAATGTTGGGGTTACATAAAAATAAAGGAAATGTACGGAAAAACGCTTAAACATCGGCCTTAATTTGATACACATTTCATTATTTGATAATTCATCTTGGCTGGATTTCTATCAGTGTTTGAAATTAATAATAGAATAGAATTGTTATGCTATGTGCATTGGTCTACAAAAAAGTGAATAAGCTTGAACCTTTAACTTTACTACGAAGAAAAGTGGAAATAATAACATTACTCAGAAAAAGTTTCCTTGAAACATGTTTGTTTGTTCAAACTCCTAACGGATTAAAAAATATGGAAAAATGTCAGCATGTAGTGAAGTATACAAAAAATTTTATCACAAACAGTAAAAAAAAAGAATGTCTTAAAAGGCAGAATGTATGTTTGATCTTTGTTGAAAATAAATTGCTATGTGAAATTCAAATTTGACTTTTAAAAAAGAGATTCTCTTTATTCGGGGTCATAAATTTTCAACATAGATCCAATCATTTGTAAAGAACAAAATTTTATGTTTGACATAAAGAGTCCGGGATGAATCTTCTAATAACGAAAAATTAATTTTTTGAACTCATCTTTTAACAAGTCTTACTAATATATAAAGCAAAGTCGCTGAAACCGTTGTAAACGCTAACAGTGAAAACTACTGAACCGGTTTTGCTGTAGTTTTGCATACTGATTCTTGATAATTCCGTTAGTTAATAACAATAGCGATGAATAAGCTTAAAGTTTTGCTAAAATAATCTAGCTTTGCGCTTTAGTTCAGTAAGATTCGCTAGGTGGAGTCGAGGTAAAAGTGAATCCACCCGCAATCAAAGATAGTGAAGAGTGGTTATAAGATGCCACATTGAGTTGTCGATTATCGTAGTCATTTATTGTCAGTACACCAAGAATTGTAGTCTCCGCCGGAATACCAGGAGACGTGTCTACCCAAAGGACAACCTGCTCCAACACTTCAGAGTTTTGCGACCGTTCAACCATCCAGCCTGATGCCGTCAGATAATTTTTTTCTTTAAATGCAAGCCAGAGAAGACAGAAGACAGCCCTGAAGAGTACGGGCAGCCACAACGGCCTCCTTAGTAGTCGTCCCAACGGCATACCTACAGAGAAGGTATTCTGCAGGCCGACTTTCCCGACTAACAATGAGCAGTTGGTTATCCGGGGAACGACCTGAAGATGATATATTCTTTGGTCAGCGGCGTACCTCCCTCCAGTAGGGTCTCCGTACACAGAGAGTCCAAAAATCAGCGTCAAGTTACCCGCAGCTGGCTTTTCAGCATCGAAAATTATAATAAGGAATAACCAGAAATTTTACCATGGGCCCTTTTCGGGGCCATTATAAGTATTTACGTTCCCTACTTAACTATCAATCTTATTCATCAAATTTTGATAAACACAATGAAGTCAATTAGTTTTAATTGAACAAATACAGTAAAAGACTTATCCACATATACTTTAAAAGTCTTAATGCCAGTGTAAGATTTTTTATCAAAAATTTCTAAATTTAAATTAATGCAAACATATAATCATTTATAATGTTATTTTTACTGTTCTTATACGTGCACTATTTTAAATTTAGTGAAATTTTTGTGATTTGCGGCCATATTAAAACATTATGATGACAGGGATTTTTGTTAGATTATAATTTATACTATATTTTAACCAATCTTTAAAGCTTAATTTATAGTTTTTACAAAATTACTGACAAGAATTTTCATATAAAGAGTTGGGATAGTGGTTGACTAAACCTGGGGGTCGAGGCGAAAGTCTGACGGTGGGCTATCTGCCGCCTTCACCCATCCCTCCTTTTTACACGAGCTGGTGCACTGAAGTATCACTGGCTTCATATTATATTAGTGTTATGTTAGGTTAGGTTAGAAAATGAAGTGGGGGTGGTGGATGGCCTATAGTGGAAGAAAAAACTTGATAATCTTTTCTTATTAGCTTGATATCTGATACGTACATGCAATGTATGACTCTTACAGTTACAAATGTTAATACTTTTGTTCTATTTTAAAAAACACTTGAGTTAAAGATACATTAATTCATCTTTTAAGAGTAGCTTACGTATTAACGATAAATTCCATTTTTAAATGGAATTACACAATAATTATGTCTTACTTTTTTTTTTTTGAAACAGAAAAAAGGTGTTTTTATCTTCACAGTATACTAGTAACTTGAAGTCCATACAATTGTAATGAGAAATATCTTTCAACAAACATCTCATCTGATGCTTGAATTGCAACATTAACTAAATTAATTAAAATGAATAATTATTCCGTTATTTAAAATACAAATGTTTTAACTTTTGTTCCATTTTAATTAGAATTAGTAGAATTCGAGCCACATAAACTTCCTACCTTAACTAGATAAGATTAATTTAATCCATTGTTAATTAGAATCTACAATTACGTTGTCTGATTTCACAGAATACAGTAGCACTCAACATACATTAATTAACCCTTAAGGAGGTATCTCAGCCGTAGAGTACCAGCCTAGAAATGTCTGAAAAATGTCATTAGAAAAATATAACTATTCTTCTCTACCAATTTCAGCGCTATATAAATGTTTCGATGAGACGCGTAACAGGGTAAATACTTTTATGAAATAATTATTTGATCGAATACTAGATTGATCAGGAAAAAGTGTTAACACTAAAGTCTTTAATAGTCTATAAATTTTTGTTCAAAAGTATTTCTTATGCAATCAAAATTATTTATAATTAATTAAATTTTTAAATGAATTGAGTGTTACTTAATTATGTGCTCATGACGAAAAAAAAATTAATATTTTGCCAAGCTAAAATTTTCGGAATTATGTTTATATTTTCCGCTAACAGCGCCAACGCAACATGGCATCAAAAGTTACCAAGTCTCGCGAGTGTCAAATATAGTTGATTGATCATTAAATTCAGAGGTGAGCTCATTGCCTTATTTCTTTACTCTACTTTTTCTTGTATGTTTATTTATATCCTTCCTAACTTTTATTATTATCTGTTCGGTACTGTTCCAGATATTTATAAAAATGTTCACTACCTTCACTTTTTCCATAAGAGTGCATGTTACATTTTTCTCTTTAACTAACTAACTCAGGGCAACAAAAATTTAACGGTGTATTCTATATTTTGAAAACATTAATTGTACGAAGTTTAAACTTCCTAACGGAGGTACCTTCTTAAGGGTGGTCAACCCATTGATTCCAAGTTTTTTTAATTTTATTTTTATACTGAAAAAATATCAATTTACCTATTTAAATGTAATGATAACAACTCTACTGGAACGAATTATATGGACTTTATTTCTTGTTTAGTCACAAGTATTTCCATTTATTTTTATTTTAAATTTTTCTTAAAAATTTTAAGTATAAAGAAAAACGGTATTTGAAGTAAAACTTAAAAAGTTGTATTAACCTTTTATTAGTGTATATTGACAGATCGTAAAATTTCGTATCTTTTTTTTTTGTATACAATAAATAAGATTAGATCTTCAAGATTTTAGAGTTAAGTTTGAGGGGATTTTTTTATGAGAGTCACATAAAAAATACTTCAGATTTTACAGCTCTATTCGATAACTCAAAAATGCATGTGCACTCACTTTTTCATTTTGGATCTTCTAATTATGTACAGGTGTTTTGCCTCTCCCCGAATGCCCTAACCTTATAAACTTACATACGTGTCACTTAGGTTACATCAAGACATGATAAGTTTTGGAAGTTTAACGTAATAGATCTAAACATCAGTTAAAAATGTAGTTATTGAAAGTCTCAATATGTATCGAAGCGCAAAATTTTTACATTCAAAAATATTATAGAAGTTAAGAGTTTACTGTACACAACTTAAAGTTGTATAATAATGTATAATGGTAAGCTGATCACGCCATTTAAGGTTTGATCCTTGTAGTCGATGATGTTAGTTTCATTATAACTGGTGCAACAGACAGTACTTAACTTTTTCTTTATTTTGGGTACAGAAAGTGTTGGTCATAAAACTTAGAAATGTTTATTTCTGAAATTTCTGGCTCTTATCTGATACTATTAAATATTTTTCGTACTCACTATTATTACGTACTGTTTTTATAAAATATTCGTATCTATACTTTACCATATTACTTTTATTTTATGAACTTAAAATATGTGAGAGGATTGGATTTAAAGTACTAATCTTTTTATTTTTATCATCGAAAAACAAATATGAGAAAATAATTTTTTCAAGAATAATAAAAAAAAAACTATGAAAACAACAGCTTATTCTCATCTTTGTTTCAGCACTCGACAGTAAATTCCGTAAAAAAATTTTTGATTCTTACTTTATTTTCGAAAAATCTTATATGTCAGGCTGCCTAATTAATTAGTAATTACTTTTATAGGGAATACCAGAGCAGTATTGAATTCCGGCCACTTAGGGAAACGGATCCTGTTGAAGATCATCAAATTACTGTTTGTGTGAGAAAACGTCCGTTAAACAAAAAAGAAATATCTCGTAAGGAAATTGATGTTGTAAGCGTACCAACAAAAGATCAAATTGTTGTACATGAACCGAAAGCTAAAGTTGATTTGACCAAGTATTTGGAAAACCAGTTGTTTAGATTTGATTATGCCTTCGATGAATCCTGCACAAACGAAGTAATTTATAAATACACGGCTAAACCATTAGTGGCAACTATCTTTGATGGCGGTATGGCAACGTGTTTTGCTTATGGACAAACAGGAAGTGGAAAAACTCATACAATGGGAGGTGATTTTAACGGTAAAATACAAGATTGCAAAAAAGGAATCTATGCGATGGTTGCCAAAGATGTTTTTAAGTGCCTCAAAATGAACAAGTACCGTTTACTTAACTTAATTATTTCTGCCAGTTTTTTTGAAATATACTCTGGAAAAGTATTTGACTTATTAGCGGATAAAGAAAAATTACGTGTGTTAGAAGATGGAAAGCAACAAGTAAGACGTTTAAATCACATTTGTTAGCTAAAAATTTTGTTTTATGCTCAATATTTGCGCATTGTCATTTGAAATGCATATTATCCTTCCAATAAATACTGCTGTTTTAATGTTTATTATTATTATACTAATGGCTATTAAACAAAATAATGAAGCAGATAATGCAATGAATCATCTCACCAAATGTAAAAGTTTGTGCATGGATTAGAAAAGTATCTTTTAGTCTTTCCATCTCGTAGATACATGGATTTTAAAGAAAATTCGTTTTTTCCCTGCAGATTTGAAAATTACAAGAGAGGAATAACATTCATTCTTACGTTATTGTTTCTAAGGGCAATAGTAATAAAATTGTACACCTGTAAGAATATAATTAAATAGAAATTTAATTGATTTAACCACTTAGTTTAAGGTCAAATTTTAATGCACAAGGCAATGAGCACGTAAAAATAAACGCATAATCTACCCAGTACACAATAATACTTACTTAAGACGACAATACTAGGTTACAGAGATACTATTTCCATAAATCTAAAAACTTTTAAAAAATACATAAAACAAAAGAAAACTGAACTTTGTGAGCCGTAATGCGACTGGATGCTTGTAGGCTACGTAAGTACTATCAATAGCACCATCACTTGGCATGATATTTGAAAAGGGCGTTGTCAAAGCTATGAGAATATGTGGTATGGAAAGAAAAAGTTAATAGTAAAACAATAGCAAAAAGCATTGCAATCCATCATGGACACTAAAATATAGTATTGATGGTTACTTCATATATCATACTTTATGATGTCTTATAGTTAGTTAACACTTAAAAATTAAATAGCAGTTTTTACGTGAATTTACTATACCATAAAAGCTTTGGCATAACCCTTATCCAAATATGCATATTTGTGTTGAGCCCAGCAAAAGGAGTACCTTGAACTTCGTCTAAGTAAAAAAGCAAAAAAAGATAACTACAATAGAGTTAGCTTTCACCTATATCTTAAAAATTAATATAATTGTTGTTTATTTTTACTATTTAAACCTCAAACTTTCATGGTAGACTACTCAGACATTGATGGCCTTTTTACTTTATTGCCTTGGTAAATAGTTTTAAGTCAACCGTATCTTATTAGGAAAAAATTCTGTCAATAAATAAGCATAATACTTTCTTCAAATCTACTTTTTAACTATACTAACTACATCTGCAACATTACGCTTGCATCCGTCACATATGAGCATGCATTTATTCTAAGTAACGTACATGATACTCACAACATACATTTTAAAGGCTAAGAAAAACTTTCCTGCAAAACCGCTTTATTTTAAGTAGTGTATAAGTAGTATTTTATGACAATACATCTAGCTTAACTCAAGGAATCACCTCATTTACAAATGAAAAAAAAAATTGAAGAATAAGATGCAATAAACATGTAATAATCCATCCATAAAACGTCGTATGAATAAGCCAATCATTAAAAATATGTCAACCAAAAAAAAAAAAAAAAAAATCTAATAAACAATCATTTATTAAAAAATTAAAATCACATAAATATTCATTTATTAAAAAAAAAAATTGCTGCTAAATAAAAGTTTTGTAAAGTTAAAAAAATGGTAATTAAATGAATAAGTCTCTAATTAATATAGTTCATATAAACAGTAAATAAATATTGAAATTGAAAGTCAGTTATAAATCACACTGTAACAAGAAGTAACCAATTTCCTAAAAACCAGGACTGCCTGTCGCAGAGTGGATAAGATACTCAGCTCGTGTGCTTGCTGCTGGTAAAAAGTTGCTAGTTTAAATCTCGAGGAAAGTGTTTTTTTGTCAGAAGAATTAGTTTAAGAATAAGAAATAAAATAAAAAATTAACTTGCTTCATATGTACCTGGTATCGTGACGTGGCGAAGCAAAGGGGGAGAGAGGGAAAATACAATGAAAAATTCACTTCCATCACATATTTTCTTAAGGACGGAATTCTGTAATTGTTGATTCACTCCTGCATAGAACGTGCCTGCAGATGTATAACTTAAAAAAAAAAACATTTCTAGACAAAAATCATTGAAATAACTCTGCAGGTCTCGGAAATGAAAGTGATTCTAAAAAAAAATAATCTGCATTTTGTTACGAATATTAAAAGAAGAAATAAGATTATACACGTTTCTATCAAGCTAGCTAAAGTTACATAATGTAGTTCTATATTTTGTAACTTAGAATTATTTTAATCAAATTTAAATTAATTTTTAGGAATTAGATTTTAGTTAATTTTATTTGAAAAATGGCAAGAATCCGTTTTGTAAGCTAACAAAGTGCGGCAACAGTTCTGATAAGCAAAGATTATGAGATAATAGAATTTTGAGGCTTGAATCGTTAAAATCTGTTAACAAAATCTCAAGCTTTGCCTTAAAAAAAAGAGTTTTCATATTGAATGAACGAAAACTGTCTTGAAATTTGGATGGAAAAATTGTATTGAATAATCAAATAACTTATTTTATTAAACTTAAAAAACTGTATTGTCAATGTTACTTACATACAACACTCAAAAAACTCCCGAGTTGCCATTACAATCGGAAACAACATAACTTTAAGTCCTGCATGAATAAAGGAGGTTGACGGATTGCTGAGATGCAACTGACTGCATACATGCACTTCTACTGGCACACACATTAACATTTCTTTAAAGCAACGAATTTTTGTTTTTATGTATTCATTAAAAATATGTTTGACACATTGCTAAGTAAACGAAAATATAGTGCTTTTTCGTACGGGAATGTGATATTTAATGTAGTAATATTTATCATAATTACTTTTTTAACGTATGGAAGTATAGGTAAGACTCTCGTCTGCCTCTCCTTGAATCTCGTAATAAGGAGCCTTAAGACCCGGAAAAAAGAAGAGAAAGCAAAGGAGGAGGCTTTGGGGGGAGTACATGATGAGCCATGAAAGGGCACACACGCGTGACTTTGCCTTATAAAAGTGATATTTTCAATAAAGGTCCTTAACTTAAAAAGTGTTAGACTTTTCCGCGACGCACCTCCTTACCAATCTCTTTTCCACGAAACAATTTTCGTGCGAAGTGTGGGGTACGGTAAGAGTTGGAATTTTTTCTTATTTCCAGAAAATAAAATTCCACCAGAAAGCACACGCAGTGCAATGCCGTGGGAATACGACGGTAGAAATCGAAGAGCTGTGGATCTAATCAAAGACGACATTGCCGGTCATAGTCTACCAGCAGTGGTGAAAACGGCCAAGAAGCCAACAAAACTGATGTACTAATTACAAGACATATCATTAAAGCAGACAAATGGCGAGAGCTTTAGAGAAATGTTCTTTAGCATATTATTTCATCAGTTACTACAATAATTTTTACCCCTTACTCCCGAGGCAATAAAGAAGAAGAGAAACCTATTAGGCCTTGATTAGACTGAGGAAATTTTTTGTACATATTTATCATTTTGTCTACTTTTCCTTTGTGTGCGTATGTGTCTTTTTTTCACTTTTTTAAAAAACTGGAACAAAAACTGCTCGAGAAAAGCCGACTTAAATACGCGTTGGCATAAAAAAAAATTTTTTTTGAGCAACGACTTATGTTCAGCGAAGAAAAATGAAGTGATTCATAACGCAAGAATTTAAAGAGTTGGAAAAAAAGAGAAAGCTGCAGAATCCTGATAAGAAAAAGAAGTGTCTCAAAGAATAAAATATTAAAAATAAGGATGGGCACCAAAAGCGAGTAAACTCTCTACCCTCTTGTTTTTCGTCACTGCTACAGCTGGGTGAAAGGGATTGTTTTTCGTCACTGCTACAGCTGGGTGAAAGGGATTAAATATCAGAACCTGGGCATAAGATCTGGCCTAGTAAATGCTAATAAAAAGGACCTGAAGTGTTATCTCTCCAGATACTATAAATCCATGCGTAAGATACTTCACTACACTGATTTGGGGTGAGCCGAACTTTTCAAATAGAAGCCAGGTGTGTCGTATTAGTAAAATGAGTATAGTTAAGAAAACCTGTACCACAGATATAGCAAAAATGCCTCTACCTGGGGATACTAACTATAACGTTGCAAATAGCAGGGACAAAATAAATGACGATAGAGCTAAGATACGCGATATATTTAATGGCAGAGCATAAAGAAAAGATACAAGGCAGTAAACGCTGAAGTTAGAAATAGAACTAAGGGGGTGCGAAAAATTTAACGTGTTAGCTGAGAAACTAAAAAAATAGTTATGGGACTCATTGCCATAATGAAGGCAAAACTAGGAAAATAGTTATGGAACTCGTTGCCATAATGGAGGTAAAATTGAAAAACAACCAGGGAAAAGAAACATTTAATCTATCAGGCAAAGCTACTATAACCACATAAAAATGGGGCACTGATGAACAAGCATAGGAAGGACGCACTAAAGGATATGAGAGGAGGTGGACTGGGCAGAAACAGAGGACTAAGGCAACACGAGACAAAAAGAACAGATCTAAATTGGAAAACGCCAGAAATATTTTCTGCTCAGCCCAAAGAAATGGGTCTTTTAAGAATACCAAATGATGCAGATATTTTTTATGGCCTTTTTCGCCGGCCTTACATGAAAAGTTAAGAGGAATTAGAAGCATGGCAGCAAAAATAATGGAAGACGTTATCTGGAAAGCCAAATTAAAAAAATAAGCAAAGTACAAAAGTGGATGAAAAAGACGGCATTTACAGCAGCGGCTCGTCTCATGTATGAAGACTAATCTACTTGGACTAACCTGCAATCATATAAGCAAGGGAAGGAGGGAAATATATTTTTTAACTCACAGCCATGTGAAAGCTTATACGTGGTGAGATGAGGACTATACGATAAGGCCACAGCATGATGACTAGTATCACTCAGCAACATAATAAATAATATTTCATATTTTAACGGTGATCCGATCAATCTGTCACTATTCAATAGAGTGGCAATAGACCGGGCTCAAACAGTAACAAACCGGAAAAATTATTGGCACCAAATTTTTGTGCTTTCTTTGTCAAAATATAGTTATGTACCTGAAAGTTTATCTTGCCACCCAAAAATGTGTTCAGGTATTATTTAAACAATTTTTTGTAAACAATTTCGTCAAAGTTGTTTTTTCGATCTAAAAAAAAATATTCTCAGATTCTTGGAAAATATTCGCAAATTTGGTACATCGTACTGTAAGCTAAAGGTTGTTTTCAATTTTCAGTGCTTCTATAATTGCTTTACACAAGTTCCTCGAGTTGAAATTTGTAGTTTTCCACCTGAAAGTTGGGTGCAGGCCATACATGTATTGTTCAACTGCCGCCGACTCCACACTTTCTTTTAGAACTTGTTTTTGGATCAGCATTAGGCTTGGGTATGAATCATACAGAATCGTCAGTCTATTGTACAGATGTTGCACCCTTTCACCATAATATTTTATTGATTCGTGATTTACTTGTTTGATCGTCTTTGGTTGTGCTATTAACGTATCTGAATTACTTGTATGGCCATAAATGTTTGGAAGTTCCCAAAGAAATTCTAAAATTATTCCGAATTGAGCTAATCTGGGAGTGAAATGCTTTACTGATTTTCCTCTCAGACTGCTTGCGATGGTGCCGAAAATAAATAATTCGTTTCCTAGGCCCACCGTTGGCGCAATCATCTTTTAGACCGGGCTTAAATAGTAATAAACCGGAAAAATTATTGGCACCAAATTTTTTGTGCTTTCTTATTCAAAATATATTTATGTACCTGATGGTTCATCTTGCCACCGAAGAACGTGTTCAGGTATTATTTAAACAATTTTTTTGTTAAAAATTTCTTCCAAGTTGTTTTTTTGATCTGAAAGAAATATTCTCAGATTCTTTGGCACATTTGGAACAAAAAAACCAATTGAAATGTATATACCTAAACCCCACAGTTTTCGAGTAAAAAATTCCCAAAGTTTCAAAAAATGCATTTTTTCCGATTTTCAGAGCTCCACGACAATGCTAAGTAAACTCATTTTCATATCTAACAACACACGATCATAAACCGTAAGCCTTCCTCTTCAATCTCTAAAAAAGAAAATGTTTAAAAGTTAAGTGGCCAGATTGCCTTTTGCAATAAAACTTTTAGAGCGTTTCAGCGAACGCTCATATGTGAATGTATACCTATATATGTTCACCACATGGTGAGCCACAAAACGTATATACAGGTACCATTTCACATATGAGCGCGCGCTGAAACGCTCTAAAAGTTTTATTGCAAAAGGCAATCTCGCCATGTATCATATGGAAGTGAGTTTACTTAGCATTGTCAAGGAGCTCTGAAAATCGGAAAAAAAGCATTTCTTGAAACTTTGGGAATTTTTTACTCGAAAACTGTGGGGTTTAGGTATATACATTTCAGTTAGTTTTTTCATTCCGAACGTGTCAAAGAATCTGAGAATATTCTTTTCAGATTGAAAAAACTAATGTGACGAAATTGTCAACAAAAAAATTGTTTAAATAATACCTGAACACATTATTGGGTGGCAAGATGAACCTTCAGGTACATAACTATATTTTGAACAAGAAAGTATGACCTTTAGCTTACAGTACAAAATACCAGCCAGTACATGTGGACAGCCTACGTACAATAACGCAACAACCGAATGGGGACCACTAGTAAACCTGGCAAGGAAAGGAAAAAATACGACAGAAATCACTAGTAGGGTGCAAGGAGCAGCAGCAGTAAACGAAAAACTCTGTATATACTGCATTCTGTTGAAACTACAAGCATTTATTAATGACTGAAAGGCTATGAGAGACAGTGGGAAAGAACTAAAGGGAAATTGCTATAATTGTCAGAGACCAGGACACTGCACAAGAGACTGTCGCTTGCACAAGCAAAATATAGATGAAAACAAAAGGCAGACAAACGAGGGGCATAACCGACCGGTAAACGATACTCCTACTAACCTGAACGTCTATAATTAGAGGGGCAGGCATGATAATTTTAATAAAAGTTATTACAATAGATACGGCCATAGCAGCACAGTGGTTTAGGCTAGAGTTTTTGTAGCTCTGAGGGCTTGGTAATGCATGCTCACGAGCTCATGATCCAGCCTTCACTTACTTAGCTCGCACCTCTGAGAATTTTCTTTCTCGAGTGCATACTCTAACTATGGTCTGATGCTTCAGAAGCCATGTAAAATAAAGTAACCTTTGCTGTGTAAGTGATTAATGTCACAACTAAATCCAAAGCAGTCTTTTATATGCTAATGACGATGGCATATATACGCATAGCAACACATCATTGCAGAGCTTATTAAGCACAATTCTCAGAAATAGCTGTAAAATATTAAAAAAAAAAAAAAAATTACAATGGTTATTACAGGGGTTATAGCAATGGTCCAATAAAGCCATATAACAGGAAAAATAACTATAATAATTACGAGAAAACGGGAAACAAAATGAGAGGATGTACTGGGGAAATCAAGGTTAAAATTTAAAGAGGCAGCTGGAAGTAAAGCTGGAACCAAGTGAGGCAAACATAAGCTCAGACAAGCACATTAGACAACCAATGGAGGAAAACGTACAGCCAGTGACAAAAGATGAAGATGCGCTGTATGAGAGAGAGGGTACATTAATCTGACACGCATGAAAAACGAAGGGAGAAACGTTGGAGAATCAAAAGTGACAAGTGCAAGAATAGCAACAGTTATGCACATGTATGTAAAGAAACATTTTGGAAAAACGGTGCTTGAATTTAAAATTAAAGAGTACATCAAGGCTCTTAAAAAGGTAATAGTGGTAAATGAAAAAAATGATTAGGATTGTTAGGAACGTAAGGATACTTGATTTAACTAAGTGGAGATGCTTCATCAGTACTTTTAAGGAAATATGTGAATATATTAAATAAACAGCGGTGCTTTACACAAGCACTTTAGTAATACCACTACCGAATCAAATATTTAACATGATTAAAGAATACCATGAGGTGGCAGTAAGTGGGCATAGAGAAATAAATAAGACATTGAACAGAATTGCAAGAAACTACTACTACAGGAACTTGAGCCTAGATATAAGACAAGTCATTGTGGGGTACAGGTCAACAAAATAAGACGATTCATCTAAATATATTCGTTCAGGCTAAGTTTTTAGTAAGTTTTTAGATATACTTAAAGACCAAAATTTTTTATGAAAACAAAACTCAACCTATAATAGCTACACTTTCTGCTGTCAGAAGTTTCCTAATTTTATAGTTTTAATTAAAGTGTTTGATAAAATAAGTCATTATTTACTTTTATGTGATTAACAAGGGTGCGAAAGCATGGATGATGAGCTACCCAACTGTTTTTTAGTATAGTTAACAAAATTTATCGCTAGGTAAGCAAGCATCGGTGATTAATAACCCACCTGAGTTTTGATGTAGTTAGTAAACAGAAAAAATTAGGCAAGCTGTGGTAAATAGCAGCTTTATTTTATGTATTTTTTATGTATGTAATTGGAGTGTTACGAAACCAAGTATCGACGATGAGTAATTAAATTCTTGTTTAGTATTGTTAAAAAAAAAAAAAAAAAAAAAAAAACAATAGTAACGTTGCTAATTTTTGATACTTGTTCGCTGAACGGTACATTTCATTGATAAATAATGCCAAAAAACAGTTGGGCTGCTAATTACGGATGTTTGCTCGTCCAAAGATATATTTTATCAACTCAATATACTAAAATACAGTTAGATTGCTATTCGTTGCAGCTCTCTCACCAAAGGATATATTTCGATAACTCACTGTACGAAAAAAACATTTGGGTTAAAAAATTATTTGAGTCTAGTTGGTTGAGAAAACGTCTGCTTGCGCAATGACTCATCAAAGATGATGTACCTTACTGTTTTTAAGTACAGTGAGTTAATAAAATATATTCTTAGAGAAGAAAACATCTTTGACAATCAATCCAACTATTTATCCGTATTTCTTGCTGATAAAATATAGTCTCAAACGATCAAGCATCGGTGGTATGCAACTGAACTATTTAATAGTACAATTTGTTGACAAAAAATAATTTTGGGTGAGCAAGCAATGGTAATGTGCGACCCAATTGAGTTCAAGTTTTGTTAGTAAACAATATGTATGCTTAGGTAGACAACAATCGATTATTGCATAATTCATCCACAATAAGTTACTTTTATTTTACATGGTAAGGTCCAAAACTTTAGGGGCTGAACTGTAAAATGAAGGAAAAATCTCAAACCATTTATATTATTTTTTAAAATAATCACCCTTTATTTCAATGCATTTTTCACAGCGTTAAACAACATTTTTATACACTTGAAAAAATAGCCTGAATTTTTCCCTTGAAAATGTGACAAAACCGCTGACTTCACTTCATTATCAGGGTTAAATTTTTTTCCTCGTAAGTCCGATTTCAATTTTGAAAATAAATAATAGTCATTCGGGGCCAAGTCAGGACTGTGCAGTGGATGATCGAGCTCAGTAAAACCGCATTCTTTAACAGCAGTCTTTAAAACACCTGATGTATGAACCAGTGTGTTGTCATGAAGCAACACCACTCCTCGTGACAGTTTTCCTCAACTTTTTTTTTTTTAATAGCATCTCGCAACTGATACAACAAGAAAGCATAGTATTCGCCCTTCACAGCTGTGTTGCGTTCTCTGAAACTAACTAATATAATTCCTTCGGAATCTCAAAATATTGTAGCCATAATTTTTTTTTTTTGATTGAGTCATTTTTGCTTTTTTTGGCTTTGGTGAGCTCGGACGATGCCACTCCATCGATTCCTTTTTTAACAGAAGATCATAATCAAGAACCATGGTTTTATCTCCTGTCACAGTAAAATTCAAAACTTCTTTCTGTCAGCCTTTACAAAGAGAGAAAATCTGAGCACAGCACTTTACACGTTATTGTTTCTGAATAGTGGAAAGAAGTTTTGAGACCCACCTTGCACTGACCTCATTGAAATGTTCATGTAGGAATACAGCATCTAAACAATGTTTGATTTCAGCGGGAGTGTTGCCTTCTTTTGTTGAGAATTTGATCACAGCTCGATACTCAATTCATTTATTTCGAATTTTTAATTGACTATCTGACTTAAAAATGCTATATCTTTCGAATAAAATGACTGAATATCTTTTATTATGGGTGGGTAACTCAATGTCTAGTAATGTAATAAGAGGTTATTTTTGTTTCTCCGATTAATGTAATGTGGGAAGGCTGGAAACTTTTGGACCTCACTACGTGTTTTTTTTTATGGTGAAAACTTTATTCAATTTGCTCACTTCTTGTAATTTCAAACGAAGCTGAAAATTAAGTACCAAATTTAATAAAACATCATAATTTGCCTATTTTATGTTACATTTAAAACTAGTTATTAAGCAATCATTTTCAAGAAAAAATCTTATTGTGTATTACTGTTGCTAAGTAATAAAATATACACTCAGGCTAACAAGCGTTGGAAAATAACAACTCAATTTTATGCCCTTCTTTTATGTGTTAATAGACTACTAAAAAAGCAAATAACGATGATTAGTAGCTTAATTATTGTTTCGACTTTTTTTTGTCAAATACAGCAAATTTGGATTTTTTATCTAAAAAAGAATTGCGTTGTAAAATTAACACGATTTCATGCCTGCTCATTGATCATTTTTGTTTTTTCCTGTTCATACTACGACGAAAGTGCTAAGATACAATTGTTAAGATGAATGTTTAAAGAAAAGTTAAATCCAAAAAAATTTTAACTAATAAGCCATTACTGTTAATATTAGCCATTAATTATATCCAAATGGCTTATTAAGTTTTCTATTTAAAGGTAAAGTTTCTCGAACTAACTGAATTACTGACCTCAGTCATATTGAAACATTTATTTTTTGTATAAGTATATCGAAAAAAGCGCAAAGGTACGGTTATTAAAAAGATAAAATGCAGTAGCATAGCAGTAAAATTATAATTGAAAAACAATGTATAGTTCTTTTAAATTGAATAATACTGAATATGACTGATTATAATTTTGTTCTGTTTATCTGTTATGCAATTTTAAAGGGACTAAAAAAACAAACAAAAAAATTGACGTGTCCTATTTTTTTAGTGACGACCATCATTAAACTTTTGAATTGGAAAAAATTAAACGTCATACTTGTGATACAAAAATGAAAAGTCCTTTTAATTAAAATAAACGAGTTTTAACAATTGCTATTTTCAAAAGTCGTTTGTTATTTAATATTTTACGACTTAGTGAACATCAGCTGTTATTATTCATAGTAACAATAATAGGCTTTTTACTAGTCTTTTCGTAATGTTAACTAAAATGAATTTTGAAATTTTGTTTTCATACGTCATAAACAAATTCAGATAGTTTAGAATGTAACTTATATTGGAAAGTAAGGATATTGCTTGATTCTTAAGTATGGATGGTGAATCATTTAGAAAGTTATTGGTAGTCTATGTATAAAATTAAATGGATTAGTATTTTTGGATGCTTAATGAACCCTTACTTTGTACTGTGTAATGTATCAGTTAAAGAATGTTATCAGACAGCTTTATAAATTTTAACAGATTTTGATTAATTTTAAAGAATTGAACTCTTAAGGTTATAAATTAAAAAAATTAAAGAAATTTTCGACTATAATATTAATTTTAAGGTTAGAAATTTTCTTAATTTTTTTCTCTGTTCTTCAAATAAAACAGATCTATATCTTTAGAAGTTTTTAATAGTTAAATGTGCTGTTTGTTTGATACAACCTCATTATCATAGCAAATACTAGTTAAAAATCAAAAAAAATCTTATGAAATATATTCAATTAGCCATTGCTCTAAAAATATTTAAGATGTAATATTATTACGTGGGTTTCTCAGTGTTGAAATAAATAAAAGCGCAACTTGTAGTTAACTTATACTTTATTAGCACTACTTGTTCTCAAGGGAAGCTTCGTGGGTCTTCCAATCTCGCGGGCCTGGTCATTTCGCTCTCGTATCTATAGCTAATCTTCCTTTACTCTCTAGCTTTGCTCTCCTTTTTCTATATCTACGCTTGCGCACACATATGTACCTAAAAAGTGGTTTACTCGAACATGACGTAACCATATGCATTATACTATTCAAGAACAGTGTGATTATTTTTAGCTGCGAGTGTGGCACTGTCTTTACAGATGTTTATTTTTTATCTTATGTTGCGGCACACGCTGTGTGGTCTACACTTATCTATTTCTCGCTATCCTTCTACGGTTACGCTTCTTTATTGCCTTGTGCTCAATTTTTTTTTTAACTTTGTCGTTATTGTTTTTTTTCACTTTTTTTTTTTTTTTTTTTTTTTTTTTATATGTCCTCGTTCTCTTTGATTTTTAAAAAAGTACACTTTGTCAGTATGTTGAATTATTATTACGCTCCAACAAAGGCAAGTCCGAAAGGATTGTCAAACTTGTGCCAGAGGCTCAATTAGCTAATATCGGTCTAGTCTGATTTCCTGTTCGTAAGAGTCTATCACTCCCTTTCTTTCGTTCTTGTGTGTCATGCATAAAAAGGAAATAATAATGGAGTCTTATTGATTTCAATGATATAACGGCGCTGGTGCTGGTTTACTGCAACTATTATTTTACGCTTCCTTCTTTCCCTTTTTGCTAGCTTTGATTGCGGTTCTTCGTCGATCCGTATGCTTTATTTCGCGTGCCGTAGCCACTATGCTTGCCTAGGTGGGTGACTACTCAACCTCCTTTCCCATCTTTTATTTATTTATTTATTTATTTATTTTTTTTGCTGCATTATCCTAGTGTTTTGCCGCCACCGTAATTTTCCTGGGTCTTAAGTGTGTCCCACGCCCTAAGGTGTTGGATGGGCTCATTTCAACAGGAGTTCTTGGCGTTGTGTTCGGCAGCGTTGCTGGTTATTTCTCTAACACCACCCTAGCGTTTGGGTAATCCGTTACGTTCATTTTTTTTTTTTGTGAATTTCAATGCGTTACTTATTTTATCTTTTTCTGGATACTAGTGTCAGCTAAGGGAGCTCACAACGTAGGCCGTGGGTCTCCGTCAGGTTACAAGAATCGCTTCTGGTTGCTCCAGGTATGTGCCTAGGGAAGGATCTTTGTGGAGTTGTTGGGGATAGTGGGGTGCTCTTAGGTTATATTTGAAAAAAAAGTGGTCTTTAAACAACGTGGATGTGGTTGCTTTAGGGGATCACAGTAACTAGTGATAACGCCAGTAAGTTTGCGTTATCTAAAATCTGATCGATTTTCTTTTCGTACTTCTCTCTGCATTTCGATTTTTTTTGCTCATCCGTTTGACCCTGCATGTTTTGTGCTTATAGCCTGCCTTTTGTGATGTTTACATGTGTTATATAATTTTTCGTTGATTGTAGCACCTCACTTTTGTTTTGGTAGTACTACCTATTTATTATTTTATTGTTGTTTTTACTATTTTTACTATCATTATTATTATTCCTATTATTACT
Source organism: Copidosoma floridanum (assembly GCF_000648655.2). The sequence continues at coordinate 277,026 of NW_019379727.1, forward strand.
ATTCTTATTATGATTTTGTTGTTGTTATATTTTTCGGTACAGATCGCCACGTGCACATATTGCATGCCTTATGTTTTGTTTTCATATCGTTCGTATGTTATTGTTATATTTCTTCACCTTCATCAGTGCGCATATATGCGCTTCCGTTGTTTCTTTGGTTCTAACATAACTGTTTATTGACCTGTTTTTGTCAATGTATATTTTTTTGCGCAGCGCATCAGAGGGTAGAAAAAGAAAAAAAATTCTTTATTTAGTATGTATTTTACTAAAATTCTTTTTTTTAGAAGAAGGGTTTATCAATCATCTAAATGTCTATTAATTATGCAGGTGATTTTATATATTTTTTTCGTACAATTCGTTGTTCTCTTGTGGCTCNATTATTTTTTTTTTTTTTTTCGAAGTCGCCCAGAATGCCTTTATGCACGATAGAAGGGTGTATAAACCCTTTCCTGCATAAGACTCGTTAGAACCGTACCCACTAAACTGACAAGACCTTTCTCCTGGGACACCTGGCTTAAAATCTGCTTTCGCATTTAAACTTCAAGCCAGGGCCACGGAGGCTTAGCCCCTGATACGGGCTTCCTTCAGTATTTCGTTACCTACAAGTCTTGTAACTTTTGCGTCGTCTAGGGTATTTTCTAGTTCCCATCATGCATCCTAGCTGCTCTTCTTTGTTAAGTTGAAAAGAAAGAGCAAATTAATAAGCAGACGTTCCCCAGCACGAGCCCAGACTCGGCCACCCCAGAAAGAGGCGCAAGGAGCGTACCCACCACAGAGCTCGCGGGACGGAAACTAAGGCCACCGAGGTACAGCCGCTCATCTGCATGAAGGTGATACAGCAAAGCGGTCTACAGGAGCTTGCTCGCATTCAAGCATTTGCACAAAAAAAAAAAAAAAAAAAAAAAAAAAAAAAAAAAAAAAAAAAAAAAAA
>NW_019379727.1:288478-396445 GCF_000648655.2 Copidosoma floridanum
AAAATACCGTGCATCGAGATTGTTTATTCATTAAAAAGCTCTTACGTTGATCACATTATTATTTAACATGATAACGTAATTATTCTGAAACCCTCTAACATCCACAACATTAAAAGTTAAAGTAGGCGGTAAGGTTCAGCGTGGTACGCGTGTTAGATAGGCAGAAGCCTCAATTTTTATTTTTGTTTATTCCTTTTTTTTTTTATCTATGAAGCAACATTTCCTAAATTTTTATACTACTTTAAGATAAAAAAAAATTTTTTGGAAAATAGAAGCGCATCTCGTGCACTTACGTGGTTTTATTTACTTATTTCCTCAAACGTTATAGTTTTATTAACTTTAATGAATAAAAATAAAAAAATTAAAACAAGATTAATCGTGTCAAGTGCGTTTATGCGGCACACCTTTTTAACGTGTTACATTTTACTGAAAAAGGATCAGCATTTAATCTTTACAAAGCTTTATCGTCTAAAAAATTAAAAGAAAATTTAGAATGGCAAGAAAATCTTACGCGTTAAGCGCGATTGCTTAGCGCGAATAATTATGCTTGTTTTTTCAATCTGCGTGTCGATAGGTCCTAAACCTCTAGGTAACTGTTATTTTTATTAGATTTTTTTTCGTCACACTTTCTTTAGGCTTTGGACTGGCAGTATATTGTTAAATATTTCTGGCGTGTTTAAAAAAAAATTAATTCTATTGCTGGTCCTACAAAACTCTTCGACTGCCTTATTTTTTATCTACTCTTAAAGCTTCAACAAGTTGTAAAAAATCTATTTAATGGTTTGCAAAATAGTTACAATAACATTTTAAATTTTTTTATACCTTTACAACAACTGTTCGATGTGTTCTCCGTTGTTTTCGACAACCAAATTAGCTCTTCGAACAATATGGTTGACAGATCTTTGGGCCATTCCTCTCTCTCGCACCTCATCGAATGCCTGGACTATTCTCTGTCTGCAATCCTCAGCATCTACAGGTTAAGTTTTGTACACTGATTCCTTGATACAGCCCCACAGAAAATAGTCCAGCGGGTTCAGGTTGGGGGAACGGGCTGGCCACGCTATTGGACCTCCTCGACCTATCTACCTCTCCGGGAAGGTGTCGTCCAGGTACCTCGTGACATTGCGTGTAAAATGGGCTGGGGCTTTATCATGCTGGTAGATGAGTCGCAGTCGTGTTGCAAGTGGGACGTCCTCCAAAAGCTCAGGCAACTGATTTTGTAGAAAATCGAGATACGCTGCACCGTTCAGCCGAGGAGGCAAAAACACGGGACCAATCTACAAATCAAGTTAATCAAAGAGTTGATATTAAAACGTAAATTAATCCTCATCAGATTTTTTTATTTCTCAAAAAATGAAGAAGTAAAATGGTAATAAGTACTTACGACGATATTTCCTATGATTACATCCAAACATTTATGCTCCATAGATACTGAAAACTTGTCGCCCGCGTGAGGTAAGGTTTTTCATGAGCCCAGAAATGATAATTATGTTGATTAAGCATGCCATTCTTAGTGAATGTACACTCATCAGTCCACAAGATCGTATTAATGAAATGAGCATCAGCACGTGCTTGGGCGAAAAAACCGCCACAAAAATTAACACGGCTCTTGTGATCACGAAGCAGCAACTCTTGCATGCGCCGATAGTGGTACGGGTGCTTCCCGGTATCCGCTATAACCGCGTGGACTTTGCTAGGGGTAACATTCAGCTGGCGTCCGACAGCACGAACTGATGTTCGAGGGTCATTTTCGAACATGTCTTCAATCAACTCTTTCATTCCTGGCACTAAAACCTCACGTGGGCGACCAGCATCCTCGCGAAATGGTAAAACGTTGCCCGTTTCCATAAAACGACGGTGACAAGCAACAATCGTTTCTGGATTCGGATGACGACGAAGAGGCCAACGAGCACGGTATTGGTGAGCAGCTTCTTCAAGACTTTCTCTGGCAAGATAAAAAAATGAACCATCTGCGTGTAGTCCTCGATTGCGTGATTTTGCACAGCACGATTCATCACGACACTCACAAACGAACACGACAGACCAAGGCAACCTTCTTGCGCGGAATGATATATAAGAGGAAGATCGTTTTTACAAGAAAAACAATGTTCTAATGAGCCTAGTGGATTCTTAAGAAAGTTATTTTTTGTAAGCAAGTCAGTCTGACCTGCACGAACATAAACGCCCGCTTAAAGGATAATTCGAATGCAGGCACTTCGTGTACCGAGTAAAAAAAATTTACATCCGACGGATTTGACCATGAGATATAAAAATCCAGAGTTTTCGTCTAACAAATGTAACTAAACCATGGACTTCATTCGATTCAATTAAATACAAGCATAACTAACTTCTTAATAACTTATTTGATGTAATAATTGATTGAAAACCTCCTCTTTCTTAGATAAAAAAAGATCTTTTTTTTTTCAAAGAAAAAAAAATGAAGGTTTTTGCTTATCTAACACGCTTACTATGCTGAACCTTAACGCCTACTTTATTTTTTAATGCTGAGGACGTTAGAAAGATTAAAAATAATTACGTTGTCATCTTAGATTATAATGCGATCAACGTAAAAGCTTTGCGATAAATAAACAAGCTTGATGCACGATATTTTGAATTTTTTTTTCATTCATTTGTCATGTGGTACTACAGTGACCAAGAGGTTTAAGACCTATCAAAACGCTGATTAAATAACAAGCATAATCATTCGCGCTAAGCCATCGCGCTTAACGCGTGAGATTTTCTTGCGTTTCTAAATTTACTTTTAATTTTTTGAACGATAGAGCTTTGTATGGATTAAATGCTAATCTTTTTTAAGTAAAATGTTACAAGTTCAAGAGATTTGCCGCATAAACGCACTTGACACAATTAATCTTGTTTTTATTTATTACTTTTTATTAATTAAAGTTGATAAAACTATATCGTTTGAAGACATAATAAATTAGACCAAGTAAATGCACGAGATGCGCTTCTCTTTTCCGAAAATTTTATTTTTATCTTAAGGTAGTATAAAAATTTAGGAGATGGTGCTTCATAGATAAAAAAAAAAGGTAAACAAAAATAAAAATTGGGGCTTCTGCCTATCTAACACGCTTACCATGCTGAACCTTACCGCCTACTTTAACTTCTAATGCTGAGGACGTTGGAGGAGTTAAAAATAATTACGTTGTCATCTTAGATAATAATGCAATCAACGTAGAAGCTTTGCGATGAATAAACAAGCTCGATGCAGAGTAGTTAAAAATTTTTTTTCAATCATTCGTCATGTGGTACTACAGTGACCAAGAGGTTCAAGACCTATCGGAATGCTTATTGAAAAACAAGCATAATCATTCGTGCTAAGCCATCGCGCTTAACGCGTGAGATTTTCTTGCGTTTTAAATTTACTTTCAATTTTTTGGACGATAGAGCTTGTTTTTATTGTGTAATTTTTATTCATTAAAGTTAATAAAACTATAACGTGCGACGAAATAAATAAATTAGACCCAGTAAATGCATGAGATGCGCTTTTCTTTTCTAAAAATTTTATTTTTATCTTAAAGTAGTATCAAAATTAAGTAGATGTTGCTTCAGAGATTAAAAAAAAGGTAAACAAAAATAAAAATTGGGGCTTCTGCCTATCTCACACGCTTACCATGCTAAACCTTACCGCCTACTTTAACTTTTAATGCTGAGGACGTTGAAGGGATTGAGAATATAAACGTTGTCATCTTAGATAATAATTCGATCAACGTAAGAGCTTTGCGATGAATAAACAAGCTCGATGCACAGTATTTTAAATTTTTTTTTTATTTATTCGTCATGTGGTAGTACACTGACCAAGAGGTTCAAGACCTATTGAAACGCTGATTAAAAAACAAGCATAATCATCCGCGCTGATCTATCCTGCTCAACGCGTGAAATTTTCTTGCGTTTCTAAAATTACTTTTCATTTTTTGGTTGATAAAGCTTTGTATGTATTAAATACTGTTTCTTTTTTAGTAAAATGTTACACTTTAAAGAGGTAGCTGCATAAACGCACTTGACGCGTTTAATCTTGTTTTTATTTATTAATTTTCATTTTTTGAATTTCATAAAACTATAACGTTTAAGGAAATAAATAAATCAGACCAAGTAATTGCATAATATGCGCTTTTCTTTTCTAAAAATTTTATTTTTAAAGTAGTATCAAAATTTAGTAGATGTTGCTTGAGAGATTAAAAATAAAAGTAAACAAAAATAAAAATTTGGGCTTCTGCCTGTCTTACACGCTTACTATGCTGAACCTTACCGCCAACTTTAACTTTTAATGCTAAGGACGTTGGGGGGATTTAGAATAATTACGTTGTCATCTTAGATAATAATGCGATTATCGTAAGAGCTTTGCGATGAATAGACAAGCTTGATGCACGGTATTTCGATTTTTTTTTCATTTATTCGTCATGTGGTACTACACTGACCAAGAGGTTCAAGACCTATGAAAACGCTGATTGAAAAACAAGCATTATCATTCGTTCTGAGCCATCGCGCTAAACGCGTAAAATTTTTTTGCGTTTCCAAATTTGCTTTTAATTTTTTAGACGATAAAGCTTTGTGTAGATTACATGCTGATCCTTTTTCAGTTAAATCTTAGACGTTAGAGAGGTTTGCCGCATAAACGCACTTGAAGGGTTTAATCGTAATTTTATTTATCATTTTTTATTTTTTTGTTTCCATAAATCAGACTAAAAAGTTTGATGAATTAAAAAAATTTGACCATGTTAATGCGTGAAACGAGCTTGTTTCACAGTATTTAAAAAATTAAATTTTTATTTCCAAGTAGTTGAACGTTAAAAGATCAAGAGTTTTACTGAGTATTCGATCTTAACGCATGAGACCCTCTCACATTCTGGTTTTTTTTATCAGGCGCTGCTTGTTTAAAAAAATTTAAATCGAATTGTTTTTCTGTGAAATTTACTAAGAAAAAAATATGCACTTAATAAGCGTCGTGGACGTGCGTAATCATTCCTTAAAAATCAGATCTCCGGTTAAAATACTTCGGCCTTGCTATTTGAATTTTGCGCTGGTACGGTAACTGATCAAATCTCTGCAGTCGGTAAACTTGTCTCCTAACATACCTATTACCACTCTCCTTGTTAAAGAGTTTATGCGTCGTCGCCCCTCCACAATGCTTAGGCCCCGCCTCCTGAGTCTAAGTGCTCTGTGAATGGAGGTGTTGATCGATTATTAAATCAACAATATCTCGTTACTTATCCATTGAATCCAAATTTTGTAAAGAGCTTTTCAAGAGCTCTTGATGAGCTTTATCTCGTGATTTAGTTTTTCGGGTTAAAAATCAGAATGCCCTGTATAGTTGGTTTCGTCAGTAGTTAAATTTTTGTGTTTAATTTTAAGACGCTTTTAATGTAAATTTTTGGTTTGCTTGATGTGTAACTGCCATAGAGATATGAGCATAGAGTAAACAAGGGGTAGTGCTTTATGTAAGTAAAAACGATAGAGTCAACAAGAGTGACCGCTGCCCAATAGTACCCTCTGTCTCTTTCTCACTTAACTCTGATTGACTTCGTCTACTGTACCTCTGACTTCTTGCACTCTTTTCACTTCTCTCTCTCGCAGACAATAAAGGAGTAGGTATTTTTTAGCCAATCACAGTGGTCAGCTAGAAAGAGACAGCGGGCACCATCGAGTAGCGATCTCTCTTCTTAGCTCTATTGTGACATCAGGCCTCTTGTTTACTTCATGCTTATATCTCTATGGTATCCGCACTTCTAATTAGCTTAGTAACTACTTCCTTTATTTGTTTATTCATTAATTGATTTTTTGTATTTGATGTTTATCACTTGTATATTAGATATATCATTGTGCATGCAATTATGTGTTACTACCAATGTCTTAAAAGTTTTCGATTTAGTAATAGCATTAATATATTTAAATTATCTCTCTGCTTATTTTTTGGGGTTTTACGAGCATAGTGTACAAGAAACAATCACAATTTATTTACGAGATTCCTTTTACGATGGTTAATATAATAACAATACTGTGTATAACCATGAGTTGCTTTTTAATCCTCTTGTGAGTTGACTTGTTGTCTCTTTTCCCTTGTTTCCTTTTATTGTGCAATGTATTTCGTGTCGCGTTTGTGGCTGCTGTCTGGGCTTGTTGTACTGTGCTCGCTTTCTGTCTTTATTTCCCTAGGTGTAGTGATTGGTAGTTGCCTCTAGTATTCTGGTATATTAGTCCACTGGATTGATTCAAAATTGTTCTTTGGTTGGTCTCCTCACAGTGTTAAAAAATTTTTTTTTTTATTATTTCTTACATTTTTTTTAACGCTTTCTCTAGATTCCGCCTATTGTGATAGTTGGACCACTGAATCTGGTGTCCAGCGCTTTTGACACTTTTTTTTTGCGATGAGTGATATATTCTCATTTTTTAAATTTTATTACGTGAATTGATTGAGAAATATTTTTTTTTAATTTGGGAGACAAAGTAGTTTTCGTGCACGAGACAGTCCGTTAAAAAATTTTGTATGTATGCCACTTCGGACACCAGCTGTTAGTGAGTTGCTCGGTGCGGAAATAAGTAAAAGCACTACTTCCAGTTAACTTATACTTTAATAGCACTACTTGTATTTAAGGGAAGATACGCGTGTCTTCAAGCCTTGTGGGCCTTGTCCTTACGCTCTCGCGTCTTTAGCTAATTTCTCTTTTCTGTCTTGCTTCGCTTTTCCTATCCTGTCCCTTCTTTACCCTATTCTCCTACCCTTTGGGCCCAGGCCAGTGGGAGCGCACGTTAGCATTGCTATATTCAATCGTACGTAACATATTGTTTAAACAAAAATAGGCCAAAACTCAATATAATTTGTTTAAACTAGTCTTGTTATGTGAAACCAATTTTGCTTTCACAACTTTCATTTTATTCCTTTGATTAAACGCACTTTTTATTTTTTTCTACCTACATTTCTCGCAGTGGAATAATGACAAATCTATACAAGTTTTTCAAATTTTAAGCTATCTATTATTTTAACGCTTTTTCCGACTTACAAAATGTCTGTAAATTTTTGTTGCTTCTCTGTTCTAGCCTCCCCATTTTTTCATCTTATTCATATACTGCTTAACTAAATCGTGAAGCTTTTGGTCCCCTTTTTCAACTTCACCTCTTTTTTTTTTTCCTTCTGCTNAGTGGCACTTATCAATCCTGAAGGTTCCAGATCAAAGTGAAGACCTAGATCACTTCCCTTTTGGAGAAGAGCGTCATCGGTAACCGGGATACCAAGCTGCATGACTCCAGCTACATTCTTAATGCAGCTCGATGAACTGCCCGTCGATGATTGCAGAAAAAACTGCGACGCTCCGGACTATTATAACCACACTTATTTCATTCTGTTGCAGGTAGCTTCGATTTTATGTCGACGCCACCTAGCGAATCCTACTGAACTAAAGTGAAAAGCTGGCGTATTTTTGCAAAACTTTGAGCTTATTTATTGCTATTGTTATCAATTTTTTTAAGATATAAACCATACTAAGACCATCTAGAAAGTGTCAATCTTTTATATATATATTTAAAATATATCAGGCAATTATTTTTAGGTTCAAATAGTTGGATTAACTGAAAAAGTGGTAGAAGATTGTGATGAAGTACTTAAGTTAATACAGCACGGGAATAATGTTCGAACAAGTGGTCAGACAAGTGCAAACAGTAACTCATCAAGATCTCATGCTGTTTTCCAAATTATTGCAAGAACCCCTGGAACTCATAAAGTTCATGGAAAGTTTTCATTAATCGATTTAGCTGGCAACGAGCGTGGTGCTGATACTTCTTCTGCAAACAGACAGACTAGTAAGCACATTTTCAGGCTTAAATAAAAAACAAAACTCAAAATAACAATTATTTTTGTATATATGTATCAAAATTCATTGATGTGTTTTTTAATAGTACTATGTTTAATCTCTTTTTGCAATAGGTTGAAATCAAAGTTGTGTATTTTATAAAAATTCCACAAAAAAGTGTCCCACGAATAAGGTCCACTTTACTGTGTGAGTTATTGATATCACAATTAAATCTTTACTAGTTTTTCACGATGAAAATAAAGATAGCATAAATATTCATTGTAACACACAGTTGCACAGTCCGTGAGGGACAGTTCTTCAAAATGGCTGCTATATGTATGTATATGTGTGTGTGTGTGTGTGTGTTTGTAAATAGTGACTTCACGTGCTTCCAACATTTATATCAATAACATGGTAGAATTATGCGGACGTCCGTAAAATTCCACTTTTGTCCTCATAATAATTCTCACATACATGTGATTGTCCACTTAAGTCACCTCTTGACACACACACACACACACACACATACACACACACACACATATATACTATCAGCCCCCGTCTTCGCTTCGGCTTCGCCCGAGACTTACTAAATGGAACACCGTAGTGTGTTGACATGTAATGTGAAACGTTTTTAGTTAGAAATTTTACATTTATTCCTGACACTTCTCAGAACAAAAATCTTATTACTAAAAACATATTTGTTTGCAATCCATACAGTTTATTAGGTCAAATAATAAGCTGTAAAAATTACAAAAAATATAATTATGCTGAAAAGTATCGTGCGTTCCTTATGCCATAAAATAATCGTTGGACATAAGGAGCGGTTAATTATCAGTTTTTTCCGTGTAATTTTCAAAAAGGGCTATTTTTTAAAGATGTTAAGATTTTAAACTCCCAAAAATATATATTAAAAAAAAATGTTCTCTCTCAACTCACAATTTTATTACCAGAGCAACAAAGTCCTAGAGCTTAATCTCTACATTTTTTATTGCCACAAAAATACAAAAATATTTTCTTCTCATTTAAAAACTTGAATTTAGATCGTTAAAGATTTAAGAGATTACTGTGAGGGTAAAATAAAAAGCTGATCTCTCACGTACTGAATTCTTTATTTGTCGATTTTGAGGCTGCTGTTCCAATCTCAATAAATTTTTTGCGTCACTTTCTGGACGCCTAAAATTGTGTTCATTAGAAACATTTGAAGTTTTCCTTCGAATTTACCCTCTTGCGCCTTTGGTGACCCCTAAAGGCTATTTTCTGTCAATTTTGTTAAGTTCTAATATATTTGTTGGTAAGGTAGTTCGACGTCCGATTGCCCTAAGAAAGACCGGTGAACTTCTTAAGTATACCCTTTCTTGACTGAAGTTAACAACAATTGTGACTGCCTGGATACATCAGGGTGATCTTCTCTGGCCTGATGTTGAAGCCGCAGACTGATCGGGAGAAAAATTACAAAGTCCGAAGCATTGGGACTAGTTGCAGTGCTCTTTCCCAACGTCTCCTGGCATAACGTGGAAGACGTTGGTGTCTAAAGCACCTTTTTTTTTGCAGACTCAGTTGTTCTGATAATCTAAGATGGAGAGATTAGTAGAGATTGGTTTGTGATGCTTGCCCGTTGGAGACTCTCGTGGGCTCAATTTTTTTTCCTTCATAGCTGTTAGGTACGCCCAGCGCAGACCTTAGAGAGGATCGGTGATTCCTGATTGAATGCTTAGAGTTGAGAGGGTAATACAGGGTCGTCGGTCACCGGGGTTCCCAGCCTTGCGACGAATAACTCCGCTTGTGACAACTGCCAGTGAATGACTAACTTGGTTTAATAGTGGCCGGCCTCACGTAGTCTTTCAGTCGACGAATAATGTTTCTGGAAATAGTAGTAAAAATGTATTTGTTGGCATGGTAGTTTAATCTTAGGAGGCCCTTAAAACAACCGATGAGATTGAAGGTTAAGTAATGAACGTTAATACTTATAATGGCCTCTGAAAAAGGCCAGTGATGAAATTTCTAGTTATTCCTTATTATTATGCTTGATGATGGAGAGCCAGCTGTGGGTAGCTTGACTCTTACCCTCGGAGTCTCTGTGTACGGAGACCGTACATGAGGGAGATATGCCGCTGATCGAAATATATTACATCTTCCGGTCGTTGCCCGAATAACGACCGCTCATCGTTAGTCGGGAAAGTGGGCCTGAAGAATACCTTCCCTGTAGGTATGCCGTTGGAACGACCACTAAAAAGTTGGCAGTAGTGGTTGCCCGTACTCTTTAGGGCTGTCTTCCCTGGCGTATATTTGTAGTAAAAAATTCTCTGGAGGCACCAGGCCAGATTGTGGTGCGGCCATGTAACTCTGAAGTGTCGGAGCAGGATGTGATCTGGCTAGACACGTCGCCTGGTATTACGCCACAGACATTATCGGTTAGAATAAATTATTCATCAGTGGCACTTATCAATCCTGAAGGTTCCAGATCAAAGTGAAGACCTAGATCACTTCCCTTTTGGAGAAGAGCGTCATCGGTAACCGGGATACCAAGCTGCATGACTCCAGCTACATTCTTAATGCAGCTCGATGAACTGCCCGTCGATGATTGCAGAAAAAACTGCGACGCTCCGGACTATTATAACCACACTTATTTCATTCTGTTGCAGGTAGCTTCGATTTTATGTCGACGCCACCTAGCGAATCCTACTGAACTAAAGTGAAAAGCTGGCGTATTTTTGCAAAACTTTGAGCTTATTTATTGCTATTGTTATCAATTTTTTTAAGATATAAACCATACTAAGACCATCTAGAAAGTGTCAAGAATCGGTATGCAAAATTTCAGCGAAATCGGTTTAGTAGTTTTCGCGGTTAGCGATTACAATGGTTGTAGCGACCCTGCTTTACATATTGGTAAGATAAGATATATATATCATATTAACATAACTTGGAACTTATACAGATAAATACAAATTGTAATTGTATATATATTGTGACACGGTATTTTGACGTGTCACATGCTCTCCTGAAATGTATGGTTAATATTAAGGATCTCTGTGCTAGGAGAAAGATGTCTCCTTAATACGGCTTGCTAGGTATGGTGTTGGTGAAGATAACGCGCCTGCGTGACAAGCAAGTATAAGGAAAGTATCTTACGTGGCTCTCCCACACATTTATCACCCCCCTTTCCCGTGCTGCATCGAAGTCATGGCTGTTTACACGTAAGCAAGCGGGATACTGATGAAACACGCATATCACCGCACGGCTTCAACACACACCCCTACCGGCAATGCTGTGAAATCAGAGGTCGCCTCTGTCCTACTCAGTGGTCGAAGGTGGGGACCTTGCCAGCGCCAGCGCGACGCCGCGTTGGCAGACCCTCGCCGCGCCCGTAGCTAACAAGAGCCACAGCAATACGCTGACATTCAGCTGACTTTCCGGGAGTTTCGTAGTGGTGACTTTGCTGTGTGTGGCCCTCAACTTCTTCGTGCCTAGACGAAGCGTATTGAGTAAACTGCAGTCTGGTAGGTGCAGCGTGCTTAACGTAGTAGATTTACCGATTGACGAGCAGTTGAGCAATACCCTTTTCCTTAATGTTCCGTGAGAGCCACGTGAGTGTACAGTGAATATTTATTTGAGATTCTCCGCCATTTATAGTGTGCCGTATCGGAGAGAAGAGTGTAGCTCGTGAGGTGTGCACGAATAACAAGCCAAGCTGTACAGTGCTATATAATTCATTAAATACGTTTTGGTTAATACTTTTCAGTTCATTAAGTGTTACTTTTTTAATTATACTTTCACACCGTTGGAGGGCGTAAGAATTGCGCTGGATGCTGAAAATACATACGAATAAAAAGGATTGATATTCTAGAGTGTTACATACTATTATCTTCACAACTTACTGAGTGTCTATTTTATCCAGTCTTGCACCAATCAGCGCATATAACGCTCCCTCAGCGTATACATAAATAATAGTTTATTGTATCCCAGAATTGCTCCGCCGTTGCTCTAATCCCCAGCAAGGGCGTGATAATATATATATCAGGTATTCTTTGTGAACCAATTACTCCCTTTCCCCAAAATTGGTTTGAATCATTATGGTACTATAAGTAGTCAAATAATAGATCATTTAGTTTTTAATGCTGAGTGGCATATATATTGAGTCAACATTCCAGATCCAATATAGCTACCTAAACCACGTGACCTACAGATTTTCTTCGAAAAAACTACTGTAAGTCTCGCAGCATAAGCCCAACATTTATCTTAAAAGGCTTTAATTGAAAGTCTTCAGCTATTTCATCAAAACAAGCATGAAGAAAATTTTTTGTCTGCTAGAAAACTCAAAATGGTGGCAAAAACACGTGACCAGCATTTTTTTTCAAATCGAACTACTGAGAAAATCACAGTATAAAACCTACGAAGTTCTAAAAAAGCTGAAATGTAAAGTCTTGAGCTCTTCTATAAAAAGATGTACAAAGAAAATTTTCTATCTGCTATACAATCCAAAATGGCGGCAGAAAGACGTGACCTACGGATTTTTTACAATAAAGCTACTGTAAGTATTGTGGCATAAGCCCTACAGGGGTCTACAAGGAGCTTGAATAAAGGGTCTTGAGCATATATATCAAACATCGTATAGAAAAATTCTTTTGTCCAATATGAAATCCATAATGACGCCGAAACACGTGACTTATATCCTTTTTTTAGTAAACTGTAAATCTCAGGGCATGAACCCTACAAGAGTTTGCTAAAGCTTTACTTAAAGGTCTTGAGCTTTTTTATCAAAAGTCAAATAGAAGAAATTTCTTGTCAGCTATCAAATTCAAAATGGTGATCGAAATCAACTGATGTTTTGTCTACAGCTTTAGTAGCATAGTATATGTAGGCCTATCGATCCTCGTATTCAATTTAATTATAGCCATTTTGGATTGTACAGCTAACAAGAAATACACATCTTATAATATAAGAGCCTTAGACCTTTTTATTTAAGCATTTCTAGACCCCTGTAGGGCTTACACCACAAGACTTATAGTAGCCTAATTGTAAAAAATCTGTAGGTCACGTCTTTCTGCCGTCGTTTTGGATTGTATAGCAGACAAAAAATTTTCTTTGTACATCTTTTTATGGAAGAGCTTAAGACTTTACATTTCAAATTTTTATGACCTCTGTAGGGTTTATACTGTGATTTTCTTAGAAGTTTAATTAAAAAATCATGCTGGTTACGTGTTTTTGCTGCCATTTTAAGTTTTCTAGAAGACAAGAAATTTTCTTCATGCTTGTTTTGATATAAAAGCTACAGGATTTCAATTAAAGCCTTTTTAGACAAATGTAAGGCTTATGCTGCGAGACTTATAGTAGTTTTCTTGAAAAAAGCTGTAGGTTCATGTTATTGCCGCCATTTGAGATTTTATAGCAGACAAAAAATTGCTGTTATGCAACGTTTGATAGCAAAAGCTCAAGACTTTTTATTTAAGCCTTTTTTGATCCCTGTAGAGCTTGTGCTGTGAGGTTAATAGTAGTTTTTTTGAAAAAAAGCTGTAAGTCACGTGTTATTAACACCATTTTTAATTTTATAGCAGAAAAAAATTTTTTTTCATACTTATTTTGATACAAGAGCTCAAGACTTTCTATCAAAGTCTTTTTTTACCCCTGCAGGATCCATGCCACGAGATTTATAGTAGTTTTATTTGAAAAAAAAATCTGTAGGTCACGTGGATCAGGCAGCCACATTGGATCAGGAATGTTGACTCAATGTATAGGCCACTCGTCATTAAAAACTAGATGCTCAGACCTTCTTTTTGACTACCTACACAACTTAAATAAATTAAACGAATTTTCGAGAAAGGGGGGTCATACGTTCACAAAAAATTTCTCATACATCTAATTAAAAAAAAAAAATTAATACATTTCAATGTGCTGTACTTATTTTTTAGGCTTTATTGTAATCGAATACATGTAGCCTTGGTACAGTAAGGCACATTGTTACATCATATTTGTTACATATTACATGTAATAGTTACACATGTTACATGATTGGTTACATTTTCACATTATTGGATACAGTTGTAGTTCGTTGGTGCACTGATGATGTCACATACGTGGATCACCTCCACAGTGAAGGATCTATGTGGTAATTAATTTTGCTGCGAGGAAGTTGCTTATCCTTTCACGAGGAGAATTGGGCGGTAAAAAAGGACATGTGAAAATTTACAGAGGTACTTGCTCGGGAGAGTCGCACTGGCCGGGAAAAAAACCCTTAGTCTCGTGTGTCTCGTCCCACAAACCAGCCGTCCGAGCCACTGCGCGCTTGACGCAATTGTATGTTTGTTGACAATATCGGAAGTATGCTGACAGTCAGTATTATTTTTCCATATTTTTAGTATATATCCTTAAAGCATGTAATATCTGCATAAGTTCTATTCTATGTAAATACACAGACACACACACAGCCGCACACACATACACACATATATATGTATCTTCCTGTATTATATAGCGAGGTTTTGCTCCCCCCGCTTCCTCCCACCTCCCCCCCCGCTCCTCCTAGCTTCCCCCAAATAAGGTCGTTATTTTTCATTTCCTTGCATTTTTCGAGTAATCCTACTTTTTTGCTAGCTCCCCCCCCCCCCCCTAGCTCCCCCCAGCTTCCCCATATATAATGTGGAAAAATTTGTAAAGCCTTATGTATTAACTGTTACAAATAGTCTAATTTTCACATATAATTTTATTTGTTACTTACGATGTTTATTTTGATTACATTCTCTAAAATTTTTTTTTAGCTGCTCTGCTCTTATGTAACCTTTCCCATAATTTTGACAAATATTTTTTTGAACAATTTTTTTATGACTTTTCAAATGTCTCTGTAAGTGATAATTTCTTCTGAAACTTTTTTTTACATTTAATATACTTAAAATTTTTTTCAATGTTTTGGCATTCTTTAGTGTGACGCAAGTAGTTTTTCTTTTCTTATATTATAAAATGCTACACAGATCACATACAAACAATTTTTTTTTGTGAATTTTTTCGTGCGATGATAGACACTCTTGATTTAAAAATTTTGAGTTACATTTGTCTCACTCATAAAATTTTGCATCCATGATGGTGTATCTGAAAACATATTACAAAAAACGTTAAAAATTTAAACATATGAGACAAGAAATAAGTTAGTATAGCTATATTTATGACCAGCCACGGTAGCACAATAGCTTAGGCCGTGGTTCTTGTAGTTCGGGGGGTTTGGTTACGCATGCTCACGAGCTGGAGACTCGGCCTTTACTCACTCGGCTTGCAGCTCTGAGAATCTACTTTCTCACGTGCATTTTTCAACTGTGATCCGATGGTTCGGAAGCCATATAAAATAAGGTCTCCTTTGCTATGAAAGTAATAAATGTCACAATTAAATCCGAGGTGGTCTTTCATATGCTCATGACGAAAGCACATATAATCAAAGTAACACAGCATTGCAGAGCCTACAGGGCACAGTTCTCAGAAATGGCTGTTGAATATATGTGTAAAAAAAACTATATCTATGAGAGGGAGTAATATATAAAAAATACCTGTAGTTAGGCACTAACTGCTGCCAACCTCACGTCCCGTAACACGTCTACGTTGGACCTAGTTAGGCAGCCTAGTCAGGTCTAACTTCTAGGTCCCAATTCTTTAGCTATTCGAGGTGAGACGCGACTACGAGCGCCAAAGAGCTTGAACAATAATAAACGGAGTGGCTAAAGTTAAAACTAAGTATTTTCCTATGTAACGTGTTTGAAAAAAAGCGCAAATTGAGCGTCATTTCATAATGTGAGAAAGCATCATGCGGAATTGACTTATACTAAATCGTGATTTACGAGTCTCAACTCAAATAGATACCCACTTGAAAAGTATATGACAGAATTCCATGTGTAAGTACTTCATGAAAGCCATACGTTATTTCGTGTGGTCTTACATATCTTTGCATAAGGGGTTTTTGGTTGGTGATGCAATAAGTAATGTCGTATCGGAAAACATGGAATTATTAATTAAAAAAAAAAAAACAGTTTTTCATCTAAAAATAACTGCAGAATACTGTCATGAGTTATTAACTATTGACTAACAGTGTTATTATCTAGATAATAACTTGAAAACAAGGTGGTATGAGAACTATTTCAGAAATAAAAAAAAAGTAAGGGATATGGATTTTCTTATAGTATAGAAAAATCAGCTAAATCCCCTTATTTTGGCGTTATCATCTAGATGGTAACTCATAAATTCAGCAGCAAGTAACGCCTTATGGTATTCTACAGTTATTTCTAGCTGAACGTTTTCTGTCTTTTTTTAATTTGTAATTCCATGTATTTTTCTATACGGCATTACATATGGCATCAATAATCTTAAACTTCTTATGTAAAGCCATATGCAAAACCACATGGAATGCCTTATGGCTTTTCCAAAGTAATTACACGTGGAATTCTGCCATTAATTTTTCAGGTGGATAGCCTAGTTGAAATTTCCGATCGGGAATGTGTGTAAACCTGACGTTCTCAAACGGCAGAAAAATCTAAAAGTATAAAACTGAAAGTATATAAACCAAGACGGCAAAAGTATTCGCGATTTATTTTTTTAAATAGCAAATAATTAATGAGCATCAATAAATTTATATTTTTATGTAAAATTGTATTAGGTTGCTAAAAAATTATATCATTGAAGAAATAGTTTTGTATAAAAACCTTATTGAAGCTTCGTTTCTTCCGGGTTACTGTGACATCCTACTTACTGGCCTAGTCACCGCGGCGATCCACTTACCACCAATGAGTGTGGGTGTATTACCGCATGCATTAGTCATACCTTTTAATTGATATAGCACACGTTATACCATGAGCATAGTGTGAGTATCTCTGGTGATACACCTTGCCAATTTATCTGACACTCTCTGCACCAATAGTTTGACAGGTCTACTTGTCATGGACTAGACTCTGGACTAGACTCCGTATTTGAGGACGTCCACTCCTCGCTGATTCAGCTGGCGCTCTCTGCAAAAGCATTAGATCCAGGTTAATTAGCCAGCGCAGAGGAGCCCTCTGTTTCAGGTACCACTCCCCGCTGGAAATGCTGGTGATCTCTGCCTGGCATTGGATCAGCGAACCCCTACCCATAGCCCTAACACTATTTCGCATTAACCCAGATCTTAAGATTTGTAGGGCATGAAAAAAATCTTGGGATTACTCTGAAGAAAAAACTCTGTTCCACAAAAAAAATCTGCTTCGAAACAGTTGGGGTTTCATAGAAACTTTTTCTCTTGAAAACAGTTTAAAAAAAATCTGCACTCACTGGAAATCAAACCCGTGACCTCTAGAACGGCGTTATATCGGTATCAAGCAAGCTTACTACTGAGCCAACGCTGCTCCTTCACAGGACATGGTCATTCATGCTTTTTAGTGCTATTCACAGCGTGGAGCAATCGTTTAAAGAACACCAGGGCCCTTATCAGGTTTAACGGACTAGTCGCTTCTATTGAACGCTCATCTCGACATAATAACTTTTTTTTTAACTTAAAATGACTTTATCTGTGAGCTTTTCAGGTGTTCACTTTTTCAAAAAGAAAGTCTCAGAGATACAGACATGATCCAGAGAAATTTACTGCTTTAATTTACTGCTCTTAAAAATCAGATAAGTGTGTAAAAAATATCTTAATATTTTTTGTCTTAACTTCAATGTATGACCTCTTGAGTGTCTCTGGCTAAGGGGCTAGTGCACTAACCAACAAGCCTTCAAACCTTTTAAGAAATAACAAAAAAAGTTTGCTAATACAAATAATTGGCTGTCATTAAAAAGTATCTTGAAAGTAAAAAATAAATTTCTTGTTTTATTAGTGGTACTAACTTTAGTGTGTTGTCAATGCTTTCCACAGCTTTTTTAACCTCCTAAAAAATTGCGTAATCTTCTAGTCATTTAGCGTAATTTGATAGATCCCTAAAAAACGATGTAATATGTGCAGCTTACATAAGGATTCTGTGCATTTTTATTGTGCAGAATTTATTGTAAACAAAAAATTGTTTACTTGTTCATAACTATAAACTGAAACAGTATATTACGCGATTATGAAAGAAAGTACGGTATTTTCTTCTGGGTGTGAGTTGACACCCGATCCGTTGCGATAGCGAGGTGCTTTCTTTTCAAAGACCTGGAAATACGACGTTTTGACATAATTTTGTGGAGAGAAATATAACATGACTTGTCAGATTCAAATCGCGGCAACCATGCAAATAATAGCAAAGTATTTTTCCGATGAGCAGTACATGCGATTTTTTAAATTGGAAAAAATGTTGCCCTTTGCTTTCTGAAAATAGAGAACACAGTCATACTTTTATAACGTAAAGGCAGGGGTGTAAGACACAATGTTTTTTACACATTTTTTTTGTACACAATATATTTTTCTTACTGAGGGTTCTTTGTTCAGAAATATACGTGATCAAAATATTATGCACAACAATCTCTTTTTATTCATTACTGGTAGAAAAAGTATTTTCTTATGCACAAACAAATTTTATTTAAATTCATAACTTAAAAATATAATGTAATACACGCCCAAGTATAATGCTCTTTTTCGTTAAATGAATTTAAAAAAACTATACACAAAATATTACGCTTTCAAAATTTTTTGTGCAAATACTTCACCACGCTAAAAGTGCGCTAAGCAGGTAATACTCATACTCAGTTCTAATATGCCAGGATTTTAGCATTTAATATCTGTTAAGAAATAAATGCTCAAATATCTACGCACAAAAAACTGTTTTGGATATGAATCGCACAATAACATTGGAAAAGCAGAAGCTAAACTTTCACAGTAAGTGCCTTTCGAAGTAGCTTTTTTTTATCCTGTTCGTAACTCACCCAATACTGGAGGCTAAACAGGTGGCACTGGACCTAAATTACATCTAACATTGTCTCTCGGGAATGTCATGCTATAACCTTCTTAAGCTTCTGTGGGAGCAAGACGAGTTCGTCGGCCCCCTAACTAGAAACTTAAATAAATCTCGTACTATACAATACGAAATCCAAGTCAAACCGTGAAAACCCTTTCACCTATCGCCATATCCTTGTTTAGATAAACGTAAACATTTCATCGAGAAACAGGTTCAAGAAATACTAGCAGGAGGTATCATCAAGCTATCATTCCTACCATACATCTTTCCTATCAGCTTGTCACCTAAAAAAGACTGTACGATACGCTTCTGTGTGGACCTTGGTTGACTAAATTCTATCACAAATAAGTCACAGTGTGTACCGTATATACATCCTGTGGTAAAGCTCAAGGTGGAACTTTCTAAGCCTCTACACTTGGCTCAACCACACTCAGATTGACCGTACGTACTTCAGACCGACACAAGTGCTCATGGAATGGGGGCTAAATATGTACCATATAAGACCCGGTGCACAACGCAGCACGAAGTATGCATTGCATGCACCAAGACGCATGCACCCTAGTATCAAGTGGTTTCGTCCACTGTTGTCCACATCCTTTGACTCTATCTCCAACGACCAAGGGAATCAACATCAGTAGTTGTTGCAACACTTTGGCCCCTCAAAACAAACCCCCACCACTCAGGTAGGGGTCTGCTTTGACAAAGCCAAAGTGTTGCATGTAAGTATTTGTGAGGTGGGAGTACGAAAAACCTTGTCAAGCGGAAGTGAGAACATATGAAATCTAAACGGTGTGGAAAGAAAGGCAATTTGGTTTTTTAAGGTTAAAGAAGGTGCTGATGTGAAATTTCTTGGATTGCGTTTTATTAAACAATAAAGTATAAACAACAAAAGCTCATCGCCGCACAGCATTATTTGACAAGGTGATTTTTGATACATTCGATGTAGTCAATTTATAAACTGTGTCAAAATTTATCTTTTGACTGTTGGTATAATTTATTCTAATACCTTTTACCTTGCAAACGTACTTTTTATCGCGATTGAGCTTTTTATACTTGTACGCGTAAAACTTTGGCTCACCAGATATAAATAATGTTATCTCTGTACTAATACTTTTATCGGACAATTCGTCCGTAAGATAGCGAAGTGTTGAATCGGGTTCTCCTTTTCGACTCACGTAAAAAACAGAGCCCGTGTTATTATATAGTGCACGTTGCCCCAATACGTGTATGTAGCTAAACAATTTTAACCGAGCTTGAGCCGTAACAAAAGCTGCTGTAAGTACGTTAGTTGACGCACTTAGTGTTTAAGCCTCCCCTCTATAGCTCCAGTTTACGTACAACCTATCATCGATTACAACCAAAATACCGTTAACATCTATTCCTGTACTGGTAAGTAATTTCGTCAGTCTTTCAGCGGTCGTTACGACTTCCATTTTTTAATTCTTGCGTTGGCCGAATTTACTTCACAAAGAATTCAGACAAAATTTAGCAACAGATCTTAATCCATCATTAAAATTTATTTCACGTTTATCGAGATCTAATCCTTTAACCGCTCGTATTTCATGAATATACGTATCCTTGGCTTCATGACAAAAGATCTTATGTGAGATATTGTGTACAATGTTGAGTCTTTTCATGTATATACCCCTGTTAATGCTATGAATCATAGAAATAAATAAAATAAATTTATTCATGTTGTTGTTACTTAACCGTATACTTACTCCTTTTCCTTATAACGATGCAAATTAAAATATAAAATAAAAGTAAAGAGGCCGAATTTTTTTTCGGTATACTCGCTTATTAATAATTAATACAAACACATACACAAAGAGGGTTCAGGCAATCATAGCAGCGGATTGGTTTGCCCAGAAAGTCTCTCCAGTTCAGGTGGAGGGGATACCTCCTCATATAGTAAGTTTACGGCGTCACAGTGGCTCCATTTAGAAACTGAGTCTTGAAAATTAATTTTATTTTATCGATAAGTAAGTATTATGCAAGTAATTAAAGTAAAAAAGTAATTTAATTACTCGCATTAATACTCACCCATCGTTAAAATTCGATGAATTTCTAATATTTTTATATATCATATGAGCAGGCGTTGACAGAAAAATTGCCGAAAACTATGAAATGTAGCAATTGAGGAGAGGTTTCAGGTTCAAATCCTGGTCAAAGTGGCACTTTTTTTAATTGCTACGTATGACAATTTTTCTACAAATCTGTAGTTTTAACTAAAAAAATTGAGTTGCCTTGGCAATCTTGAACTTGATGGGAAATGTCGATAAATTCAATTACGCACAAAATAATTGGATGTCCCAACATTATCATGGACTTGATTTCTTTGAGGGTGAAGTACTTTTAAAATCAATTTTTTTAATTTTGTATGACATTGAAAGAAGTGCAAGAAAAATTTACGTCAGGGGTTGCGGAAAGTGGTACGATTCACATAAAATAGCTCTTTGTCAAATAATAAATTTAGAATACGATATTAACTGTCCACCTTTGAAAGATTTGTTATGGGGTGTATATTGTATGCATCATCACGCATTGAAACCATATCATAAAAAACATTGGTGTGCCTTAAATAACGCTCATAAACTGGAATCTTGGCTCTGCGAACGTAACAGACATCCTACAGATACTGCAAATCCTGTTGCAAATCACAACGCGTACTAACGGTGTGTTCCCAGCCGATCAGATTCCGTGGGTGTGAATGAAACCAGCAGTACTCGCCATTAACATTGACGATCACACAAAACCAGGTATGCATCGGGTTGCTATATACGTTGATGCACATTCCAATGGTTTATATTTCGATAGCTATGACATTCAACCTTATGTACCGAAGCACTTTAATCGATTTCGTAAAAATTGTAAGAAACTGCGTTGGAATGTCAAATGGTTACAAAGTATATCTTCAAACGTATGTGGTCAGTTTTGTTTCATGCTTTTGTTTTACATGAGCAATGGTTCAGGTTTTCAAAAATTTCTCGACAGTTTCTCCACTGATTCAAAAAACAACTACGAAATTGCCAGACGTTTTATTTCAATGAGATGTATCAAAATACTTTAATACATGTATTAAATACACTGTCTCATGATTTGATTGTATGGTGCTAAAATGGAGTAATCTTTACATAAAAAGATACACTATACGTGTAAGATTCCAAAATAAATCTCTTGTGTATTGCATACACTATCTCATGATTTGGTTGTGTTGCGCTTAAATGCAGTAGTCTTTACATGAATAGATACATTATACGTGTGCGATTCCATAATAAATCTCTTATAAGCATTAATAGTAGTTTTTGTGACTGGTAGCGCACGCCACCAGGGGAAGTATCAGACTCCACCAAGAGACTTATTGTGCTTGTCCTGGTTGGACGCTCACCAGGTGCAATCGACGTCCAGAAATTAAATAAACACTGAAAGTACCAGAATGAGATGGTTGTGTTGAGAAAATAAGTGAAAACTGTATTTTTGGATCCACAGCACGACGTTGTCGGAATTTTAACACTCGAATAATAATAAATAACTCTTTTCCGCTGATGAATAATGTAAAATTTTTTTAACAAAATAGCTTGAAATACCTGTGCTTTTTTTTGTAATATTATTTATTAAATATCCTGGTTCTTAAAATTACGGAAACAAGTCAACGAATTATAAAATATACGTTTTTTATCATAAAAGTTATCGATCCCTTTACAGTGGTTCGATATCGGTACGCTCACAAATATCAGAATTAATAAATAGTGCAGCCGTGATACTTAGTTATTTTGACATAATCCATAGTAATAATTATTTCCTTCATCGTGTCATTTTTAAATGAATGAATTAAAATTGTACCCAGTTGCTACCTTCAGTATCATTTAGTTTAACTTGAGTTATCAGCAAACTATATTATTTTTGACGAAGCATATCGAATGTTACAAGTTAAAAAGCTCTCCTACGTTAAATAAAATATTAATTATTACATTATATAGATAGGTTGTACTGATTCAAATTCTTTTTAATGTTTTTAGAAGTAAATTTTAGGAATGCATATTACTTTTCATTAACAGTCTATTGGAACAAACAATATTTCAACTTTCAGTTCAAGAAAGATGACAACTTCGGTAAAGTGAAGTTACCCAAATAATATCACATCGCTTGAATGCTGAGTATGTCACCTGCTGTCTACTTATTCATTATTTAATTTGCAGTAACAATTAGGTAGCCTATCTAAGGTAATGCATTTGTATTTTTCTTCGCAGTCTCACGTCCTCATTTAGTTTTATCTCTATGTACGTAAAAGTCATAAGTGTATACAGTAATACATATCTTTTGTAGAAGTGTGGCATTTTAGAACAAACTTAATGATCATATCATTTCTTGTTCATGCTAGTAACAGATTTTATATTCAAAATTTATTACCTCTTAAATGATTTAAACATTTGTTGATATAATATCTGAGAAAACTAATCGTACATATTGATTCGTGAAGTTAAAATGTATTTCTGTTAATACAATTAAATATTTATTACGTGATCCACCCCTTTGTAAAATTATTTATATGCTNTTTTAATTGTATTTCACTTAAACAGAATGATCAACTTAGTTAGAGCTTGCCAGTTCTCTTTGTACTATTTCATAACGTTAAATAATATGACTTTACTCACAGCATCTTACTTCATTTCATTATAAACGTATTTGCTGACTCTATAGCGTTAGAAATGTTATAGTTATTTGGTTTTATTGTAAATATGTAGAACTGGATGGCTAAAGCAGTCAAGGCAGTTGGATTTCGTACATTAGCTGTTATATAAATAATTTGTTCACAGAATTTATTTTTTGGATTTATAAACTTTTTTTTTATTACTATCACCAACAAGAAATTGTAATATGACATATTATTTTTTGTACCGCAACGTATCAACAAAATTTTAAATATTAGCTGCAAAAATGAATGAGCTCTACGTTGCAAAAAAGTTTTAAATTATGACTTAAGATTGCATTTATTAAAATGGAAATATTAGAAATCTAAAACTTTTTACCTATGAACGTATAATTATAATTTACTTTTTACTTTAATAAAACCTGATTTTCATCGAGCTGCTTAACAAAATAGTTACTTTCTTGCAGATAGTTAAACGAACGCAAACAAATCCTTGTACTACCTTCTTGTTGAGAAATAAATTTTACGAACTTCGAAAAACGATTTGATAAATTTAATAGTAGCTTTAATTTTTCAATTGACATCTTTATGAGGGCAGTTGAAACACAATTGTAGTTGCTTTTGATACTATATTGATTATGAGTCATATTTTTAAAGCTGTTTAATATTCGATTGATGAATGGCTATTTAATTATAAAAAACTGCTAGCACATAGTTTCGTGACATTCTAACTATTCATTCAAGGCATGCATCGTTAATATAGGTACAATTATAATTAAAAAAAGGAGATAAAATTAGTTTATAAACAAGTCAATAAAATGATGTAACTATTAAGAGGACACACATAGATTGTTAAATTGACAAAGTTTCTACATCAAAAATTTTCTTAATTTAAATTACTACTATTGACATAAAGTAATAACAGTATAAAAAATAAATTATTAAAACCAATCGAATAATTATTCACATTAAAAAGTTATGAACAAGACTAATCTAATGGTTTTTATATGAAGGAATTTGTAAAGAAAAGAAATGATTAAAGAAATGGACTTGTGGGCACTTACTGTTGTATAAACTTTCGATACAAGAGATCCAAGCTCGATGTTTACAAGGTCTTGGTTTTTGTACACTTTCGATGTATAACATACTATGCTTACTAAAACTATTGTTGTATTGATATTTTTTATAAACATTTTCCTGTACCAAGAAATATTAACTTATTTATCAGAATGATTTACGAGTTAGTTTATCGTGACTTGACAGTTTTCGAATACCTTTCAATTAACTGTTTCCAATTTTATTATAAGAAAGTTTATTTTTATTATAAGAAAATTTTTCCTCTAAACATGTGTAGTTGTATGTACAATTGATGTAACGATTTAAATTGCCCTCATTTTCTTTTGCTTTTTCATGTCATGCAAGGATTTTCTAATAAAATAAATAAAAAATAACGTTTTATATCCTACATTTTTCATCTAATAATACATTTCGTTACCTTAAAAACGGGCCTTTATTTTACTGTTCAAAAAAGCAAAATGAAATTATAACGTAGCATTTCAACTGCTGCATACTAAAAAATGCGTTAAAAAGTGCTACAACCTGTGGAGGAAACTGGCACAATGCGTAAAATCATTTATTCATGTTTTAAATTGCATACGTTTAAGTATATTAATATGAAAAATTGTATGAAAGTTTTAAGCAAAATTTTGTAACACTAAATTTTCTAGCCCTATGGGTGTTTTTATGCTGACTAGGAGCCGTCCCAAATGCCACCTAAAACACCAAAACATACTGATCTAGCATTTTAATACTCTCTCTCTCTCTCTGTCTCTCTTTGTCTCTCTCAGTTAGAGTAAAAAATAACTAGGATACACATGCTATACTGATAAAATACTCATTAATTCATTTACATAAGATGTACCTTACAAAGAATTAACGCTACCTCTGACACTAACTCGTAATACTCGCAAATTTACACACACAGACATCTCCACCCATTTGTCTACACACGCCTTCACACACACACACACACACACATGCACGCACACGTACTTATCTTAACGTGAGTGATCCAGAGAACGGTTAACTCCGAGGTTTTGACAACTTGACCTAATGCAAGAATACTTGACCATCACGCATCAGTTTTGACTGTGAACTATGCTACGCATCAACTCGACGATGAGAGCTCACACTGCACAGTATCTCTTTAGCTTGCATGAGATCCTACCGTAGCGGACTGTCAGCCATACTAGCTGATCTTTTGAGACTCAAACAACTTTGTGAACTGACTCGCCCCCCCGTGCGCGCACACACACAATGCTGTCCTAGCGTAACGGACAGTTGGTCCCTTGCTGATTGCCGAGACTCGGACAACACCATATCTATTGTGTCCTACCTTATAGGACAGTCAGTCCCTTCTCGATTGCCGAGGCTTGGAAAACGCTACACCTCGAATGCAATACTCTCACAATACCTCTAATCAGCGAAGTGCTATAGATCCCAACCGTCCTGGATGCATAAGCTCGCCTGTCATTCCAGTGATCACACCCCCCAAGCTCTCGTCCCTCACTCGAACGTTCTTCTCTCAGACAATCTGATCCGCTATCCTTCTCTCTTCCCCTCCCTTTCTCTCTCTCTCTCTCTCTCTCTCTCTCTCTCTCTCTCTCTCTCTCTCTCTCTTCATCTTACTGTACTGACGTGTACTTCTTGTGCTCCTATCTTTTGTCATTTAAAGAGTATGGCTAATATTTTTGGTAGAGTTTTTCTCGTAGGTGACCGTAACACAGGAGCCAAGAAGGCACTCACCTAGTACTCTAGGGTATTATCAGCCTCCTGGGAACTGGTAGTACTGTTTTTACGCTGATTGATGTTTTCCTAACCTCAATTCTGCTACTCTCAAGCTGTTACTGTGCTGGATGACTCGTAACAACCTGCACCACGCATTGTACTCAGCTGCCTGAGCGGCCACGTGGTGCATCTTCCTCTGGACTAAGACATATTGTACGTTTACTGCTTCATTAACTGAGTGCTCTACCTATCGATAAACTGCGATTGTCTGCTTTCTAAAATAATGTAACTTCTCACGTCGTCTATAGATGGGGTATAGAGTGGTAAATAGTGCGTTAGTATGTCAAGCAGTTCACGTTGCAAAAAAGTTTTCAAACAAATTTGTGAACCTGATGTAGTGTGCTTAGTCTGTCACAAAAAATTTCATACGAGTTGTCTGAATTCGTATAACCCTACTGATAATTCTTTTCTTTGTTGCTGAAAGCACTGTCCTCTACCAAACGCCCCAGCTTACCTTGAGCTCAGTAACTTAAATTATTTTCCTTCAACTCCCTCATCAGTGCCTCAAAAGCGACTCTGATCTCTGCCATCACCATCGTCAGAACAGGCAACCAAAGCAGCACGTGTTGATACAGCTCCTATTTTTGTCTTGGACTTTTGTCTTTACATGAGTCTTTTTCAGAAAATATGGCTAATCTACCATCATGGTTTCAGCAATGTATGATAACCTATGCTGCCAATATGAAGAAAATCAAGGAGATACAAAAATGTTTGGATGAAAGTATCATGGAAACTTAGATGGATCTAACAGAGGTTACTCATCGTTTGGTAATTAAAGAAAAGGCTTCTGCTGACAATACTGTCGCTGCCACTTCACAAAATCAGTATATGGTATCCACTGATCGTTGTGAGGTTTTATTTTCAGGCATTTCGCAGACGTTAACGTTATCACACAAAGATATTGTCAAATATTTATTAAAAGCTCTTGATTTGCAACATGTGGCATCACTGGTTATTTTTACTCGTGATTGGGCTCATAGGCAAACCAGTGCATCCTCTACTCAGAGGACCACGCCTCCTTTAAGGGCAATTGCTCTAGAGTTATCTTCCCTGGTTATTAGAAATCGTTTATTGTATCAGACTTATCATCTTGCTGAGTCAAATATCACTACTGTCTTTGGATCCGGCGGTGTAAGTAAACTGACTTTGCGTGCTTTATGGCCAAAGCCTTAGTACCAGCTACTGTCTAAGGCAACTAAAGTTTCAAAAAATCTTATATTATATAAATATACATATTCATGTTCACATTGTAGAAGCTGATTTGGCTAAATTTTTCGTCTACACAGCTTTAATAAATATGCATTGAGATCCACTACCCCGTTGAGTATCAACAGTCTGTTCTTTCAACATGAAAAAAGTCATATTAACATCTATAGATGAAAAATAAACTTCTCGCTGCTAAAAACTAAACTCTTATACAGTCAGAACACAGTTTTTGGTGTCTTAGAAACTTCCTTGAATCATCTGAACACATCTAATCTTGCTACATGTAATTAATCTGATTCATCATTTGTGGCTGAGAATGACTGAATGGAGATAATATTACTTTATTCCACTAGTAACACTACCATCAATGGAGCTGATACACTCCTTAACAATAATTAATCAACCTGAATCTATAAACTCGTTTACTGATAATATTAACCAACTTCTTAATAATACTTAATCCATCGTTGACTGGTGACATTATTGCATACATATTCTACTTTATCTTGTCATGTATTAATAATTCTTCCATCGTTGCTCTTAACATTTATTTAATACTATAACTGCTTGGCTACTCATAGTTCCATAGTCTATTAATAAAAAAAGCGTTCTACGTATTAAATTGCTCTATTATAAGTATTATATTACACTACTGTACAACTTTATCTAAACCTTTGATTAAATTTTACATGTGTGAATGAATACTTTCTAATTGTGATTGTTATTGCAATACTTAGTAAATGTAATCTTTGATAGTGGCTGGCAAGGGTTTTGCCGAATGGCCGAATAAATAAAATCTAACATAATTTTATCTCTTTCTGTGTCTCTCTCTCTCTCTCTTTCTCTCTTTCTCTCTCTCTCTCTCTCTCTCTCTCTCTCTCTCTCTCTCTCTCTCTCTCTCTCTCTCTCTCTCTCTCTCTCTCTCTCTAAGATCTCAATACACATTTTCTCTCTCTCTCTCTCTCTCTCTCTCTCTCTCTCTCTCTCTCTCTCTCTCTCTAAGATCTCAATACACATTTATACTTTTGGCTCTTTTCTCTAACAACAGCACAACCCATAGCATACTATAAGCGCACAAACACACACACACACACACAAATACATTGGATTGTTGCTATATCTTTCCTTCCTGAAGGCTTGCCAAGAAGTCCTCTTAGTTTCGCTGCTCGTGGCTTACTCTCCTGAAATCTTTTCTATCTCTTTTTTCCCCTGCTTCTCTCATACGACCTAGCTGACGTATGACACTTCTCTTCTCCACTGTACATAAGCACACACACTCATACTTATTCTCAGCGTTATATGATTTAGAAAAGACAACACATACATATTCCTACCAAATCACTCTTGAATATACACATGTGCCTGTGCGCACAGTTATAATATTATCATTACTTAAAGTCCTTGAATATATATTTTTTCGTTTTATTTTTATTTATCTTTTTGCTCGTGTCACCGGCTGTATTCTTTCATCCTTCTCTTCTCCTTCCTTGCATGAAACGTAACGAAAAGACAAACATGCATATGCAGGGCATTGAAAACGAACCTCGGTCATCAAAATTTGTATCAAGTCAAGTTTTGGTATTTTAGTCTCAAAAAGAAAAATTACCCCTATCATAATTTTTAGTTCGTTATTTCTCACGTAAATCAGTAAGTTACACCTCTCAAAATAATTCAATGTCAAATCCTATTTTTCGTACAAATCTCTATGGTCTAAAATATGCTTTAGTGATAAGATACAATTCTTCTTTCATCTGACTTTTCTAAGGAAAAATTAATAATAAAGCATGGACAAAAAAATGCAAAAACGTTTATTCCTTAATGAATTACACTCTTTATCAATAAAATATTTGAGTAAAATAAATAATTGTACATAAACAATCATGTAATAAAACGAGTGACTCCATAGTATTACTACATTTTTGACGTAATTTACTGTATAATTTAATAGCAGCTTGCGATACTTAGCTTTATTGTTTTTGTTTGAATTGGATTTTTTTTGTACAGAATTGTTTCTGCATCTAGCAACGTTTGATTGCGTATACATTTTAATTGTATTTCACTTAAACAGAATGATCAACTTAGTTAGAGCTTGCCAGTTCTCTTTGTACTATTTCATAACGTTAAATAATATGACTTTACTCACAGCATCTTACTTCATTTCATTATAAACGTATTTGCTGACTCTATAGCGTTAGAAATGTTATAGTTATTTGGTTTTATTGTAAATATGTAGAACTGGATGGCTAAAGCAGTCAAGGCAGTTGGATTTCGTACATTAGCTGTTATATAAATAATTTGTTCACAGAATTTATTTTTTGGATTTATAAACTTTTTTTTTATTACTATCACCAACAAGAAATTGTAATATGACATATTATTTTTTGTACCGCAACGTATCAACAAAATTTTAAATATTAGCTGCAAAAATGAATGAGCTCTTTTTATTATGATTTCTCGTCCATAATATGCGTCATACGATTAACAGAATAATATTTATTATTTATAAAATTAGATAAAAGTTAGCCCGTAGCTGTATGGTTCAAATGACTAAAACAATAAGTAATAGTCATACATTGTTTGAATATGATAAAAGTGTGCATGTTATGATGGTGGATTCACAGAATTTGTGATATATACTAAGATGAAAATCAGGGGCTTATATGCTTGAAGGGTTAATTGATTAATTATTTATTTATNCAACGAACACAAGAAAATATTTACGAAAGAATTTACAGAGATTTTTAACTCTCTCAAACTGCATCGTAATAATAACTATTATATTATGGCTGGAGATTTAAATGCCCGTAATTCCTACTGGGGTGATCACTCCACCAATCTAAAAGGCTCTCTCCTTAGAAAGTGGGAGACCTCAAAGGGATTACATTTCAGAGCAAAAATTATTCCACCATCTAATCCTACTTTTCCCAGTTCTGGTTCATACCTTGACTACTTCATTATTGACGGTAGACTCAATATATCCAACCTACTAGCAAACAAAATTGTTACCGTAGACTATAATAGTAACCACAGAGTAGAGTGGGTTTATTAGGCTAAGGACCAAAGGTCCATAGTAGCCTTAGCATCAAGTACATAAGATGAGTTTAGAGGACACGCAGGTCCAAGATACAAGATAGTCGCAGATAATAGTATTGAAAGACATATATGTAAAAGTATAATAAACACAAAAAAGTTAAATAAGTAATATATAATAATAAACAAAGAAAGCTAATTAGTTATGAGTACAGTATATAATCTTTTTCCTTGATTACACGCAAAAGCCGACTTTTAGATCTAGCAAGCGGGGAGTCAATCCGCAAGTTAGCAGGAAGGGAGTTCCAGTCCCTGGCAGCGCCAATAGTAAACGAGTGTTTGTAAACGTCGAGCTTAGTATGAGCCAGTTGCAGTTCTAGAGCATCGGACTGCCTGAGTCGAGAGGATGTGGGTTTGAAGGTGAAGAGTTCCGCTAGATAACCAGGATACCCAGTTCTAAGGACATTCTCAAGGAGACACAGCATGATGTAGAGCCTTCGACTGGAAAAAGATGTGACGGTATATTTCTTGTAAGTAGAAGTGATATGATCTGACTTTCGTAGATTGTCAACATAGCGAAGTGTGGCGTTCAAACATCTGTTCATCTTCGTTTCAATTCCACTTGAGAGACCATATAGTAGGGATACACAGTAATCTAAGTGTAGGAACACTTATGAGCGAACCAGAAGTAATCTAGTGTCATTTGGTAGGCTGTATTCAAAGCGTTTGAGACGAGCTAGAGTCAAATAGCAGCTTCTAGCCACGAGGGCACAGTGCGACTTCCATGTTAGGGAGCTATCAAGTGTGACACCAAGTAGTTTGATAGTGTCGCTGGAATTAATAGTGATGCCATTTAAAATTAAGTCAGGGAGCTTACCAGCAGCCAAAATCCTAGTATCAAAGCCTCTTGTACCAAACCAAATTGCCTGAGTTTTCTTCTCATTGACGATAAGGCCATTTAGCTTGGCCCACATAGAAATATTTTGGAGAATGCGATTCGCCTTAAGGATTAGATTCCTAGCTTTACCTGCATTCCCACTGACGTAGAAGCAGAAATCATCAGCGTACAAATAATAGCTGCAGTCTTTACATATATCAGGGAGGTCGTTAATGAACAAGGAGAAAAGTATCTATAAAAGAGTAAGTAATAAAAGTAATAAGAAACTCTTTGGAAGCCAGGTCTGGAGCGCTAGGCTTTATAATTGATTGAACGAGTCTTACGTTCAATACTGACCTGGAGAAAGGGGCACTTAGCTTTGTCAAATGCGCAATGCGAGAAATCAGGAGCTTTAGCGCTCTTACAGTTTATACAGATAAGAGCTGATTTAGTTTTACAGTCTTTAGTATAATGCTGCCCAGTGCAGTAGCCACAGATCTCTTCACTGTCTCAATTTGAAGCAATATGGCCTAGCTTGTGACACTTATAACACTGTAAAATGGAGATATGGTCACTAAAGCTACACTGTGACCAGCCTAAACTTATTCTGTCCTTACTAAACAGCTCCTTTCTGGCTGCAGGAGGCACTTCAACGACGCAAGACCTGTGCTTCTTATTGCGAGCAGGGTAGAGGTAAATGACCTTTATGTCGTCAAGTTGATGCCCACTTAAATTTTGTGCTACAAGACACTTCAGGATATCCTCCTTGCTGTACTCGACAGGTATGCTATTGATAAGTATGCGTGGCCGGAGTTTGTCTTTAGGCTTGATCTCAAGGCCAATATCCTTTAGCGCAGGGGAGTTCGTAAGACTCTGAAGCGAGTTCCCTTCAATAATAACAGACTTATCAGCAGTTAAAGTAACACGTTCAACTTGCAGGCCAAGATCAGCTGGGCAGATCGATTTCAGAGCATTTTTAGTATCCTGGGCAGTTGCATATTCATTTGCTCGATCGATGGCAGGTCCAATAACAACATGGGACACGTTCTTAATGGGAATAGGCTTGCCACGGTTGAAGACGACACGGTTGACAGCACCTCGGCCTACCACACCAGCGTAAGATTTGGCTGGGTGGGTGCCGGCAGACAGAGCAAGAGGATCAGTGCTGATTTGAAGGCACGATTGCCTTATCTCTTTCATACATTCACGAATAGTAGTAGCAAAAGCGACTTGAGCGCTATAAGCACACGCGACCTTGGAAAACGCGTCACTAAAGCCACTAACAGCTGCTCAGAGCTCGCGCTTCCATGTAGTGTCCTTTTCACTGGCAAGCCAAGAGAGCAGTGTATCACGGTGAGCGCTTACTTCGGCTTGGAGAGCATCAAGATCAATAGCAGCCGACATGACTAGCAGTCATGCTCGCAGCCAGCTGTAGAAATAAAAGGCGTGTTGGTAGAACTGCAGACTAGAGCGGAGAGGGCCCACCAGCGGATTGAGGTTAGCTTCAATAACTATCTCCGGGAGTCCAACGACTGCAACTCTCCCCCGAGATAACAATACCACGAGGAGTTGCAGTTAAGGCGCTTGCAACCAGCCTGAAATCAAAACGCCCGAGGGCACAATACAGCAGAAACAGGCTTTACTTTACGGAGGGTTATGGAACCAGTCATCACACTACTTACGCAAGAGAGAGAGAGAGAGAGAGAGAGAGTGAGTGAGTGAAAACGAGTTTATTATGCCATGGTTGAATTGACCGTATGGCAACAATGTTTAACAAAAGTTTTAATTACAAGAGGTAATATAATATAAGTAGAATTTTTCGCAGTATTAACAAACTTATTTGCTTGAGCGCAGTTTGTAGAAAAAAAGTATAAATTGAAATTATGCATAAATTTTTTGCGCTGATGTTTTAAATACAAGTAAATATATTACGCAGTGCTTTGTACAAGATAATAGTACTTATGGCATAAAAGAAAATACACAGGTAAGGTGCGATTTACTGCTTAGTTTGACGCAATAAAAAAGTCGTTCAATGCCCACCTAAAAGACTCGGAGGTGCCTCCCGGATGACTCCCTCTCACAGCATCCGGAATCTCTCCCCAGAACTTTAGAGCACTAATCTTACATGATCGCTCATATGTAACCGTCCGAGCAAAGAGTACGTGGAACCCGACCCCTGCCTGCCGCACAAACCGCCTGAAACCATCGTCACTAGAAAAAAGATCAGCAAAATACTGTGGCTTATTTGTAGCCAATATCTGATATAATGCCCTTCCGAAGGTAAGCATTCTGCGTGATTTAATAGTCAGCCACTTGAACTGACTGTATAGGGGTTTCATCTCAGTATCGCGTCTGACCCCAAAGACAAATCGGATAACCGTATTTAACAGTCAATGCAGCTTGACATCAAGGTAACTAGAAAGATCAAGGTAAGCTAGGGACGCATAATCAATGTACGGCAACACCAGCGTAGTGACAAGAGTCCTTCTTGTTTTCCAAGGTAAGGAACCACCCCTGTAGCGCAGCCTATGAAATGCGCCATGGACCGAAGAGCAAACACGAGAGACCTGCGCTTTCCATGTTAAGTCCTCATTAAGGACAATACCCAGGCTTTTAATTGATGCGACGAAGTTTACAGGCTGGTCCCAAATTAACACTGGAGGCAAGAGCGATCGGTCAAGGCGCATGTGTTGCTGCGTTGTACCAAGTATGATCGCCTTAGTCTTTAACAGATTCAGGGAGAGCCCGTGACAATCTGCCCAATGAGCAATCGATGCTATGTCCTCATTTAATCTTTCTATAGTGGCAGCCAAGTTAGCGGGAGTACATTGGATATAAATTTGCAGATCATCTGCGAAGAGCATAACCTGGCAAAATGAGAGGCACGACAGGATCGAGCTCACAAATAGAAGAAACAATATGGGGCCAGGCGATGATCTCTGAGGAACCCCAGAAGTCACTGGACGTGGCTCAGTCTGCTCGTCATTTCCACTCTCGACCACCTGAGAACGTCCACTCAGATAGCTATGCAAAAACCTATCCGAATCCACCAAAAAACTCGCATCACACAACGACCTTAGAAGCCTACGGTGGTCAATCTTGTCAAATGCCTTTTCGAAGTCAAAGAAGACCGACACTGTGAGCATACCTTTGTCCATACCTTCGCGAATATCATCAGTGACCCTTAATAGCGCCGTCTGGGTACTATAGCCTCTGCGAAAATCTGACTGATAAGGCGACAAAAGCGAGGCACTCTCCAAGTACGTATAAATTTGGTCCGTTATTAAAAAATCAAATACCTTGGCAAAGTAAGCGAGGTTCGCAATCGGGTGCGTATCAATCGGAGTCGTCGGGTTCCTAACCTTTGACAGGGGCACAATAGCGGAAAGCTTCCACATTTCTGGGTATTTATTTGATATAAGTGAAGGTTGAACAGATGTACGAGAAATGGGGCTATGATCGATGTAACGTCCTTGAAGTAACTCAAAGACAGACCATGATTACTTGAGCTCTTAGTCGTAGCATCACAGTGTATGATTGTCTGGAGTACATCCGCTGTGATAATAGGGTAAAAAGAAAAACCACGATCACGATCTCCCAACAATACCCTCGAGGTCATCCGAAGAGCAAGGTTCACGCGCACATACCACCGACGAGTAGTGATCCGCCAAGGACTTAGCTGGCTGGCAGGTCAAGAGTGAGGGAAACCCACCCGCAATGGGACCAAAACGTCGCAAGACCTTCTAAGAGCCAGACTGGCTGGTGGCATTTAATAATGCACGCTGGAGATACCCCTTACGAGCCCGGTGCACGGCCACCCTTAGATCCCTACGAGCAGTCCGATATTCTCTCAGAACATCCTCACGACCCGTACGTCTAGCCCTCTTATAGAGCTGATCACGACACCTAAAACGGTCCTTGAGCTCGTCAGTAAACCGTTGGGTGGGCAAACGGCGGTGACGACGCTGCCTGAAGGGTGCATAAGTATCAAGCAGTATACT
The DNA here is from genome assembly GCF_000648655.2 of Copidosoma floridanum. The sequence goes on from NW_019379727.1 coordinate 323,767, forward strand.
AGATATCTCTCTAAATTTCCAAAGAACCGCATCCACGTCATCGTCATACAGTACACCCGTCGCACGCTCCATGGCCACACGAAATTCCAACGAAAAAATCAAAGCCGAGAAGTACCAAAAATCACGCGATCGCGCCTGCACTCGAGTAGGACCCACCAAATTTGTAGTCGATGTAGATATAGTCGTGCTCACCTATAAATGGAGCATTTGACTGGCCCGATGAAAGAACTTTATCTAGGGAATCAACCATAATATGGTCAATCCAGGTATGTGCACTGCCACGATGGTGCGTTGGCTGAAAGCCAACTAACTGCATTAAGGAGTCAGTGAGGAGACCGCGAAGATGTGAGGAGTAATAATTTAAATTCATCATATCAATATTAAGGACGCCGGCGACAATCAAGTTTAGATAGCGCACAGCGCATCTACTAACAAGTAAACCTAGCCAAGTGTCAGTCACCGATTTTAATGAAACTTTGCATAGTGGTAGAGAATCAGAAAATAAATGACTTGTGTTTTTTTTTATCAGCGAACGGATCCTAGGAGGTAAAATATACCCTTAAGTTTTTACCCTTCAAATACATATTCTGTAATATTTTTCAAAAAAATTATATAAAAATTGTTTCTATCAAAAAGTACTTATAATTAAGAAAATATTTTACAGTCAGGATTGAATCCCCTATATTTGAAGGGTTGAAACTATGTTTTTTATGGTAAGTTTTTTTTCCGAAAATTCTGAAATTCGTTGAAAATTAATCAGAAAAATGTTTTTGCATGTTACATAACATGTGCAGTTAACCAATATTTGTATTTTTCTTAAAACAACCCCCTTTAGGGGTAAACAACCCCTATTCAAAATAAATTACTAGAGCCGTTGAAGACAACGAGTTAAGCATAAAAATTGATATACGGGGGTTTTTCGGGTCGCTCATTGCGTATTCGTTGTCAGATTTTGAAAATTAAAAATGATAAATCCAATATGGTGGAACACAGATAAGAATTCAACCCATCAAAGACAGCGAGGAATTAGAAATTAGAATTTTAAATTGATGATTTCAACTTTAACTAACGATAAGTAAGGGGTTGGCAAGAAAAAATGTACGTTTTTTATAACAATAGAAAAATTTTATTTCTTTGGTTACCAATGATGACTCTTAATCATTCCTTATACTGATTACAATAATGAGGTAGATTTTTATTTAATTTTACTGCAAAAAAAGTGTAGTATGTTCAATAATACAGTACACCACGAGCATTTCATGATTGCGATTTCGTCACACAACATACAGTTTATACCAGTGTTTTTGAAACAAAAATCAACGGGTGTTTCAAAGGACCAGGCTTATCTGAAATATAACCACTCTTCCACCATGCATATTTAAACATGTTAATGAATCGAGGAGAGGAGATCTGAATTTTTAGAATATTGTTCGTCAAGTGCAAGTCAATATTGTAATCATACAAAAGGATGAAATCTGAAAAAAAATTTATAAAGTTTTTCCAGGGTCTTAAAGTGTATGCATCAAGTGGTTGTATGAGACCAGTTGTTCCAGCCGGTATAGTAAGAACTTTTATTTCTTTATCATTTTTTCCTATGTTCAGAAATACCTCTTCTTTTTGACCCGTCCAAGAGTCTAGACACAAAATCGATCTCTTCCTGGCTGTCTATGTGCATACCTTTTTGAACCATTCAGTGACTAGATCAGAGGTTAATTTTTCCAGCTTGGAGGGGAAAACGACAATATTTTCAGATCGATATATGTTTTTCTCGACTATTGGTCCGAATGTACCATTTGTCTCTTGCAGAACAATGAGTAAAGGTGATTTCAACTCACTATCTGCATTTATTAAAGGTTGGATTGTATAACTGTGTGTTAAAGATGTTAAGGATTGCGCGACACATCCAATCTTTAATTAACCCTTTACTGAAAGCGTACTACCTGCATTATTTCTAAATTGAAACCTGATTGATCGGTGTTGTACACATTTGCTGCTCCGATTTGCGATGTCTCCAATTTCACATGTTCTACAAATTTAGAAGCGCTTTCTCGAAGTTCGGCTTTATTTGATAGTTGTTTTTGTGTCACGAATTTATTAATTTTTCTTGATACGATTTGATGTTGTTATTTAAATCCATGCAACCATTTAGATGATGCTTTAAATAAATCAGCAGACAACCCAACATCTTCTCTGGCTTTCAAAGCCCATCGCCTTAAATCGATATTATGTATAGCGACAGATTTTTTAGATGCTGCATTGAACTCTTCCAAATCGTACTCTGATACATGACACAATTTATCAATTCTTTTAATACCCTCGTTCAATTGTTTTTCCCATCTCTACAGTGTTCTTTCATTTAAAACTTTCTTGAATTTTTGTTGTACTGACTCAAAACTTCTTATCTTTCTTTTTCCTGAACGCCAAAACTGTATTGCTTTTTTTTATACTCGAGATTAATCTGTTTATCAGATTTATCATTGTTAGTCGTCCAATCATCATCAAAGTAATTGTCTTCATCATCTTTAACCGCAACAGGTCGCACTACAATCGTTGAAGCATAAACTATTGTAAGTATTAACAAATACTTGACAATTAACCGCATCTTTTATCAAATTTTCTAGGTGAAGAGCAATCGATATTTCTTTTTTTGTTGTAACGGATTCTACATCAAAATTGGGTCCTTAAAGTTTTGATTTAGTACTTTAAAAATATTTCTCAGATTTATGAACATTATGTATGTAGCTATAAATTTAAAATTAACAATGAAATTTAATATTTGTTAATTATTTGAACCAGAAAAAGGTAAAATGTATACCAATATTTCTCTTGATTCTTTCAAACACATATAACTGTATGACAGGTGAGTTGAATCAAAACAGAAAAAAAGCACTTAACATGGAATATGATACGGAGGTTCTAAAGAACTCGTGTTGATTCACAATTACTTTAGTTTGTATAAAAGTATGTCTTCCTGACTTTAAAATGAACAAGTACGGAATTGTAATATAACAATTTATCAACGATACTACCTAATTGACAGCTATTAATTCCTTGGGATACTGATACATATTGATGCTATTAGCGTGGCGTCCGTTTAGGTACATGGTTGTAGGAAAAGTAATTTTTTTTTAAAACTAAAAATTGTTCCCTTCTAGTAAGTTTTGACAGTGCTGAATTTGATGTTATTATTTAATCTGTTAATGGCATTGAATAAAAGTATAAAAGAGGTAATTCAGAAACAAAAGGATTTTTGTACGAACCATGTACCAAAACTGACACCACGCTAATAGCTTGAATTTTCATCTATGAGCAAGGTTAATCTGGTAGACAAACGAGCTTCCCGAAATTAAGAGTGTTATTATATAAATCTCGCCCCCCCCCAAAAATAAACAATATAAAAAAACTTTTTTTTAACAAAATATAAGCGTTTTCTGATACCACGGTTTATCTTAATTTAAAAAGATCTTATTCATTTTTTTTTAACTATTGGTTTCCCACAAACATTGGCCAAATTTAAAAAAAAACTTGTTTATCAAAAATTTTAGCTGAATATTAAACAATGCTTACTTAATGTTTTGACAGCAAATTGGTGCTTATGTTAAAATGATTAGCATTTTACATCGAAAATTTTATTTTGTACGTCTTGTTGAGTTTTAAGACATGATTAGCACGTATTTTTTCTTTTTTCTAAAAATAAAAATGTCAAAAGGTGTAGTACTTTAAAGTTTCTCTATTGTTCATAGCTATAGATATACTTTCTGTGTATGTGACGTTACAATTTCACGATAACTTAAGTAAAAAAAAATTTTTTTTTTTTAACTTTCAAGAATACTTGGACTTGATATTATGTTGATATAGTTAAATTTTGAACAAATTTTATCTCACCGTTTCCGTGTTATTTGGGGTTAGGTGAACGCTTGTTACTTTTTTTACATCACTGTATCTTGGAAAATTTTAAATCCATTTTGATGTCCGTATCTTATTTTTTTCGTAATTGATCGCAAAATATACATGTGTAATGTATGCCTTAGAACGTCACATATACATGGCGTTTTTTGTAAGTATTCAAAAATTATAAGTTTAAGTTACTGTACTTTTTCAATTTTTTATTTTGTAGAAAAAAGAGAAACTACGTGTTGGCTATTTTTCAAAACTCTACAAGACAGACTATGAAAAAAAATTTTTTTCCGCCCTCGGGTGGTTTTGGGAGGCTGGTACTTCCTCGGGCGAAAAAGCAGTTTTCCGGAACTCGTTCGAAAAGTCTCCTTTACGAACCTCGTTACGTCCCTTGCCTTCGGCTCGGGCCGCAAACCTCTCGGTTTGCAAACAGAGACTTTTCAAACTCGTAGGAAAACTACTATTTTTCATGCATAATCCCAATTGTTAAACCTTGTAATTCAACAATACGTTAACGATGACTCGCTAAATATATCTATTTTGAGACTAGTAAACTTCGAATCTACGGAGTTTGTAAGTGCATACAATACGTATAATCTATACCTTTATATATAATGAACCTAAGCACCTGGGAATACACGTTTTAAATACATATAAAACCCCGTACGTTTGAGGCTTACTGGATACAAATCAGATACAAAAACTGAATACAAAAAAGAACAAGGTTCAATGAATATTTTAAGCACTGGTTGGCTGTCATAACGTTAAATAATAATTGTTAAATATGGAGCAAAAATCTGCAAAAACGCATTTTTCAAAATTTTGTGAATTTTTGCGGAGAGCCTAGACGATTGATGTGCCAATGCTTTTCTTAGCGTACATTACTATCGTTAATAAAATAATACAATAGAATTTTATATGTAGTTATTTTTTAGTTAGGAGTAATTTTATAGGATATTAGTACACACTTAAGTAACAGTATATAAATTTGAGTCGTTTCTGACAATAAATATCTCTTTTTCAAAACGAATTTTGGAAATTCTAGTTTGATTGACTCATCAAACATTTATGTGAAGTTATCCATTATATAGTTGTACAGCAAAAAAAGAGCTTTTGTACGTTCTAAAATAAAAGTAAAGTAAAAAAAATGTTAAAAAAAGAATGTGGAAGATATTTTAAAGAAAAATATAGTTCAGTAAACCACAAAGAAATAAATTTTAATAAAAAACATTCCTTATGTATTTTATATTTACCAAGATAATTCATGAATGAATTATTGAAAAGTATAAAAATCAGTTAAAAATTCTAATTTCTAAACCCTCACTGTCCTTGATGTGTTAAATTCTTAGCTGTGTTCCGCCATATTGGATTTATTATTTTTAATTTCTAAAATCTGACAACGAATACGCAATCAGCGACCCAAAAAACCCCCGTATATCAATTTTTATGCTTAACTTGTTATCTTTAACGGCTCTAGTAATTTATTTTGAATAGTGGTTGTTTACCCCCAAAGAGGGTTGTTTTAAGAAAAATACAAATATTGGTTAACTGCACATGTTATGTAACATGCAAAAACATTTTTCTGATTAATTTTCAATGAATTTCAGAATTTTCAGAAAAAAAACTTACTATAAAAAACATAGTTACAACCCTTAAAATATAGCGGATTCAACCCTGACTGTAAAATATTTTCTTAATTATAAGTACTTTTTGATAGAAACAATTTTTATATAATTTTTTTGAAAAATTTGAGTTTAAAAGAAATTATTACAGAATATGTATTTTAGGGGTAACAACTTAAGGGTAGATTTCACCCTTTAGGAACCGTTTCCCGCCGATAAAAAAAAACACGAGTTGTTTATTTTTTGATTCTCTTCCACTATGGAAAGTTTCATCAAAATCGGTGACTGACGCTTGGGTAGGTTTACTTGTAAGTGCTTCAAAGAAAGTTGAAAGAACTTCTCCCTTTGGACGTCTATAGATCGATGCCAACAGGACCTTATGATGTGTTTCGGAGCTCAGTTCGAGGAACATGAACTCTGTTTTATTGATTCTTGAGATCTTCGACGATTTAACAACTTGACACCGATTATTATCCTGAACGTAGAATGCGATGCTGCTACCCCGTACGTACTCTTGCCTGTCAGTGCACGACCTCAGCTCTCTTTAATTTCGATACAGTCAGTATAAAGTGAGCAAACATAAAGAAGAATTTTGCGCTGGTGTGATTTAAGTTTCTGAAAAGGAAAGAGCATCAATATTATATTCGCGCAAGAACCATCCGATCACTTTCATGTGGGGACCAACTGAATTTACGGTAATATAGGCAACGCGTAGATGATCTTTTGGCAAACCCTTAGGAGCGAGAAGCACCTGCTCATGTAGTCATTTTAATTAAGATAGATCCGACTCAGAGGTCACCTTCAATACACTTGCGCCGGCATCCTTTCGTACGAGAATCTGACCTTCATGTGACCACACATACTTATATTCCCTTTCCTTAGCGACATCCTTCACCTTGCGGAAGAGTTTGTAGGCCGAACGCGAGAGCATCTCATAGAGCCTGATAGTCGATCTGCTATCCGAGTTGGGAAAAAAGTAGTGAATTTCAGTTTTCCATAAGATCGTTTTGCATTAAATATAAAATTTCGTGTGTGGGTTGATTTTAGTAACACCCGGAAATTCTTGTAGGTCGGGGGTTCCGCCCGTTTGATCGCAGACTCAGGGCCCCCCTCACCCCCTCTTTGGATCACGGGTTTCTCCTCCTTGATCTCTAGAACATCAGAGTATAAGTGTCCCAAACCGAGAATCGTGAGCAGGGAACGCACAATGTCTTGGGCAGAGCATTTAGATTCGAAGGGCACTCCTGTGAGTCTGAAATCAGCAGAGGGAGTCGCATCTGCAACCACACTAGATGTTACATTGGAAGCTTGCACAGTCTTTAACTTCCCAAACTCATCTCGCAATGCCGTACCTTCTAATTCTAGCCTATTTATACGCTAGCCCTGCCCAGCCGCCTGGCTAGCAAGGCTATCTATGCGCTTTTCAATTTTGTCAAAGCGACGTTTGTTATCAGATCTAATACCATTTATTGCTATCATTAGCTGTTCAAAACGTTGATGTTCATTGAAGTCCCGCCAGCCAGACGGCATATCGACATCCAGCCTGCTAATCTCAGTAGCCCTAGCAGATTTCTCATTGTCAGCGTTAGCTGACTCACTAGCTGTCGAGTTCAAGGAGACGCTCATTGTGCCGTTTTCATCGCTACTCGCCTCGCCGAGATCATGGTTCAAGTCATGTTGGGTAGCTCGTGGGGACGACACAACATCAAGCACATCGCCATGCTTGGCTTGACATCAGCGTGCACGAGCACAACAGTCGCTATCAGTTTTAGCGAGCGCGAAGTTAGTTATACAACCTGGGTGGAATGATTGCTGACATACATGACAGTTCCTTGATTGAGTAGCAACGGATTTTGAGCATTTCTTGCACTTAGGCATATTTATACGTATGTAATAGCGAGCCCTATGCCCGACAGTCTCAAGCAATGTAACAAACAAATAACTGAGTAGTAGAAATAATCTCATTTTGAAGATAGACGCTACTGACATGCACAGATTTAATAAGTTTAAAGACGCACAATACTAAACAATAATTCAAACACTTAGGTACTATATATCAGTTATCTTTCTATGAAGCATAGTGTATAATAAGTAAAATTTGAGGTAAAATTTAGTTTAGACTACACCAAATTTGCGCCCTAGTTTATAATAAAAACGTAAATCTTCAAAGGAAGTTGAAAGATCTATATATCACAGCTCAGTTAGTCAAGATTCAGTAGGCACCCAGGATACCTATGGCAGTCACTGGAGCAGACAATAAAAACAAACAATACAATCAAAAGACTGTACACGCAACACAGTTATCACTGGTATAGTAAAGGCAGAACGCAGGTAGCGCCACAGGCTGCAGCAAGAGTAGGTATGTTTGCTGGCCAAGGATAACCGACGATCAATAGTGGTATTCAGACCGTTGGTAAGGTAGCATGCGCACGTGATTTAGAAGATTGTCCAAGCGAAGAACTCTAGGTGTTCGGTATGCACTACCTTAGAAAGTCACCATCCGCAGGAGAGCATTTTCAAGCATGGAGACACAGCCAGTAGACGAGACCTGCAGCGCAACCTTATGTAGATTTAAAGCAGCAACCGGAACGATAATCCATGCAGCTAGTCGCAGCCCCAAGCACAAGATCCAGCAGCACCGACTGCTTCACCACCACGAGCACGAGATGAACAGCGGCGCAGATAAAGTAATGGTGGCATCCACGTCGAAAAAAGAAACACCAAGTCAACGCCAGTGCAAGGCTCCAGAAAAGTCATCATCCAAGTGCACAAAAAGTGGGGTTAGGCCAGAGCGTCACAACAAACAGCAATATTGGGCCCCGAGAGACACATAGACACCAAAGAGTAAAGTGCTTGCCAACCCAGCTTCTGGAGCAGGCTCACCTGTAAGAAAAGCTCCGTCCGGAGGTATCAGCTAAGTCCTATAATATACAAAACTCCGAAGCACCAGAAAGTACGTCCAACGCCACTCACCTCACCTCAGATAGAAAGAGAGAGAGTGAGAGATTTGATTTGATTTGAAAGCAAATTTATTTATGCCAAGGCATTACACCCGAATGGCAATTTTTTGAAGTACAAAGATTTTTTGATATTCATATTATCGACAGTATTAAACAAAAGTTACAGAATTTTTACAGATTTTGATTTAGTTTGAACGGCGACAATTTAACATAGCAATCTATATATATATATATTCGTTAATTTACATTTGATTGCACTTAATTTTAGTTTCATTTACAGTATGCCCTAGATTTGAGAAAGACAAGTAATAATTAATCGTAACAAAATATTTTCAGTCTTGCCATAATGACTTAGTAGAGCTTACAATCTTAAACATAAGCGTGCTTAGTAGTCAGTCCCCCTGTTTTTCTAAATAAAAACGGTAAAGAGTCGTCTTAAAGACGTTCAGCGAATCAACCTGCCTAATACTTAGTGGAATAGTATCCCACAACCGCATAAGTCTCTGCAAAAAGGCTGATGCGTATGACGATAGCGATGCAGTGGGAATCATAAATGTCGGCCGATCACGACGCGCTGAACAACGGAGCCCATCCGCAAATCGGGGAAGTAAGTCGAACAAGTACGAAGGCTCACCCGAGGCCAAGAGTTTATAGGCAAACCCAGCAAGAAAGTACTCCCTTCTAAAACTTGGCCGTAACCAACCCAGCCTACTGAGAGAGTATTGCATCCCTCCTCAACCAAAAGATGTACCTAACAACAGTATTAGACAGGCGATCGAGCTTGGTGGCCAGGTACCCTAAAAGACCCATGTAGACTAAGCAGGCATAATTGAAGTGGGGAACAACAAGACTCACAGCAAGAGCAGTTCTAAGTCCTGATGACAGAGTGCCACCCCGATACCGGAGACGATACAACACACCATGTACCCTTGAGCAACGTGGGCATTCCATGAAAGGTCACTCGACAACGTCACCCCTAAGTCCTTAACCGAACTAACAAGTGGAATCACCTTCCCATCAGCCAGCAAAGGAGGTATGGCGTCAACGTCAATTCGCATTAAATTCTGACAAGTAGTCAGAAGCATAGCACGCAACTTTCCAAAATGGAGCTGAAGACCAAACTCAGATGCTCAGGCTACAACCCTCCCGATATCTTCATTGAACCTACCCACAGCTCCAGCAACCTCTGAAGGCCTGCATTGCATATACGCCTGCAAATCATCAGCAAAAAGTATTCCCGTACTATGAGACAGCACCGCCAAATTAGAATCTATTACAATTAAAAACAAAATTGGTCCCAAAGAGAGAGAGAGAGAGAGAAAGCCAGCCAGCCAGCGCAGGGACCCATCAGCTAGAAAGCGTAAGGAAAAAGCGTGCACTTGTAAGGAGCGGAAAGACAGAGGAGTAGTGTCAACACAGAGAGAGAGGGGGGAAGAGAGCGAGCCAGCACAGGGAACGCTGGTCAAAAAAAAGTCCCACGTCCGAGTGGTATGGATTTACTATTAAATGTGACTGTTCAGTTTCACTGTGATTAAAAATATTTTCTTCTTCTTTGTTATATTTTTGTTCGACTGTACTAAAATGTCGCCAAGGGAGAGTGTCTGTTTGATTCGTTTGTAGATAGCGTTTGTTATAATATGCACTAAGCATGATTTTAACTTCTTTTTTAGTAAAAATTTTATAAAGTCGTGACCTGATATTTTTCTGTTCTCGGGATATGCTTACATTTTCTCGCAAACATCTTACACAGTTATCGAAATACATAGTTGTGTTGACCACAGAGTTCTTGACTCCTTTCGCTTTTTTCACTGGTTTTTGTTCTTGTATCCTAATACTATACATTTTGCTACGAAGCCCAACGAATTCTAAAATAATTTTTCCATTTTATTTGTCTTTCATTACACCAACAATTTCGAAATTTTTTTAAGGCATGTTAAAGTCGATTTATATAACGTTAAACATTTATATTTGATACTTTATTTATAAGACTGTCTGTATCAGTGTGCAAAAGTTTTGACTGATCTTCTACACAACTTTTCATAAAATCATAGTAAAATCTGTATTCTACTGTTTTCGACAAATCCAAAACGCTTAATCTAACACAATTTGGTTTTCTCATATAAACTTAATCACGCAATAACTGTATGGCTACGAGTTGCTGATTAAAAATATCGCAACTATTGAAACGAGGACGGGCTATGTACACCTTAGCACCGGACTGACCTATTTAGTAATTAATAAGCTTTACATGAACTCGTTTCCGTTCGTTCTCCATTGTTCTCCCATAAAAAATGCATTATTAAATAATTTAAATAACATTTTTTCAAATATATTGTTAGCATTTTGACGTTTTTTACTATTCAAATCTATGCGTTTTTTTAGCCATGGACTCTGATAGAATTGTAAAACTCAATGAATTTTCTTTACGCAAAGACCTAAGTAAGACCTAAGTAATACCGAGTTCAACTATTTAGGAGAAGGATAAATGAAGTAAAAATCTATCCAGATAACTCGTATTTGTGTGCCAGTGATTTGTCCAGTCGCTAACTCCTGTCCTCTGGCTGGTGTTTGGCCCAGTGAGCACAAACATCACGCTTTACCCAGCCGCGGTTATAAACGACGTGAAGAATTATCCATGAGCCATGTGTGACTAATTTTTGTTTGCGCACCTCGTACGTAATTGCGTATTATCCTTGCACTTTTATTGGTATTGTATATTTTTTAATTTAATAATACGTTTGTTTTTACCTACGTTTTTTTTTAGTATGCATATATTTAGTATGCATATATTTAGTATGCATATAGTCTTATACCATGTACCCCCGCAGAGGACATCTGCAGGATGTCGAAAAATTGACTTTTCTAGATTGTTATTAAAATACAGTCAAGCTCTATATTCAAATTTTAAGCGTTATTAAATTATTTTTCTACAAGGGGGTAAGTGCTTAGGAGATTTTAAACTTTAAAATACTGTTTAATATTGTGTTCTAAAATTTGTAAAAGATATGTATATCATGTATTTTTTTAAATCTGATTATTTGTCACAGAATTCAAAGTGAATATTTTTTAGTGGTCTTTCTCTTTTTTGTATATTTCAACCAAATTTTAGCCTATTTATTAATATATTTGCCAGTAAGTTATATCATTCAATTAATATATACATTACTCTATGATTTTGATCATTGATATAGTCACTAACCCTATGTTTCAAAATTCTCTTTCTCGCTTTTTGATCTTGTGTTTGTTTTTTCCACAGTAAACGTATCCTGTACCTGTTGTAGATTTTTTAAGTGCACTAGCATATTATTTTTTTAATAGCTGATCTCTTCTTCTTTTCAACTTCAATTTATTAATTGCCTTGAAAAATTATGACATCTCTGTGCTTTTTTTAAAACTTTTACTATTTTTTATCTCTTCTCGCCTCATACCGTCGCTTTCTTATTTTTCTACGCTTCCTGGTCTCTGTTTTTGAATCCCTTGTCTACGCCACTCCTTATGTTTTCTCATTTTCACTAACATTGAGCACTCCTATTTTTTTTCCATATCTTGAATTTATTGTGCAATTTTACAGACCATTCTTTCCCCCTTTTTTTATCCATCTCAAGTTTCTTACGTACGTCCCAAGCTTTTTCGTAACTATATTCCATTTGTTTTTTATATCTATTTTCTCCGTGTCTGGTTTCACTTTCTTAATATGTATTTCATAATTATGCATAATACTTTTGTATTAACATCATTGTAATGTAACTCTTTTATATGTTTTATTTAGTTCGCATTCACTTAAAGCCTTTTGCTAACATATTTCACCGATGTTATTCGAATAATTTTTTTCATATTATAAGCTCTTACATATTATGGGGATCCATTTCTTGAACTGTACATTATTGTATTGATTTTTCCATGTTTAATTTTATTTTAACATAACTATACCAGTCACACCATTTAGTTTTTCTACACTCTTGTTTGATAATTTTTTCGGTGTCCCTTTGACTCATGAGTAACATGTGCCTGATTTACACTTTTTCAATGAGCTTCTTGTCTTGTTATAACTTATTAAAGTTTCTAACTGCCAACCAATTCTGTTATGTTTCTTTTTGAACCTAATATGAAGAATACTGTCATTATCTGCGGACTACCCTTCTAGTTGGGTAAAATTAGCTGATATGTGGCGGAAAAAAAAAACATGTAGTTGTGAACTTTGATTTCAAAATTTTCTTTGTTGGGTAATTTATAAACCTTAAAAAAAATTGGAAAAGGTGTTTTCGTCAAATAGCCATCGAAAGGTTTTGGGCCAACGTAGACCAATTGTTAAAACGTGCTTTTGTTAACCAACAGTTGCTCTGCAACATACTACAATGTCGTACCGTTACACCTAGAAAAAGTGTGCTAAAATTTAGTGGTGAAAAAACTAAGCACTGTGGTCTAGTAGTGGAGGGCCACTGAGCGTGAAGTGTGACTATAGGGAGAATTCTGTTAAATTTTGACTGCATTTTATTTCAATTTCTTTTCATTTGAAAGTAAAAAAGGCAATGATGATAATACAATAATATATTTACATACAATTACGCATATGTGTCACTTGTGTCATATATAATTACTAACTGCTGCGACGTCAAAATATTTTTCTATTACTTCTCGCATCTCCTTAATGTGTTTGTCCCCTGTATCTCGTATGTCTTGCATACTGAGGTCGTCTAAAATGTTTTGGAAATTCTTCTGTAAATGCATAGAAACGCATGCATGTAAATCATCTTGTAGTACCATTTTATCAGCATTTATGTTGCTGCGCGTTTCACCGTTGTAAGTTGACCATAAGTGAGTTCATGTTAATCTGTGCATTTAAAAACTGTACATATTACTCTTGCAACTTTTTTGCAGTAGCACGATATTTTTTCAATAGTTTCTGGTGAAATCAATCTATTTTTAGAGTATCCAGGTGCCAAGCCATATGCAGAACTTTTCCACCTCCAAAAGACAAGGTTTTTGTCTTTGCCAAGCCACTTGTATGATTATAAGTACACTTTGTAACTGTGTTTAGTAGCAGTACCTTAATAAAAGGTCGATTTTGTGATTTTAATAACAACCTACTAAAAGATTTCAGATACTGCGTGTATTGTAAGTTGTTGAGCAATTGTGTTATTCTGGAGATGGAGTACAATGAATTCTGTAACTGCATTGCTGCACTCTACTATTGAGTTATCGCTAATAGAACGAAAATTATAGACTATTGTAAAAATGTCCCAAAGAAGTGGTTTTTTGCAGTTTACTCAAAAACTACTAGACTGATCGATGCTCAAAAAACTCATTTTTTTGTTTTTTTAATGTGCATTTTCTACCTCCTTACACCTTATTTGTCAAATGCATAGTTTTTTCGTAAACTGGAAAACGTGATTTTGATAATTTTTGCTATTTTTTTAGCCATCTTGCCTCGCTAGGATTAGGGCTTAAACTTACTATGTTATTTAAATTATTATTATCTAACAAAAAAAAATTTCCGCTCGAGTAGTAAACATTTTTAAAGCGTTACGTTTTTTCGTCATTTTGTATACATACACATGGTAGGCCATTTCAATTCATGCATATGAATATCTTGCCGGAGGCGTCACCTTTAAAAAAATGAACTTTACGAAAGTTTCTAAGTGCAAAGGGAGACACAATTAAATGATGACCTTAAATTTAACATTGACGTAAATTTTCAAGGTTATTTTCCGGTTGATGGCTATCCTGATAAGATATTTTATTACGTAATTGCCTAAATTAATGCGGTTTGTCCTTCAATTGTCTTCATGTATCATCAACAAAAGAAATTTAGTTAGTAGCACTTTCAACGTAAAAATTTAATGCTCTTCCAAAATCTAAAATGAAAAATTAGAGTTCCCGTATGAAAAGTACGATTTGATTGTAAAATTATTTAAAAATGAAGGTAAAGGTTTAATTCAAAGTCATTGTGTCAACTCTATTAGTTTTTTTGGTAGGCGGTGCCTCTGGCAAAATAGTTAAATGCATAGATTGAAATGGCCCACCCTATATATATATATAGGGATTCCATTTAGCTGTACAGGTATGTGCAACCAAAGCACATCTGATGACGCACGAACACGAAAAGCAAATGAGTCAGCATGATATAATAGTGGAGGGAGGGCAGAAAATGCGTAGGTGACTTGAAAAGAAAAAGCCAGTGGGGCTATCAAAGCACGAGTGTCAAAGTTTAAAAACAATTTGTAAAGTCGACTTTTTCAAAATCTTAAAAAATTTAATTCATTTAAATTTTATGTTTTAGAACCCAAAATTAAATAAACAATTTTTTTACATCTTCCTAGGTTTGCACGTGACACTAACTCTCAGTTTGTATAAGTTTTATTTTACTGCAGAAATCTTCACATAATATAATTATACAATAAGTTTTCCAAATTAATGTAGAAGCGGAACTGTAAAAGCTTTTAAAATAATACCATGGCTTTTTTAAAAGTCATATTGTAGTAAATTTTAACTAATGGATACAGCTTTTGAAAAAATTCAATTCGTGTCATAAATAATATTGATTATTTAAGGAGGTATAACTCCTTTAACATTATTTGAAATTCATTAGTATAAAAAACTTCCAGAATTTTTTGGGGATTGAAAATTCTGTCTTCTCAACGTCAATCGTTAAAGCAGGTTTGTTTCCTTCTTATTTATAATTTTTTTACTTTGTAGAGTGAGTAATAGTGTTCAAAGTTGGCGTATTGAAATTAAAAAAAAAAAAAAAATCAATTGAAGTTATATGAAGCCACGTGATTATCGCAGTTATTTTATGTAGCAAAATATCTTTTTTTTTTTAAATCCTTGTAGTGTATTTATAAATTTTGGACGGAATACCTGCGTTTACCAATTTGGTGCTTTTGTTATTGCAATAACTGTAGGTTTTTTGAAGAGATCAACTATTGTATAAAAAGTTTATAAACCTTTTTCTGTATCCCCTTTTTTTCTATCAAACGAACTACTTTGTGATTTTGCATATGGATATAGATAAGTATACATTTAGTAATAAAAAAGCTGTTAGTTTCATGCAGGAGTATTTAGATTCTAAATGTTGTGGTCTTGACTCACTCAATAAAATAAAATAAATACTGTTATTATCTTTGTGCTAGTAAATGTCATAAAGGTAAAGCCCTACTAATGCACATATATACGAATGTATAGTGTTTAACTTGATGTATTGCAGTCGTTGATGGATTTTAAACACAACTTCTTGTCCTTTAGGAATGGAAGGTGCAGAAATTAATAAGTCATTATTGGCTTTAAAGGAATGTATTCGAGCTCTTGGTCGTAAAGGAACTCATCTACCTTTCAGAGCAAGTAAATTAACACAAGTTTTGAGGGACAGCTTTATTGGAGAGAAATCAAAAACTTGTATGGTAAAGTATTTTTTTTTTTAATTTGTAATTAAGATTTTCTTTGTGATAAATTCTTTTTCAAAGACAGTATCTTTACTACCAAGACCTACTTGCCTATCAAAACTACCTTAGGTCATGGTTTTGCATGAATTTTAATTAAACTTTAATCTCTTAAATTACTACTTAGGTTGCATAGTAAAGTAAAAAATTAATAGTATCATAGTTCAGAGAGTAAGATTTGATCTTAATAATTTACTTTTAAATCCTTATAGTTTACTTTTAGTTTTTTATAGGTGCTTGATTCGTACTAGAGCGATTTTTGAGTAGTACGTAACAAGTTGTACATAAATGCGAGCTTAGTAATGCTTTATTAGTATTAAACATTGGCTATGTCACACTGAAGTCCTGCTCAAGTAACCCTGAAGTATCGACTGCATATCACTTAAGTACCTCTGAAGTTTTGCTCAAGTATCGCTTAAGTTCCTTTTTAAGTACCACCTAAATAACACCTGTGTACTGATCTAATACCACTCAAGTACCATATAACTCATAGCAAACAAATAACTCCTGTCTGTAGTAATATTCTAAGTAGATTGTGATGAGCTTAAAGACCTGGAAAAAGTCTAAGATCTTATGAAACATTATCAAACAATTAAACAATATCATAACGTATACCAGCTTCTAAGAACGTAAGTGGTAAATAAACTTTTTCTGCAAATTTTTCCTATACAAAGCTTGTTTCGTGAGTAACAATGTTATTAGAGTACTTATGAAATCAACACAAGAAAATTATATTAAACTATTTATCAGTTAATTAAATGACAAAACAACCGTATCACTCGCATTCATCTCAAATCTTGAACCGATTACTTCCACGTCTGTCCTGCGAGAGAGATTGCCTATTTCATCTTCTAGTCCTAACCTATACTTTTATCTCCCATTCTATACCTTTATTGTGAGTCCAGCTATGCTATTGTATACAGCCACTTAGCCAGACTTAATGGGGATGTAGCCAGTACTCTTTCAAGTCGCTAAGTCCTTATTGTTATATTTTAGAATGAGATTAGTTGATAAAGCTAATTGTTGATTAAAGCCTGAGTGGAGTATTTTTGGACAGCAACATTTTTTTATAATAATAAATTCTAAAAAAAACGTAATAAAGTTTTGTATGCTTATGTTTAAAGCTGTTAATCAGAAAGTACTTTAACAGGCAAATTAAAAAAAAAAAAAGAGTACATTATTATGATTCCAATGCCGTTTGCAAAATCAATTTTAATGTTATAGTGTCTATGTTACAAGCATTTTACTACAAGGATAGTTTACCCTTTTTTAAACGATATTTGCTACAGCATGGGCAGTCACTGGTGGAAGCGTTGCCATACACATTAGAGAAAAGAACGGTTAGTAAATATTGCGACTACTAAAGTGTTAAGTGTTAAGTGCTATCTTCTATTTCTACTTTCACTACTGCTGCAGTTAGGTATTGTTGCTATTACTGCTCCTGCAACTGTAAGTACTGCTGGGTTGACCCTGTAAGTCTTATCTGATCTCAATCACCTGCTAGGCCTACATATTACAGTCAGCTGATTACATAAGACCTCTGAGTACGCCAGGTTTGATTTGTTGGCACATAAATTAATCACTAAAAAAATGAGCTTGCATTTTCTTAAGGCTTCTCTTTCACGTACCCTCTTACCTGAGGTAATTAAATTGACATATCTGTTTACGTGCTTACAGAAAGACTTTGCTTCCATCATGCTGTAGACTTTCGTGCCCTGGAACCTATGGTGCGTTCCAAGATTTTTTTATAGCATCTGTCTGTTTCATGAATACCTCACAGGTGACATGTATATTTTAATTGGACATTATTCATCAGGGAGAAAAAATTAATAATGTCTCAGATCGCAGGGAACTGAAGCCTAGTGCAAAGATGAGGCTTTAAGCATGCGATCTATAGGATTCTTTGTTTTCTCCCATGGGTTGTATACGGTTTTTCAACAGCCCTGCACCGAAAGATAGATTTTTTGATCCGTGAAGCAAAAGAATAATCATCGAAGACTCATTTTCATTGATACTATCGCCGAAGTAATGCGCAAACCACGGAATGCATAGGTGAACACACTGCAGGAATATGCTGAAATGGTGCTGTTTTATGGGCAGTACGATCTGCCTATAGAAATGCTGCTGCGGTGGCTCGTACGTATGCCAAATACTTTTTCAACCACCGGCATCCATCACGTTATGTTATTCTTTTAGCAATGGAAAGATTATTTTATGATGGCAAAGTATTACCAGCAGCGCAACCAGGTCGTGGCTAAGGTAATGACAAGTCCATAAATACAACAAATGTCCATACAATGATTTTTTTTTGCAATAGAGAGCGAAATAAAATTGTTTACCATACTATTTTTAGTGTGTCGAATATGTTTTCCCGAATAGTATTTGGTATAGTTGTGCGACATGAATCTATACCGCACAGTGTGCAGCAAAAGTGTGGGACATGAGTTTTACAGCACATTTATAAGTAATGTACTTTACTTGAATACGATTCCACTGTATTGCTTCACTGGTATGCAATAAGTACGTTAATTTTAATTCTTAAAGTAATGTACATTGTATATCATTTAAATACGTTTGTATACATGAACTCTTTAATAACCCCCCGCACCATCAGGGGCCTCTGCTCCTAAGCCCCACACAACCTTTGAGGAGAACCTATTATAGTGAATACTTTTAATCTAAACTGCAGCTGTTGTAAAAAATAATCAATGCAATTAGTTCTATACGTGTATACACTGAATTTTATACACATATGCTTGCAGTAAGTGTGTACGAGCTCGTCCGGAGTAATGCGCAAATAATCCGTTACTTCAATTCAAAGTGTAACCCGATTTTTCTCACAGATATTACGAAAAATCTCGTACGCAGCTCTTGCTGAACCAGATGTGATTGACTTGCACTTGTAACTTGTGCTACGTACTCGTGTGATCAACTGGCACTCGTTCCTGGCAACTCCGGCCACTCGTGCAAGTCAATCACATCTCGTGCGGGAAATCGTATATCCTTTTGCTGCACAACCTTACTAGTTTAAAGTAACCACAATTCGTCATTCGATTGTGGCTTCATACTATCATTGTTTTATAATTCGTTCAAAACAATATTGTAAGTTTAGAGGCTGTGACATTGGAATAGTTTTTACATAATTCGCTTCCATAACAGTATTCAGTTTGCTGTTACAGATTTAATTCAAGGTGCCCCTAAGAGGGTCCGAACTGTAAAAAACGAGAAGTGATAACTTGAACTCATTGAAGAAGATCGCACAATAAGTACTTGTGATATAAGCAAGCGTATAAGTCTCTCTCACGGAACTGTGCAACAGATTCTTAAAAAGAATGGTCTGAATGTATATCATTAAACGTGAGTGCAAGATATTAAAGAGCAGGAATATTTGGCGAGGTAACTTCACTATATCTTATTACGTGTCGTGTAGATGGCTATATCATCGAGACTGCCGCTGTGATCGAAGTTTTAATCTATAATTATATGCACATTGATGTGAGTGTGATAATTACGCCCAAATTATTATTAATTCATTTTATAATGTGGCTTACGATACTATAATAGTTTATATTACTTTTCACTTATACCATTTTTACCCGTAAATAATAGTCTTGTGCCATCCAAATACAGTGTTTGTGTGACTCCTCAACGAAAAGCTTAAAAAATGCATATTTCACTATCGTATGGTAATTCACTTCTTTCATGACATACATCGCGCAAATTTAGTGGCTACCAGATGTATTATCCGCAATTTTTGACAATTTTCTTCCAATTCTATGCTGTTGTAGATTGGACCAATTCAGTTTTCTCATTAATTAAATGCTCAGTTTTATATGAAATTTTTACAAAACGATTTGTCAAGATTGTTAGAAAATATACCTTTTCCTGCTAGGCAGGAAATGTGGTATCAGTATGATAAAGCACCTTCTCACAGTGCCAACATTGTGACCAACAGCTTGAACCGCCTTTATCTTAGCAGATGAGTCAGTATTAGAGGTACACCTGTTCCTTCCGCGTTCTAAATCATATCTTTTTGTATTACACAGTGTTGAGAGTTATTTTCATTTCTATATGTTATAAGCCTATTCTGATATTGAAGCTTGCTACAGTGTTATATGGACTTTTACATATTTTATCAAATTTTTTCGTACACCGTAATAGTGAAATAATAACTAAATTTCATCAACTTTACATAAATAATGCATTAAGTGGCGATTTTTTATGCATACAGTCATTATTCGCTTAAAGAATATAATTTAAAAAAAAAAAATACCACCTTGAAGACGTAGGTAAAGATTAAACTATCTCTTGAAATTTTTTACATCCATTCTCTGGCAATGCTGTTGAAATATTTAATCTAAGTTTTAGATATTCATTGATTTACCGATATCTCAAATAATATTTGCTCCTGATCTTGAAAGTGTTGTAACGTACGATATGCAAGGCAAATCATACTGACTCTCCCTGGTAACAGCGAGGCTACTTTGACAAGAGCGCATTGACAGGAGGGGAAGAAGGTAATATAAAGCCTAGTGAGCCTCAAATCGCGGCAGTCGAGCACTATCAGTAGGGCGATTCCGGCACTCGGCATTCGAGTAGTCGGACAAGAAGGCAGTCGAGCACTATCCAGAGGGTTGGGTGTTATTTACAAGGAATCTACTTTTGTTTTGATCGATATATTAATTTTAATTAAAAATTACATACTCAGTCACCTTTAAGGCCTGATCAATGTATGAAAGTACTTTATAATTTTATTAGAGAAAAAAGTGTAACCAATGATCAGTCGTTTTTTTTAATATAAAACAAATTTGGAATCTAGTATGAAGGTGATCTGAGTTTGTTACATAGTGAATATGTAGAAGTATATATGTATGTTATCAAGTTCTTCGACTAACTGATGTAATTATTATCCAAACATGCTCAAAGTTAGTTCATAGCTTCCAGTTAAATATGTAAGCAAGAAAATCTGGACAAGTTTTTTTGTAAAGAAAAATTTTGAAAACACTTTAAGTGCAGAACTCTAAGACTAAATGATAAGTTTTTCAGAGACAATTTGTTTCACACACATTTTACATATTCGCATTTAAAGACTGAATTGTAGACATCGTTACAAATTTTTTGTATTGTACACTTTGCTCTAGTGTGCAATACAAACGCTCTATAAAGCAGAACATAGGTAAAAACGTTTTTTGCCTGCTACAGAAATAAATTACAATCCTACAATAAAATGTTGAACTTCAAAGTTGTAGAGCTCATTAAAATACATTAATTTGTTAGCTTATTAAAGTACGTTTTTCTCTACAGTGCCCTATTAACAGGTTATCGGCTTCAATCGTTAAAAAAAATGGCACAATTGTTTGACGCCATATTATTTCTTTATATCATATTTCTAGACTTGATGTTTAATACAAAAATTGTAGATCTCCTATAAATACACTTGTTTGTATTGACCAGTTTCATCTAAAGTTTGTAAAGTTTGTGTTAGTTTAAATTCACAGTAATTATTTTTATCCTTAAACTTAGTTGGATATGATAACAGAATAATATCAAAATTAAATTTTTTATTTAAGTGACACTTTTGCTTTGTCACCTTGTACATAATTGGTCATGCCTTACATGCAAGGCATAGTGTTTTAATTTTCTTGAAAACCTTTTTAAGATTTAATTTAAACATTTCTTCAGAATGCTTTGCAACAATTGCTCCTACATTCGCCTTTTTCTAATCCATTCACATTCCCTTTCTAACGACTTATGTAGGCAGGATCCATTGGCCTGCACGATCACCTAACCTGAATCCTCTTGACTTTTTGCTTTGGGGGGATGTCATGGATTGTATTAACGGCATAAAAATAAGAGACGTGGATCACCTACAAGAGTACATTTAATGTGCGTCAGATAATATCACTCCGGAAGCGGCGAAAGCAGCAATAATTAGTTTTCAACGTCAGATACAGTGGTGCATAGGTGGCCACTTCGAACAGTATGTGTAATAATTTCAAAATTAAAATTGAACGACATCACAAACGAACTGATACTCCTTAAAATAACTTATTATCCCGATATCAAATTATTCATGTAAGATAGTAGAATGATTCTTTAGAATAGTGCATTTACATGATTACAGCTTATTGATCTTTTAGAAAAGTAATATGACAACCTGTTTTGAGACTTAAAGACTGATAAGAGACAGTTGAGACTTCCCTATGACTTAGAACTTTTTTTACACTCATTTGCCTTGACAGAACTCTAGAAAATTTGAGAGAACTCGGTGGGACTGGAGATGACTCATAGGGGACTTAAGAAAAACTGAGAAGACTTCAGAGGTCTTAAAAGGACTCGAGAGAACTTAGGGGGACTTGAGAATACTTAAAACGAACGTTAGAAGACTTACGGAGAATTCGCGAGACCTAATGGTACTAAAAGGAACTTTGGGGGGCTTAAGGAGACTACAGTGGGTTTAAAATGACTTATGGTGACTTTGAGATACTTACTGGCACTCAAGGGAACTTTAGAAAACTTGAAGAGACTTCGGAGAATTTAAGGAGTCTTCTCGAAACTTGAAAGGTAAGCATGAGAATTCAGGAGACTTAAGAAGACTTCAGGGGACTTAACATTACTTGAGAGGACTTAAGAGGACTTAACAGGACTTACGGGGACCTTAGAGGATTAAAAGAAGCTACAGGGGACTTGAACGGACTAGAGGAGACTGTAGGGGGCTTGAAAGGTCTAACTTTGGCAGACTTCAGCGGACTTAAAAGGATTTAAACAGTACTTCGTGGGACTGAAGGATACTGTGGGTGACTAAGGGGGACTGAGGGGACTTCAAAGGTAATGTCTTATGTAATGAACTGTATGAAAAAATATTGGGATTTACTTAATTCATAATAATAATAATTTTAACTGCAAAACTGCCACAACATTTTGGTCAAGACAATTCGGTACTCCTCTCTGCTCAATCCATCTGTACCTTTGTGTTTATCGTCATCTACAAGAAAAGTGAGATCTTTTAAATTGAATTTAATTGTTCATTATTATCATCCTAAGTGCGTATCAAGGTTCTGTAATTACAATCGTATATTTTGGCGAGGATTGCTTAGTTACCTCCTTTTCCTGTAGCGGGCATAAGTTTTAACTTATCAACTTGAATTATTGACTTCATAAGCCCCCGGATCAAGTCATTAGTATCCTGAGCTCTTGTCAGAATTAGATCCAGTTCATCATCAGATACAAAAATG
The DNA here is from genome assembly GCF_000648655.2 of Copidosoma floridanum. The sequence continues at coordinate 346,917 of NW_019379727.1, forward strand.
CCATGTGACTTATGCAACTTAACCTAAAATTTTTTCGTATTATTCCTATTTTTTTCAATTATGTGTACAATTTATTGATTATCAAGTTTACTTACGTTTTTATTTTTCGTTCTAAGGACAGATTCAAAATTAGCCCCAACTCTTTGCTTCTTTGACACCACTTCTGAATAAGTGTAAAAATGTTTGTAAACATCTTATAATAATATTTTCATAATTACAATGATTTACCACATCCAAATGTCCCTAGAATCTGAAAATCTTTGACTGCAAGGGATGGTGGTCCTTTGTTGAAGTATTTTCTTCTACAGACTTAACAGAATCTGCAATACAAAATAAGTAACTATACGTATATGTAATTTACTAAGTCATGTTACAAAGTTATTTAAGGAGATTCGGGTTATTTTATGTAATAGTATAATAATAAAAAGATAATATAATAATAAAAAGCAGAAATCACTTCAAAAATATAATAATAAAAAGCAGAGATAACAATAATATTAAGTTTTTCAAATAGTCTAGATTACGTAGAATTTATATGAATTTTTTAAATATTTGTTATGGGTCATTTTTAAAAGAATTTTAGTAATGAAAATTATGTGATTAACATAGGCTCTTACGGGACCTTAGTTTTAAGGTTTACATGGACAAAAATATTTAAAATCGTAAAGATTTTGAAAAAAACCAAACTATGATTTAATAATTGTTTAATAATTAAGTAAGCAAAATTTCGAGACATCTTATAGAGCATTTGAAACAATGCCAACATCAAATGCATGTAAAATATAGAGTTTGTTGGGTGCGCACTAAAGGGGGCCAAGCTGCGCGGGCAGGGGGAACTCCCCTTTCTTCACTCCTTTGAATAATGTTCTCGAACTTCTTTAAGATTAACAGTGAAAATATCTTAAATTAAAATTATTTGTAGCTTTTTCAGTTTCTTGATTAGCAGCAGTATCAGCAGAATAAAAACATAACTTATGGAAGAATATAAAATGAGAATATATTCAAATATGTAAGTTTGTTACTTTGCGTGGATTGATGATGTACGTGCACAATGTCTGTCCTCAGATTTTGTAGATATGCAGAGTCTATATTTAAACTAAAATCATTAAATTTTATTTAAAACAGTATTTACTATTGAGACGACAAATTATTGTTTCTAAAACATTAAAACTTAATTATTTACCTTGTGCAGTATGGTCTGGGTAAATAAAATTGCCATTCAGAAATAAGAGGAGCTTCCGCAAGTATCGCATGTCATTTTTAATGTAAATAATAAATTATAATTACCTTTTATTTGATAATATTAAAACGGCAAATAGTAGAATTATTGAAATACAACCCGTACCGTGCACGTACGCATTATAATCGCACTCATAAAAGCAATGAATTCTGTATTTGTATCTTACGCGTAGGAAGTGAAGCAGTAAGCATTGCACAAAGTCACATAAAAGTACACTATGCACACACGCTTGTTAGTTAACAGTTTAGAGATAAGGAAATTAAAAATGCGCAATACAATATCTACTACTAAAACTAAAATAGTAGAATTGATCTTAGATCAACAATGCTAAAGTTGTAAATTAGAAATTAAAATAAAGTTTCTTTTGCTTATGCAAACGTGTGACAGCACAGAAGTAAAAATTTATAGGCAACATGACTCTTCGCTTGGTGTCAAAATTTTCAGCGCGTAGTATTGTTAATTACGCTTCACCATATTTGCACTTCAAATTCATTAAATGTCTTGCAACTTGACCACATTTTTAAAAGTACCCGGAACTTTTGACAGCCACTGCATTAAAAATAACATTTTTTTGCAAAAACTAAAAAAATCGTACTCGACTTTTTTCGCTGGCTAGTTTCGACTATCAAATTATTGCAAACAAACAGTAAAGCAGTAGTCATGATTACGAAAACCAAAATTCATATGACGATTTTTGAAAATTCGAAAGTAAAAAAAAGTAGCATTCTTATAATAAATCATGAGTTAGTACTTATGTTGTTTGAGGATGATTAAGCTGGTTAGGCCGTATGAAATTAGGAACTGATCGCTGCAAATAGCTCTGTTCCTTTCTGAATTTATCAAAAATCATTTTTACTCAGAAAAAGTGATAATTGGTCACTTATAAACGAGAAAAAACTCACTTATGTCAAAAAAAAAATTTATTTGAGTACCATGGAATTTCACTTAAAAGGCCAGAAAAACATTAAGTTTCTCTTACTATGGGTATGATTATCTAGCTGTTTTAGTGAATTTTCTTTCGTATACAAGTGACTGTATATTTACTTATGATAAGCGAAAATCTACTCAACCTTAAGGGGAATGATCGAGATTTGTTACTCAAACAGCACAGAACTTCTCTAAACGTTTTTACAACATTTAAAAATCGTTTTTTTGACTTCAGGAATTCTAACAACATTTTTAAACCGTAATGTGCGATAAGGGTAGTACTTACATAAATGTTCATAAGATATTACCAAAAAATTATAAATTATATCGACTTGTACTTTATAATATTTGTCCATCCCGCTATCCCTTATCACAGAAAAATTATTCTTTAAATGCACAGAGCATAACTATTGATTGGCACAAGCGTACCTATTAACAGATAAACGATCTTAATAATAAAAAGCAAAGGTGAACGGTGAGATTTCAACGGTCATCATCCAAGTACTAACATAACTGTGCTAAACACTGCTTAACTGTGATGATCGAAGAAACTGTATTTTATTGTTCATCTGTTATATGAATCTTATCGTGTATGTTTTTCTGCACACAGTAAAAAAATTTTGTAATAATGCAAAAATAACTTGTATCCCTACTTCGTCGTGATTATACTACTATTATTGTGGTTTTATCACGCTCAGCATTAGAAACAATGTGACCTATGCTGGACGTTGCAACTTTACTATTCTTTAGTAGCGTTTTTTAAAAATCATGTAGTAAACTGACAACGATGTTGGTAAAGTCCTAGTGTATCTCGTTTTCATGTGAAACCTTTTTTTTCCAATTTAAAAGAAAATTTCTACATCGAAATCTGTTTCGTCTTTGATGCGAGTATCAAACCACAATCTCAAAGGACTACAAATTACCATCACGGGAATTACGGATGATGTAGTAATATTCATACACGTTGACGGAGTTCACTACAGAGATGAAGAAATGGAACTAAGAACGTAAAAGCTATAGAACTTGAGTTATAAGATCTCAAAATAACAAGTCACCTATGCTGACCTCAGTATTGTGTATGTGTCGTGCGTACGCATGGAGGGCGTACTCTTTCATGTAGGTTTGACAGAGACAATGACATTGATTTTTAGGACACCGATCGCTCTAAGTTCTGATGCACTGGTGTGCAGCAAGCTCAAAAAATTTAAATAGCATGCATAAGTTAACATACCACTGCTACCGATAGTGATAGACAATATGCTGTACAGAACATCGACGTCGATAGCTAGTAGTAGATTAAGTGTTAGTTTGTAAGATTTTTATCGGCATCACTTTAATAACACTGCTATAATGTTGAATCAAATAGCTAGCACTGCTGCATCAGCTAGCAACAACATGGGCGCGTACCATCTGCCGCAAGAAAAGGCTATTAGTAGCTGCTCTGCTTACCAACCTCGCCTTTCAACTACATAGCAAAGCCGCCATTTATGACTGCCCGCTCTATAGCAAATATCGTTCGAAAGGAGGTAACTACCCTTATATTTAAATGCTTGTAACTAAAAGTAGTGTTGTAGTCAACATTAAAGTTGATTCTGCGAACAGCGTTGAAATCAAAATAATGCATTCAGTACTTTCTGATCACCCTAAATTAAATACAGCTCTGTCCCTTAGGTGCCAAAATCAAGCAAGGGAATTTTAACAAAAAATAAAATTTTTAGGCATTAATTAAAAATAAATTAATTATTACGATGCCATACATGCTCCTATTCATTGGTTCAGGAGCGTTAACAAATCTAATACACAAGTGTCTATCTAGAATAAATAAACAAATTGGTTGTCGATTAAGCAAAAATTTGTCTAGAATTGTTTATACCTGAACGCACTTAATAACAAGATGATTCCAGTCGGCCTGGATGGTCCAGATAGTTCTTCAAAAGTTTGACACTCTGAAGTAGCTTAGTTTATACGTATTTTTTAAGTACTTTTAGACATTAATGCTTGTTTTGTTCTTGTTTTTTCACAGAATCCAAGTACCCTTTACATTTTCTTCACACATGAAATACTAATAAAAACGTTCATTCTCAATGACAGACAAATTAAGTGAGACATTAGTAAATAATAAATACGTACATGTATTACGTACATTGCGTGGGTTATTTACGAATACTTATAATATTATTTTTATGTATTAAGGACCAATGGTAGCAAAACAAATTTGGTGAGGCGTTACTAAATGACAGACAAGTACAGTGTGTACATTGCTTGTGGTATTTTTCTCTGTTTTAAATTTAACAAGGTTATCCTTATGCTAATGTAGGTAAAAAAAATGTCGCAAGAAAAAAAAGCTACCAGGCTTTGGAAATTTCAAAAGAAAAAATTGTAAAGTTAATAATATTGAATGAAGTGCAAAAAAATAGTAAATTTCATAAAAATCACAGACTAAAACTTTTAGTTATAAGGTGTTGAACGCAAACTTAAGTAGATGTTTTTATTGCATATCTTGCAATGCCTTATACATCAATAGTATCTTGTTACGCTGCACGAATGATTTCTAAGTAAGAATTTTTTAACTTTAACAACGTAATATCAGAACTGTTAAAGCTATACAAATTATCATTCACAGTTACTTCTAGTTTTAGCTCGCCAGTTAAAGTATATAAAAGAAGATCTTAGCCACTTGCTCAAAAATTTGTTTAAATCACTTACAAATGTAGTCTAATTACGAAGAAAAATTGTTTTTCAGACCAAGGCATTGGCTTTAATTAGTATTAAGCAAATTGTAAAAATTTTATCGAATTCATCGAATTTTTTTTAATTTTTGATTTGTAACTTGTTTCCAATTGATCTCCCTTCAATTAGTGTAAAAGCAAAACTGTTCGTAATAAAATTTCCTGTCAATTTAGGTCCTTCGAATTATTTAAAAATTGGCTTTTTGCAATGTTAATCATAAAAACTTTTTTGTTTCGTTCAAAAAATTACGTCACAATTTAATTGTTAATCTAAAAATTCATTTGCCTGCACAAGTTTTCTTTAAATTTTAACCTGCTTTAATAACAATGATCGACTTTTGCAATTACATAAATACTTATAACCCCGCCAATTTTGTGTATGAAATGTTACGTCGTACAGTGAGACAGTAGTGACACTTTATATTTAAACGTCTGCCAACAGCGCAAATCTTAATTGATTTTTTTTTCCTTTTAATTACTGCGCAAGCCCTAAGCTTTAGTGTACTTATGTAACTTTTATGACATCACGTAACCTAAACTAAAAAAACTTTACTTTTATGTTATAGAAGTAGTTGTGGAACTTTATTAAAAGAGAACATAATCAATGGTGCGTATTTTCAAACAACATCATAGCCACTGGAGTATTACAATGTATTCCTAACTTTAAAAATAAAAAAATTAGAATTATGTTGGTTTTTTACACTTTGAATATTATAAANTTGATTCGAGTGATGGTGTCACAACAGTCCATGATAGATTTTACCTTTTGGCCAGTCGCTTGTACAGGATACAAGGCAAACATGCTGAGTATTACAGAACAGCTCTTAGGTAATTATCAGATTAAAAAAAAAAAAAAAAAAAAAAAACACATAGAGAAGAAGCACCAACAAAATACTACTATTTTTAAACTTGAAGTAAATTATTTTTCTTGTAAAACAATATTTCTGGCATAGTAAACATTAAAAGTTTTTTCTCCTTTTTTTAGGTAAGGTTACATAATGTCATAAAAGTTGCAGTAGTACACTAAAGCTTAAGGCTTGCTTATAATGTAAAAAAAAAGTAATAATCGAAAATCCAAAAAGATTCGCGCTGGAGGCATATTTTAAAACATAAAAAGTTAATGTTGCCCATCTGTGCGTTGGTGTGACATATTAGCTTGTACTATATAATCTAAGATTCACACAGAGCGCGTAGGTGAATCACAGAGCAAGAAAACTGTGAGGTGCTCGTGACTAAGTATTCTTTTAACTTAGTTCGTTGCTGCCCTTACTATCCCATACAAGGGTACCTATAACTTTTCAGCGAATGGAGCACGGTTTTTAGCTGTTCCTGAGCGGCCTAGTGGCTGCCACTGCTATGCTGAGAATACTCCAGCCTTTTTCAGTAAGTAAACAACATTTTACGCAATTTATATCACCCGTTAAAAACAGTACAAAGCCGGCCCTAACAGTTGCACAGATTTAATGATTTGCAAAGTATTGAGATGCCTTTCTCTGTAATAAAATACAATACTCACCTTTTTGAAGCATTGCAATAACTGTAAGCATTGTAATATAGATCCGGATAATATTGAAAATTTTTACTATTTATCGTTGATCTCATTACTTTTTAAGTATATAATTTAGTTTTGTGAATTTTCTTATTTACTTATGTATCAAAAAGTGGCTTGGGCGTTTAATGCCGTACAAAGCAAAGAGCCCTTTGAAGAAGTTTGGACGAAAAAGTCAAAATATAGAATTCTGCTGAAAAAAATGTATGCTATTGCATGTCTTATTCTCTTTGGAGAATGAGGCAGGGTGTTTTGACCCTTGAAAAAAGAGCCTAAGGTTCATGGACGGCACTCAGCCATCCAAATTTATGGGATCCGGTTCAAGAAATTTTTCCTCCGAATGCCTCTACCGTGTTCGCTATTTAGCTTTTGCCTGGTTTTCCCTTTCCCTTTGCCATGCAACCAAGATCGCAGCTTGTTTTCGGGCATTTTCGCGCTTTCTTGCCCCAGGTCGTGGTCCTACGCGTCTGGTCCCTGCGCTATATTTGAGCAAATCAGGACTGCACATGAATTGTTCAAATTTATCACCAGTGGAGATTTTCAAAAAAATAGTTACTAAATATTGACAGTTTATCTGGTCATTTATCTGGTCATTCATCCGGTCTTTCATGAGAGTACAAAGTTAATTTTCCTTTCAATTAAAAATTAGGGCAGATTTTTTGACAATCTCTTAACAACTAAGTAGCATACTTGATAAAAATCCTCTTTCGCAGCTTTATACGTATTCCATGAGGATGCGTATTAACACGTTACAATCCTAAAATCAACGAATATACTATTTTCTGTATGCTAACCGTAATTTTGCATTTATAGCATTAGAGTTTTTTGTATTTTTGGCGAAATACCGTCGGAATTTCTGGTTCTTTTTCTACACTTTGGGTGGGCAAATAAATTTATAAACTAACAACTCAATTGTGACGTCATTTTTTTTGACATCAACAAAAAAGCTTGTGTATAGTTAAAAATTTTCATAATAAGTACTTGATTATAAATTATTATTTATTTTTACGGATAAAAAAATAAAAAATTAACACATAAAGGTTGATTTTAAAAACCAAAAATTTAGCTCTTTTTGCAAACTAACATAAAAGTATATACCACACATTCAAAGTATAGACCAACGTGCATCTAAAAAAACGTAAATCACCTGTGAGTCTAGTCATTGCTACTATACTACAACCGAACATGACTCACGCTCTTGTAAGCTGGCCTATGCTGACCAGAAACGAAAAGCAAACGAAATGCTTTTTGATACAAAAAAACAAAATTACTTTATAAAAGTAATTGATGCGAAATTAAAGCTGAAAATGGCTAAACAAAGTCATATAATTAAACTTTTACATAATTTTGTATTAATACGTACACACTAAGATACGATTAAGTAACAGTTAAATTAAGTATTAAGGCAAACAGTTACAAGCTAAATTAATGTTACATGTAGAAAACGATAAATATGTATAAGAGTGTTAAACATGATCAATAAAGCATAACAATAATATTAGCCGTTCAAAGCATTAGCGAATTTTTCCTAAAAATAACCTCAATAATTATTTTAAAAATATACAATCAATGACAAGAAGATAGATAGATAGATATACCAGAAATAACAATTTTTAGATTTGCACGCGTGAGTGGAATTTTAAAGAATATCTTTATTTTTAATGATTATTATTTATATCCCGTCATTACTTAAATAATTATTTGTATTTTGTCAGTGCACTTAGCACAATACTAGACTTTTACGGCCACAGCATAAGTACTGCTCACGTTCTGGAATACATATTAATAACATGTTAATGAATATTCATAACTTCCAACCCCTCAGTTTTTTATTAACACTCTCTCCGTTAATTTATACAAATTTCAATTATTTTTGAAGTTCTCACTTCCGCGTCATCTTACATGTGACGCACTGTTTTATCTTAAAGTAGTTTTGTAAAAACAAAAATAATTTATCAGAGAAATTACTTCACACTATCAAGCAAACTAAACGTATTTGAGATTATACTTTATCATCAATCGTACTGTGACACTTATCGTTATTCTTGTGTCTGACAACTCAAAGTGGTTGAAAAACTCAATGTACGAATAATAGTTTATTGAGCCCTCAAAAATCCATCAAGTCTGGAATTTCCTTTCACCATAGGCTCTGTTGTTGTCGCTTTTTACCCAATGGCTAGCACACAGAAAAAAGTATATTCGTTGATTTTAGGATTGTAACGTGTAAATACGCATCCTCATGGAAAACGTATAAAACTGCGAAAGAGGATTTTTATCAAGTATGCTACATAGTTGGTAAGGGATTGTCAAAAAATCATTAAAAAATTTGAGTTTGAGTTTCAACAAAGTTAATATAAAATAATAGTAAACAATAATATAATTTTCTTTGGATGAAAAGAAAGTATGAGATAAACTACAAGAAAGACTTTTAATCACTGTCAACGTAAGCAGTGTATGGTATAATCGACGTAGTGTCAATCACGTAAGTCTCTTCTCCCAGAATTTCTTTGGTTTTTCTGTTTTCTCTAGCATGCCCCATTGTGTCTTTAGCATGTTTGTTTTGACTGTTTGAACTCCGTGTATCTCTTAAGCTCTTCTCACATTTTGTTTGCTGACCTCTTTGCCAGAAAGGAGACCTGCTTCCGTGCTCCTAGTTCTTATGTTTACGTCTATGTCACAGGTTATATTCCTGTGATCTCTACTTATCGGTGACAAATTGTGGATGGTCTCTTTGACCATCTTGTAAGGGGCATCCACCTCTTCTGCTTTCTTAAGCTTTACTCTTATCTTTGAAAATAAGCCCATCACTATCACCTGTGTTTTTTCGGCCTGGGCTTCAAGTTTCTTACACCCTTTTGGTTCTAGCTCTTATTTCAACATCTGTTCCGTTATATTTTTCTTTTACTTTTTTTTACTAGGCCCTGGCCTGCACATGTCGGTTATCTTATTATCACCCAGGCCTCCGTTATTGCTATGCAACTTGTTAGTTATGTCGCCGAAATGAATTTTTTTACCTTCTACGATTTGGTAGGTGTGTATATGTATATATATATATATGTATATATATATATATATATACATGTGTGTGAGTGTCGTAAATTGTATCTTTATATTTGATTATGATGAAGCTTATCCTCGTTGCGAGGTGACGTTTATTTACCTATGTCGCGGCTTCCTGATAGTCGTGTGTAAAGAATAGTAAGAGGTGAGACAAGAAAGTAAAAGAGTGACGTTTATCTTTCACTTGGTTTCTTCAATTTGGCGCTGTATACTTTCTTATTATATTTTTTTCATTTATTTTTTACTCCCACCCTTTCGGGTTTGGGGGGCTGGCTTCCGTTTCAGTTCTTACAACTTTGCATATTCTACATTATGATTACTATTAAATGTTCATCTTTTCTTTTTCATCTTTTTATAATTAAAATAAAATAAAATGTTACTAAATCATAATTATAAACAAAACTAAACTAAATTAAACAATCAAAATTTATAGATTATCATAAACAAAACTGAAAATACATTTAAAATATTTTCTCTTTTTTCATAAGAACAAGACTTTATTCAATACCACTATTTATATTGTCTGTTACAGTCATCTTTTATCACCACTTTTTTCTGCTTTTCGCTTTATATCACTTTTTACTTTCTTTTCTCTTCTTTCTTCCTTTTTTGCTTCTTCTTTTCATTGTTGGTGTCTTCTTTTAGTTTACTCCATAACTTATCATAATCACTATTGGTATTCGCACTTGAAGCTTTAATTACCTAACTTAAATTTTGTTTTCTTAGCCTAATTACACTTTTTAAAACTTCTATTTTCTTTTGCATCTTGGCTTAGAATTTCGTCTATCTCTTTTCCTTCCCTTGTTTTTCCACACATCTTCAGTATGGATCGATGGTCCTTTTCTTCCTCCTGACATAGTCTACGTATCTTTTCTTTTTCTTCTTTCCAGAATTCTTTACCTTTACACTTATTTCTTGCGCTGTATACTTATTTGGTGGTAAATGGTGGGAAATATTCTTTTGAGAATACCTGTTGTTAGTTTTCGTAAAAGAAAAATGATAATAACAAAAATAGTTATGAATTCTTCAGCTGATATGGGTGTGAGTTTTTATTTTTGGATGTTTTCCTTGTCTGTACAAAGCCTACGAATAAAATTCCTCTGTTTTACGTTTGTTATGCAAAAATTTTTATAGTCCAGTGCGTATTTAAGTCCGGTATCTCGCGTGATCTTTCTTTTGGATCAAAATAGAAAAAACACTAAAAAAGGGGAAGTGGGCAAAATAATGAATATAAATAAAAATTTCCCACAACCTTATTTTCACCTAATAAATGCCTTCCATACTTGCCTCAGAAGTAAGTAATGAAAGTAATTTTATTACGTATGTACTTACGTGCTAGTTAATATGCTCACCAGTAGGAATACAACTTTGGAGACCATTTCCATTCAGCGCTCCCGTTTGTTTCCTTGATACTGTGATGATCTGCTATTGGTATGCTAGTCCTGTTAGCTTCTGGGCTGTTGTTACCGCTGCTCGTAGAATATGACCGTAACTGTCGTCTTTGATCGGATCCTTGGTCTTCTGATTTTTAATCGTATTTCTGCGGTACTGCACTATGTATGCTTTTCGAAAATTTTCAAAACGAGTAAAGTAAAGTATAAAAAATTCTGACTCTTACTCAACCCCATACTTAACAACATATCTGTTACTTGGTAAGGAGGTGTGTCGTAAAAATGACTAATACTTAGTACCTTAAAGACCTTTATTAAAAATACCATATTTATAAGGTAAAGTCGTGCGTGTGTTCAGGCTCGTTGTATCCTCCCGTAATTATCGCCCGATATCTCGATTTGATAACGCTTGAGTGCCGCGATTTAAGGCTCGCTGGGCCTTATGTTACCTTGTTCTCCTCCTGTCGGTACACGGAAAGACCGAGATCATTGAAAATATCCTACTACAATATTTGATCGTAAGAAATACTACACCAACGTTATATTTGTTGCTTACTAACACAAGAATTTTTAGTGTCACCTTAAGTGGTCTTAAATTTCGTGCCAAGTATATAGGTTTTATGATATCAGTACAAGTATTTAGTGACGGTGGTACGGTTTTTTCCCTTACCAACTGTAGCTATGAAAAATAGATGTATCCAGTAGGTGTTTACGTTTTACATAACATACTTAAGCGTAGGTTTTAGACAGACGTGGTACGGGAAAAAACCGTACCAAGCTATGAAAAACTCATAACTAAGTATAGTAGAGGATTTTCAATGAACTCGGTCTTTCCGTGTAGGATTTAGACGGACCTGGTACGGGAAAAAACCTTACCAAGCTATTAAAAACTCGTAACTGAATGTAATAGGGGATTTTCAGTGAAAAAGGTCTTTCCGTGTACCCTCTTGCTAAAGTAGCCTCGCTATTACCAGGGGGAGTCGGCATGACGTGCCCTGCATATCGTACGTAACAATATAAAAAAATCTGAAAAATGTATAAACGTTTGGTTTTCAGTATAAAAGAATTTTTTTTTTTTCAGAGTTCTTCAAAATTAAAATTAAGCGTAGCAAAATCGTTCAAAGTTTTTACTAATTTTTTTGGTTACGTAGATAATTTATGACCAACTTCTGATTAATGATTTGTTGTGTATTTTTCTTCATTTTTTATAGTAGTGTCAGAAGAAATGGTTTTATTGAGCTGGAACATACTTTAAATTTAAAAAAATTGAGTTTTCGAGCACTTTTTTAATTTTTCCTTTTTTTTTTTTCTCTTCGAACGGCAAAACTAATGGCATACATATTTATGTATAATTGAATTTGTTTTTCTGAAAATGTTTAACTTCCACCATTCAAATAGAGCTTATTATGCTATGTATAAGATGCATCATCTTAAAGAAGAACTTTAAATAGGTCTTGAGACATTAAAAAGTATTGTATAAATTAAAAAAAAAAGGATTTAAAAAATTAAGTATTACTTCTTTTATAGCTGAAAAGAGGCTGATACAGCCTTCTTTAAGCTTAGGGAGACTGCTTATTAAATAATTATTCTTGAATATCAAGCAGTTCATAGCATTTTAACTACTAATCTGTATACACCGTAAATTATTAACATAAAAACGTGCTCTTAAGTGACAAAAGATTATAACAGTTTTAACTAAATAGCTACATATAGACAATATTCTTTTTGTTAGTTGTTTTTCCTGTTCAAAAAGTCCTAGTGAAATTTTGCATGGAATTTCTACGAGAAAGTCCTGTCAAGAGTTCATGTTTTACGTAGAGTTTCTCGTGTACATTCCTTCTATTTTACACACGCTTAATTTTTACATGGAGTTTTTAAGGGAAAATTGAAGTTGGGCATAATTCTGCTGAATTTTATACGTAAAATTACACATGGAAAAATAACTTAGGCAGGTACCCAGTTGTTCAAGGGTGATGGAAACGATGTTCACGTGCCCAGTTTCTAGAGTATGGACTCTAATCTATATAAGTGAGCCGCTCATACCGTTTTGATATACGTGCACGACGCTTGATGAAGGAGGAAAATCGTTTCTATATAATTATAATTTTAAGACTGGAACTCCAGAAGCTGAGCACTTGAACATTGTCTGTGGCACCCTAGTATAATTAGGAACCGACCCAGGATCTTCTTTCCATGTGTTATCTCATAATTAGATTAATTGAATTTAGTAAAACAAATTATTATCCTGTAATTTTATCCTCATAAACTGTTATTCAACAATTTAGTTTATGTGTCATTTTAGAAAAAATAATCATAAAGGACTACATAAAATGTAAAAATCTGACGAGAGTTCCTCGGGAAAATTTCATGTGGAATGGCACGTAGACTTTTGAATCAGGAAAAATGATCAATAAAAAGACCATAATCTACATACTTCTATTTTAGCATAATATACTTAATTATTAATTCTACAATTATAACTGTTAAGTGACAGCTTGTCTAAGTGAACAAATTTTTTATTTTCTATTCTATTTTATATTATATTCATTCCCTCAACGATAAAATTTAAAAACTTGTAAAAGAGTCATATTTAACAAAAGTCGGTACCTAACAAAGCTGACTGTGTACTTCATGGCTCTCGAAAGTTTCAAGTGACAACTGAAGCGAGCCACTAAGCCTAAACACATTAAGTCACTAACTACCGGCCTCATAGCATGTAAGACGAAGAAGTTTTAACTGAAGCTTCGCGCAAGGTGGATTTCTTCGCGCCCGCTGCCGTTCATCGAGTGCAGTACTGAATTATACAAGTAGCTTGCTTAAAATTTCTGTTAAAGAGTGACTCACTGTTCTTTTATTTTCTTTATCACTCTGTACGGTTAATTTGTATCCAAACCAAACAGTAAATGAATCATCTAAAAACAAGTCGAATAAAGTAAAAGTTAATAAAATTATTAAACTAATTCGCCTGAAAAGGCTATAAATAGAGAAAATCCACCGGATGATGGATTGACACCAACGAAGTATACTACAGGAAAAAAGAAATATCTTCACTTACATTTTGTAACCAAGGAGAATGAAACAAGGTATTTGATCTTTTATTGTTTTAATAAATATGTATCAAAAAACACATTTTACTAAGGAAAGTAAACAACTGAATCGTTACACATACTGCTGGTCACGTGGCCCGTCAGGAAGCGTGAGACCAAAGTCCACAATTGTCCAGTTTTTACTGGATAATAATGTTAAATAATTACGGTTAATTATCTTACATAAACTATTTTCACCTGTTGTTGTTTAAAAGCACATTTTTACTATTACGATTCACAGTTTAAGTAGATTTAAAGTTAAAGTACAGAAAAGTATGTACTTTTTTTCAGCTCTTGACTATCTATATATTGACATGTTATATTTTGTAATAATGCACATTTATAAATATATTTTTATTGTTCATGAATAACTTCATAACATGTAGTGGCCCTGCAATTTAAGAAGGTGGTATCAGGCCTTTTGCAGCTACTAAAGAAATAATACTGAATTCTTGAAATCTTTTTTATTCCAAAATGTAAATAATATGATTGAATGTCTTTAGAAGTATTTAGTGATCTTTTTTAAAATTATGTTCCCAAAATATGATAAAAGTATGAAAAAATTTGTTCATTTTAATTGTAAAATATTTTCCGTGTGAAAGATAATAGCTTAAACAATTAAATTGGAAAATGTAACGAAAAAATAGACATACTTAGAAATACTTGATAAGCGATTTTTTCGTAATTATATGACAGAAAAACCATGGATAGCTCTAAAAGATTTTTTTTTTTAGTTGTGAGTATATTCCAGCTCAAAACCACTAATTCTAATAACACCATTCGAAAATACGGAAAAACATACGCAATAAATTGTTATTAAAAAGTTTTCCCAACAAATAACAATCAAGGTCTTCTAAATCTAAAAATTACACGTTAATAAATTTTTTCAGATTTTTTATACGAAGGGCCAGGCAATAAAACATTACGTTTTTAAGATCAAGAGATGCCTTTTATCACCTAAGAAGCTAAACATTTGACTCAAATAGTTTTTAGTTATGTACTTCGAAATAGTTTATTCCAAATAAAAATTTAGGGGAGCTCAATTTCAACCTTCTGGTACCGTTGAAGCTTTTTTGCTTGTGTCCTTTTCTTCCATTTAAAATAACTGTTTATCATTTCGATCAAAAGGGTATCATTCTAAAATATATTGTTTTTGTGGTTAGCTAAAACAAATTTACAATTATGTACATCTGCTCGTAATAATCCAATAATCTGATAACCCCAGATTATAAACATGTCATTCAACTCTACAGCAACTGAAATTGAATACGAATTTTACGTTTTAGTTTCTTTCAAAAAACAAGCAAACATACATGTGTCACGATATGTGTTACTCTCGGCTCTACAGCAACTAAAATTTTATAAGGTTTTTACGTATTTTCTTTTTAAAAAAAAAAAGCAAACAGAAGTGTTAGGATACGTGTTACTTTACTTCACTTGATTTTGATCCAAAAAACCTGCCTTATTTAAAAAATTGGTACTGTTTAATACAATCATTTAGTCATATGAATTTCTTAAGCAAGTAACGTGAGTTGTTTTTTGGCAATTACACATGCGAAAAAGCCTTTTATTATTTAAACATGATACATAAATAAAATCGATGATACGTGAGCCTCCAACTAATGGATGGCAGCTGATTTTAAAGTTTAAAGGCACTGAGGTTTTTTGAGCTAATACTAGTCAGTTATAGGAACATTGATCATAATCATTATAATATAATCAATAGGAGTGTATAATTCTTTAAATGTCAATGTGGTGCATCATAAAAGTTTGCATAAACACCAAACTAACAGAAAACTTTTTCTTTACATAATTTTTTTGTACGGTCTTGCAGATTGCTATGATAAGTCCTGGAATGAGTTCTTGTGAACACTCTTTAAACACATTAAGGTACGCAGATAGAGTCAAAGAACTTGCGGCTTCTGATTTTACAGAAATGAAAATTCCATCTCCAGAAAACAGCAAACATATTACGAACAGTAGATTGTCGGATAGTGACCTAGCACAGCTAATTTCACTAAATGTAAGTAAATATTTTACTCATGCTTTTTCAATAGTTAAGTCATAATGAATTTGTAGTACGTATATTAAATGTTTTATTCTTTTAAATATTGACTTTTTGAATGCAAACATTTGTTGTTGTAATATACTTTTTACGTAACTATTCCTAAGTAACTTTTCAAGACACTTTTTGAATTTGTAATCATGAGCCTAAAAAACGTATTATTGTGATTATTATTTTGAATACAACATTAGTATGACAATCAGTCGAAAACACATTTATTTACAAAATACAGCAAGGTCGTATCATACATATGTCAAGGAATTGGAATTAAAAGAGGTATACACAAAATCCTAAAATATTGCAATGGTTTAAAATTTTTTTGGTTATTAAATTGTTCCAAGTAATTTATTTTCAATTTTTTGCAACTTTTATAATGAGTACCTAACAACTAAAAAAATGTTTAAAATATAAATAAGCTATCTTTCGATAAAGTTATAGATCAATTCTCTTTGAATTATAAAATGTTTTTGTACAGATAATGTTACTTACAAAATTAATTGTATCTTTCATTAGCAAAAAATTTTTTGAGTTCATCTTATAAACTTCTCTTAATATCAGCTCTGTTACAAACAAAAAATGCTTGTGTACAATGTAGTTTTCTCACTACGACTTTGTTTAAAAGTTTTTTGTTTTACTATTTACTATTTGATTACAAATAAACTTTTAATGGTACATCGTATATAAGGAGTTAAAAAAATATTGCTCTACGACTTTCTGGAGCCGAGATAATTTTTTTTTTTCAAAAAATTTCAGAGGGCGCTAGTTACGTGCTACAGCGTCCATTCTTACGGAAAATAAAGTTGAATACTTATATTTTCAATAAAAAAATAGATGAATTAATTTCATTGGCTTTTAACATATTTTAACAAATTCCAAAATGCAGCGTGCGGGCGCGCCGCGAGCGGGCCGTGGAGTGGGGATACCGGGCTCGGCCGCTTCGGAAACTGAATTCGCGCGTTTAAAATCGTTCGCGCTCTCAAAATTTTTGATAACTCGACTTCTAAATGACGTACAAAAATCCTTTTGTACTTAATCTGGGGTAGATCGACGAGATAAATCTGAATATGACAATCGAATTAGTTTATTTAATAAATTAGACCCCGAAATATTTTTAAAAAACATTTTTTTTTTGTTGACATTTTAAGATATTGTTAGGTTGTTTATAATAGAAAGCAACATCACCCTCATTAAATCGTACTTGAAATTCAACGTTTCCTTTATTACATGAACTCATGGCATTTTAGTTCAACAATATTTGTTTATATAATCATAAATTACAGTTGTACTGTAATATGTATTTAAACGCTTTATTGTTTTATTTGCTTAAACTATAAATTCGAAAGTCTAGACTAATCGTTTTGGAAAGATTTGAACCAAAAGCTGCAGATTCAGTTATTGTTCAAACTACAATAAAACTGACTTCAGTAACTAGGGCAGTGATAGTAGTTGGAGAAGATATTGATTTACTTGTACTTTTAACGCAATTAAGTTCAGTTACAAGACAGATTTTTTTTTTTTTCAAAAGAAGAGGGCGAGACACAGATCGATGGTATACTAACAGCAGCTTTAAGTATCCAGAATTGCAAAAATACGTAGCGTTTTTCCATGCCGCATCGAGTTGTGATACAGTATCTTCCTTCTATAAACAAGGAAAAAATGAAATAATAAAAATATTCAATTCTCATAAAAAGCACCTCAATTTAATAGACATTTTTCATCAAAAAGATGCTTCTCGAGAAGAAATTGTTAATAATATGTGCCAAATAATTTCTTTACTGTATTGCAATAAAACAGAAGGTACTCTGAACGAACACCGTTTTGTATGTTTTAAACGATCCACTGCTCGAGTATCATTTAAATTAGAATGAGCCGCACAACAACACACTTTCCGAGTTTACTTACAATTACAAAAATGGATAGGTAATGACAACATCGTAACTCAATGGAGGTGGAAGACGGCTGCAATATATTAATCCCTGTTTACACTGAGGCACCTTTATTACCAGAGGCGATATTAAAAAAAATATCGTGTAGTTGCACTAGTGGTTGCAAAACTAAAGCCTGTAGATGTAAAAAAAACTTTCTTAAATGTACGTCCGTTTATGTAAGTTGTGATGCAACCCAATGCGATAACTTCGAAACTCCTGTAGTTCAAATTGATGACGATCCCGAAAATATTTTGGAAGTAATTCGTAAAGAAAATGACGAGGGAAATAATGATAAAAGTATGAGCATGCAGGAAGAGGTAGAAAGCGTCATAGTAGACAACGAATCCGAAGAAAGCATTGAAACGAAAAAAAAAAGTCGAAGAATAATTGTAATAAAAATTTCCTGCATTTTTTAATTTTATGTTCATGTATTATTATTATTGTATGAAAAAATTGTAATCATTTTTATAATCGGACGATAATAAATTTTATTTGATTGAAATTGTTTTTTTATTATAAACAACCTAACAATATCTTAAAAATGTCAAAAAAAAAAAAAAAGATGTTTTTAAAAATATTTCGGGGTCTAATTTATTAAATAAACAAATCCGATTGTCATATTCAGATTTATCTCGTCGAGCTACTCCAGATTAAGCACAAAAGGATTTTTGTACGTCATTGAGAAGTCAAGTTATCAAAAATTTTGAGAGCACGAACGATTTTGAACGCGCGAATTCAGTTTCCGAAGCGGCTGAGCCCGGTATTCCCACTCCACGGCCCGCTCGCGGCGCGCTCGCACGCTGCATTTTGGAATTTGTTAAAATATGTTGAAAGCCTATGAAATGAGTTCATCTATTTTTTTATTGAAAATATAAGCATTTAACTTTATTTTCCGTAAGAATGGACGCTGTAGCACGTAACTAGCGCCCTCCGGAATTGTTTGAAAAAAAAAAAATTATCTCGGCTTCAGAAGGTCGTAGAGCAATATTTTTTTTGTTTTTAAATACGCGTAATAATGCCAGCAATCAAAGAAGCCTAGATAAAGAAGCCGGAGCAATAGTCTTTGGGTTTACGAAATTCTATCAATATTTAGTTGGAAATCACGTTATTTTAAAAACGGATAATGGGCCCTTATAGTTCATTTCCAGGTCAAACNTAATGAAAAAAATGAGCCCCGATTCGTTTCTGTAGGATAAGCCCTCGGGCAAGAGGAACCGATTTTTGAGACGATCTTTTTTTTGAAAAATCGATATATCTCGAAAAATCACCGATTTTTCTTAATTTTTAAAAATGCATCTTTTTTAGCTCGCCAAGGGCTACATTTTCAGTGAGAAACAATTTCCTAAACGTTAATTTGTCAAAGGTACAGAAAAAATGAGAATGTTCGATTTTGAACGGTTTTTTCGATATATCTCGAAAAGTAATGGATGGATCAATATAAAATTAAAAAGGATCAATGTGTTTTTTTAATATCTACAACTTTTCATTTAATTTTTTTCTCTACGAGCCTTAGTTTTTTTTGTTGCAAAAAAACCATTTTTTTTGACTTTGCGCATTTTTTAGGTTAAGTTTGCCATTCGCGAGAAGGTAGACAAAAACGCTATCTTTCTTAGAATTTTTTTTCCTATACGATCATATTTTTTGTTTGCTGTTAAAAATTTTGGGGTGACGTTGTACCTATTGATTGGACTACTTGGTATATGGAGAAAATGAAGGGTGATTTCGATCCAGTCATGACCGGCAATGAAGGATGCGGTGGACTGTTGATAGCGAATTAGTGCGGTTGGGTCTTTTATTATAAAGATATCGATCCAGGTGTGCAAGGGGTTATTACGGTAGAAGGCATGGTGTGTTGGATTGGAAGGAACCAATTGGAGGGAGTATTCTGATATCTTGGTGGAAAGGAACTGAGATGAGATGGATGAAGTGAGCATGTTGATGTTGAGATCGCCAGTGATGATAATGTTAGAGTAAGCCAGTAAATGGTCTGGAGGGTGTCGAAAAAGTGGTGTGGGAGTGATGCTGCGGGGCGTCGATAGATAATGGCCACTAGTGTTTTATGCAATGCAATTGCTATTTCGAGGATAAGGAATTCTGGGTCCGAGCTAGCAAGAATTGTGGTCTTGAAAGAATCACGAATGTAGGCGCCAACACCACCCCCTTCCTTCCCTGCTCTGTCAACCCGAAACAGGGAGTAGCCTCGGATGCTGACAACCCCATCCAGCGTATCAGGCGTAAGGAAGGTCTTAGTAACCGCGATAACATCTGGGTACCTGTCGGCAGCTAAGAGTTCGAGTTGGGTGTGATGTGGATGGTTGAGACGATTTATGTTAGCGTGGATGACAGTGATGGAGTTTGTTGGTTGATGAATGGGGGAGAGTGATTAGCTGGGCTCAGTCATTGTTTGGGTGGGGCAGGTCGAGGTGGTAGATGGACAAGATCTTATATAGATGAGATGGGTATGAGATCGGCTGAGCGGTTGGGTCGCATAAATACACGTAAGTCCTTGACTAATGGTGGCAAGTAATTGAGGTGTCGCTGTGCCTCTCTCGCCTTAAGTAAGAGGCCATGGATGTGAGCCGGCCAAAGAGGGCGAGAAAAGATGGGGGTACTGCTACCGATCCCGAAAAGGTCCTGGGATCGGACGTTCCTCAGTCGATAAGACTGAGACACAATCAGGTCCCAAACCCTTGCAGTGGCAAATTTGGCCACAAGCGAGTGAGGCTGGGCGTTGTTATTTGTGGGAGTAGCCATTGAGGCTGTGAGGGCCGGTTGTGATTTTCCAATCCATGGTCTAATTCGTATAATGAGATAGGCACAATCGGGTAGGCCTATGGCAACGAGGACCTTAATCACTTGTGATCTGTAATGCTCCGGAGGGAGGGAGAGAGAGAGAGAGTATAGTAGTATGTGAGATTGGGGACGGAGTGTGAGTGCGTGCATAGTAGTGTGTGTCTAGGATGAGTAAAAGCCCCTCCTGGTCTAGGACGAGCAGGACGTGGTGGATGTGCGCTCGCGGCTCGCGTGGTGCGAGGTGAAGTCGCTGCAGCGCAGTCCAGGGGATAAGGTGAAGCGTTGTTATGTAGCTTATGGTGTACAGAGGTACTGTGTATTAGTATTAAGCGATTTGAATAAAGGAATAGTGAAAGGTATTTGTGTGTGTTAATTAATAGTTCTCCTCGTAGAACGGGAGAACTCTCGCGCCAATCACCCTTTTTCAGGAGAACAAACCCGAAGTGTAAGAGGAACAAAGGTGACGAACGTGATCGAGATTTAGCAGCGCTGTGTCGACACCTTTATTTATTTGCAGGTCAAGAAACAGTATTACAAATATTAAATTAATTCCTCCACACATCACTAAGAACTTGTATTAGATTCGCTTTGGAAATATTGATCGTTGATCGAGAGTCACCCTGTCGGATTCAACTTGACTGGTTATCATTGCCTAATCACTAAGACTATTCTATTAGAGTAATTTTCTTATTTGTGCTTGCTTATAATCAATTATCGTATCTTATTTCAAAATATCTGATTACAGAGACTTACAGTGACCAGAGAAAATTTTCTCGTTTTTCTACAAATTACTTACTATGTCCACCTTTCCATACAGAAGCATGACAAGCAAAACAATCTTTCACAGTTTAGTCAACCTTACTACTAAACTGCATTAATTAAACGATCTTTGATCATACTAAGATAACTAAATTTTAACTTTGATTATTCTCTTTATTATTCAATCATGATAGATAAGATTTGAAAATCACAATCAGACTTTTTCCTTGATTATAGGGTTGTATTAAATCAAATCTATCTCAGCTTTCGCACTTAGTTTTTTGTCTCTTCATATTACCATCAGTTTCACATTACTTTATGCTCCAAGACGTAGTCTTATGTACTCGTAATTATGATTTATTGTAATACCCGTACACTGGCTACAACCACGTCCGACAGAGATCTCGTAGTTATACCATTGTTCGAGGCGTATGCGTTAGCACACACTAGGCTCAGATAGGGTGATTGGGAAGACGCAATAAAACACAATAAAATTAAACAGCATAAAATAACAACTTTTAATGTCACTCAAAGGCCACGAAAAATCACAGTTAATATTCACAAAAAATAGTAAAGGTCAAAATAATACAGGAGAAAAGAAATAATGTCTACAGTCTTAAAGCAATGAACTATTGAAATATATAAAAGCGAAGAATGTAGAAAGAAAAGAGTCAAGTTGAATAACACAATATGTAAACACACACTGGCCTTGAGCTCGCAAGAGAGTTTGAAAGTTACACGAATAAATGTGAAAATGAAAGCACTGATATAATATAACTGATTGAAATATTAATTAACGAACAACGATTGTCTGTAGAAATGCACAATTACTGTCTGTAGAAATACACAAGAGTTTTACTGAATCTTGCTGTTGATAATCACTGGTAATTCAATGAGATTAACTATTTGAGCTGGTCTGCAGATTATGCAGTGAGCAACTTAAACAAAGCACTAAGTGCACTGCACTGCACAACTGAGTTTTGTCCACTGTATTGAGAGAGTTAATCAGAAGATTTACACTAGCATTTAAGGTGATGTATGCACCTTTGAATGCTAGAGTTTGGCAACGTAAATTAAGAGAGTCTATCTTCGACGAGAGCTGAGTATAATCTGGCGCTTACAGTATACAAAGCTTGCCGCGTGAATACGCACACACACACCTGCAGCGCGCCAAGTCGACCAAGCGCACACGCACAGAGCGTTGAGCCGACAGAGACTACAAGTGTACACAATGTACACAAAAGCCGGGCCTACTGTCGGTCGCTCTCATTTCCAACAACCATTTATACTTATTATATTGGATACTTTGGTTTTATTGTCTTTTAGTATCATATGAAATGTTTTATTGTTAATAATAATCATTTTTTATTTTCTAAACATTCATAATTGTTCTGTCCTTAGTATTTTTTGGTATTTATTCTGATTTACATAACTTGTAATTAATTTCTTCAAATATACGTTGTTTTACTACCTGGCTTAACAATATGGTTGCTACTACTCACACATGCACGCACAAACACATTCATACTAGGAGGGGCTTTGTTTGCCTGCTTGCTACGCTCGTTAACTCCTATGTGTGCATCTGTTAATTAATCTCTTACATCGATCTAAACAATGCCTTTTCAATTACTTATATAAAATGTGTTTCTCATTTTCCACAAAAGCGTGTACTATGCGTTTAAAAGATTACAACATATAAAGGAGCTGGGATAAGAGAGGATAACCTAATGTAAGCGAATACATGTATGTAGGTACGTGTATGCACACTTCCACGAGATATAGCCCAAGAGATTTGTATTTTATTTTATTATTTTTTTACCCATGTTATACCTTAGATGTAACCTGTACAATTGTGAAAAAAATATTGTACCTTACATGTAACGTGTACAGTCAGGAAAAATATAATATATATGTCAAATGGTTAGAGTTGACTTATAAATAAGTTTATTATACATTTTTTTAAAGCCTTCTCGATTAGCAGTTTATAATGCATGTCTTATCGGCTTTTAGCAAACAATTGCATACATTCTCGATCAGCAATTTTTCATTCATGTTTGACTGACTTCTCTGAAATCATTTAGAATGATAATATATTATTTGAATTGCTTTTTTTTTTTTTTGAAATTTTGAATTTCTTTTTTAGTTGATCACTTTTGAACTACTTGACTTTTTTTTAAAACGTTAATAAATTCAACGCCAACTATTTACAACCAATCATACCAAATATAAAATAAAATTTTAATAAAAGTTTTTGTGTTTATTAAAAATTCACATTATTCTAATAAAGAGAGATGATTTATTATCAGCGTACAATGTTTTTCTGTGAGGTCCTTATATAAATGCAACAAAACATTTATAAAGTCTTTATAAACTGTTCATAATGACTTCATAAGCATAAATAACTGTATTATAAGGGCACTTAAAGGGCTTGTGAAAATTCAAAGATACTTCATAAGGCCTTCAAAAGATATTATTAAAGTCCTAATAATAACTAACTGATGATTGCACACAGAGGGTGGAGGAGCGTGTTTGGTTTACTTTGGCTAACCTTGGAAATGTTTTCATAAGTGTAGGGGCGTAGGGAGATTGCGTGGGTGCATACTTACGGTTTTTAGAAATGTTTGTGGTCCTACCCAGATATCCCAAAGGAAAAACTAACAGATAAACCATTGGGTCTACAAATCATGACAACTTTTTCAAGTATATGGGATTTAAAAAATTAATTTGCTTATCTTTTAATAAAACTACAAATATCAACATTTTTAGTAGTTTGACATTCTGATACTATTGCGCTGCATTAACTTGCTAATAATTTTTTATTTATTTTTTTCCCCTATAGCAAATACATCTTTTCCACCTCTGGCGTTTTTGAGAGTCAGGTGTACCCTACAGAGGAAAAATGGGGTTTGCTCCTGGTATCTATCTTATCAGGGTAACCACAAGGAGTCTCTTGGGCCTTGCTTCGCAGGTCCTTCGGATCTGGTTCTTGCCTAGGTGACATGTGCTACTAAATCGAAAAACCACCATTTTACTTTTTAATTTATATGTTTTTGTAATTTGTAATAGATGCTTACAATTTTTCGCTATTAAATATTCTTTTCAATTTTATTTTGTAATTATAACATGATTTTTAATAACTTTTTTGTTCAGAATCAAAATTTTTTTTAAGGCCATTATATAAGGATCTTGACCTTGTTATTTTAAACTAAAAATTTTTTTTTTCGTCAATACGATAGCGTTGAATTTGACACAACAAAACAATTTATAATGTAACTTAATTAATTGTTAAAATTTTCATCCCAAAATTATATCTGCTTAATGCGTTTTTTTATATTAATCCAATCTTGGTAACATAATTTTTAATTTGCAAGAACAATGTAAAAAGAGAGCACTCATAATTTGTATGAATGAAATAATTTAATACAAATTAACTAAAAAATATGTTCTATTGTTTGTATAGGTGTAAAATAGAGTGGTATAACTTTTTAACATCATTGTTTGTATTTCACAACTTTTAATGTCACTCAAAGGCCACGAAAAATCACAGTTAATATTCACAAAAAATAGTAAAGGTCAAAATAATACAGGAGAAAAGAAATAATGTCTACAGTCTTAAAGCAATGAACTATTGAAATATATAAAAGCGAAGAATGTAGAAAGAAAAGAGTCAAGTTGAATAACACAATATGTAAACACACACTGGCCTTGAGCTCGCAAGAGAGTTTGAAAGTTACACGAATAAATGTGAAAATGAAAGCACTGATATAATATAACTGATTGAAATATTAATTAACGAACAACGATTGTCTGTAGAAATGCACAATTACTGTCTGTAGAAATACACAAGAGTTTTACTGAATCTTGCTGTTGATAATCACTGGTAATTCAATGAGATTAACTATTTGAGCTGGTCTGCAGATTATGCAGTGAGCAACTTAAACAAAGCACTAAGTGCACTGCACTGCACAACTGAGTTTTGTCCACTGTATTGAGAGAGTTAATCAGAAGATTNATGATGATCGTGATCGTAATCGTGATAGTGATAGCGGTAGTGATAGTGATAGTGATAGTGATAGTGATATTGACAATGATAACGATTATGATCGTGATCGTAATCATGATAGTTATAGTTATAGTTATAGTGATAGTGATAATTATAATGATAATGATAATTATAATAGTAATAATAATAGTAATAATAATAATGATAATAAGAATAATAACAATAATAATAATCCAGATGGTATACCAGCATGAGTCATTAGGACAGTGGTGGAAAAACACCCACAGCTGCTCTTGAACCTATACAATGCATGTTTGCGGAAGGAGTTGTTCCCAACCCCCTGGAAAAATTCACGGCTGGTACTGATCGATAAAGGCAAGGGGGAGCCTAACTCTCCGTCATATTTCAGGCCGTCATGCAAGGACCGCTTCTTGACCTATGTGACAACAGAAGGCGAAACAAAAAAGAAAACAACTGCTGGGGCATTCCAGGGTTCCATACTTGGACCCGATCTCTGGAATGTGTCATACGACGGACTACTCTGACAGGAAATGCCAGAGGGGACGTTCTTGGTAGGATACGCGGACGATACTGCTGTAGTGATCGTCGAACGCACGATGGAACTTGTCCAGATACGACTTAATCAGGTTATGCGAAGAGTGGCTCCATGGATGGAGAACCACGGACTCTAAGTTGCAGCAGGAAAGACGGAGATGGTACTATTGACGAGAAAAGAGATAGATACCATCAGTCCCCTCAAAGTACAAGAAGAAGAAGTAATGACGAAGGATGCCGTAAAATACATAGGGGTGACGCTGGATAGAATACTCATATTTAGGAGCCACCTTAGGCAAGCAGCGGACAGGGCGGCGGCAAGAGTAGCGGCATTAAGCTGAATCATGCCGAACGTTAGAGGTCCAAATCCTGCAGAACGCAGGCTCCTTATGTCTACGGCGCAGTCTATTATTTTGTACGGAGCTGAGATATGGGGAGATGAGATAAACGTCGAAAAGAAGAGTGTGAAAATTGGCCAAGTTCAAAGAATTGGAGCCTTGAGGATAGCTTGCACCTTACGCACAGTCTCGGAGTCTGCGAAAATGGTGATAGCAGACGTAATCCCCATTGACCTTTTTGCATGGGAACTACAATTAAAGCATCTCATGGAGCAGGATCTAGGAAGAATAGAGGCCAAGAAAAACGCCTGGAAAAGAACCTGAGAACCCTGGAAACATAGATGGCAAGAGGAAGCTAGAGGTAAATCGATGGTACGCCTGATAAAAGATGTCAAGGAATTGACAGAGTGGAAGCACGGGAAAGTAGATTACTACCTTACCCAATCCCTCTTAAATAACGGGTATTTCCACTCGTACCTTAACACGATGCGGAAAACACAGACGGCTGCTTGCAAGTACTGCGGCTACGACAAAGATGACGCAGAACATTCGTTCTTCGACTGCATAAAGTGGCAAACTGAACAGAACGTGCTGCAGGAAAGGATCGGAACCCTTAATCCCGACAACGTCATAGATAAAATGCTACTTAACGAAGAAAGGTGGACAACAGTAGCCCAATACATACATACAGTTCTCCAGGCCAAAAAAAGAGGATGGTTTTTTGGACGACTGAGTGGAGGTGGTGTGAGCGTGGATCCGGTGCCATCAGGGGGGGGGGCGTGGGGTTGTATTTTTTGCTGCGGCACCTGAGGAGTTCAGGGGGGGTCGTGGGGCCTTGGGGGTGGGGCCACCGGGGCGTGGCCGCGGGGCGGTTGGTGTGCGGGATAAGGGCCAGCGAGGGTACCTGAGCGCGTGCAGACTCCCTAAAACCTCTTCGCTTTATCACCTTTCTACTGATGAGCGGCTGTACCTCGGTGGCCCGGGTCCCTCCCCTTTGGGCTTTGCGTTGGGTGCGCTTCCTGCGCCTTTTTTGAGGGTAGCCGGGTTTGGGCTCGCGCTGGGGAGCATCTGTCTTTTATTTTGCTTCATCTCTCAAGTTAACAGAGAAGAGCAGCTCGGATGCATGACGGAAAATAGAAAATATCCTAGAGGACGCAAAAGTTACAAGACAAGTTGGTAACAAAACACTAAAGGAAGCTCAAACCAGGGGGTAAGCCTCCGTGGCCCCGGCTTGAAGTGTAAATGCGAGAGCAGATTCTGAGCCGGGTGTCCCAGGAGAAAGGTCTTGCCAGTTTAGTGGGTATGGTCATAACGAGTCCCACACTGGGGTGGGTTCGTACACCCTTCTATCGTGCATAAAAGCATTCTGGACCACCTTGAAAATAAAAAAACAATAATAATATTTAGACTTAATCTTGGTGATGTAAAGCATGACTATTTATTGACAAATTAATTTACATAATTTAATATTTCGCCGTCCCTCTAACAGCCTCTTCAGGATTATTATTTTTAGAATCATACAGAATAAAAAATAAAACCTTAGTTACAATTTTATGCTCTTAAAATAAACACAAAATATACAATATTTGTAAATACAATATACCATGTAGTAGCCAAGACAGCACACCTCATGGACAACCATGGCGCCTATTACTCCGTCAACATGTCACAACTCTTTATTTAGTTCTACTAACAGTCAAGTTCTTTCTTCTTATAAGTTACAAGCATAAAAATCTTTTCGGTAAAAACATACTTAGACTGTGTTGACAAGTAATACACAAAATCCTATCAAGATGGCTACACATACTATTAATACGTTACACAGAGAACAATGAGCCCTAAAGGCGGAACCTCTAAGGATGTAGAAAGTTATGCAAAATTGTATGTAACCTGATGATAACTGATATGACAATTTCTAATGTGTTTGATATTAAAATTTACATTTATAACCTATCATTTAATNCATACTATTAATACGTTACACAGAGAACAATGAGCCCTAAAGGCGGAACCTCTAAGGATGTAGAAAGTTATGCAAAATTGTATGTAACCTGATGATAACTGATATGACAATTTCTAATGTGTTTGATATTAAAATTTACATTTATAACCTATCATTTAATATTTATATTATTTTTAATTTGCAATAAGAAATTTTTATAATAATTTCTTAGTTTTTGTGTATATGATGATGATCGTGATCGTAATCGTGATAGTGATAGCGGTAGTGATAGTGATAGTGATAGTGATAGTGATATTGACAATGATAACGATTATGATCGTGATCGTAATCATGATAGTTATAGTTATAGTTATAGTGATAGTGATAATTATAATGATAATGATAATTATAATAGTAATAATAATAGTAATAATAATAATGATAATAAGAATAATAACAATAATAATAATCCAGATGGTATACCAGCATGAGTCATTAGGACAGTGGTGGAAAAACACCCACAGCTGCTCTTGAACCTATACAATGCATGTTTGCGGAAGGAGTTGTTCCCAACCCCCTGGAAAAATTCACGGCTGGTACTGATCGATAAAGGCAAGGGGGAGCCTAACTCTCCGTCATATTTCAGGCCGTCATGCAAGGACCGCTTCTTGACCTATGTGACAACAGAAGGCGAAACAAAAAAGAAAACAACTGCTGGGGCATTCCAGGGTTCCATACTTGGACCCGATCTCTGGAATGTGTCATACGACGGACTACTCTGACAGGAAATGCCAGAGGGGACGTTCTTGGTAGGATACGCGGACGATACTGCTGTAGTGATCGTCGAACGCACGATGGAACTTGTCCAGATACGACTTAATCAGGTTATGCGAAGAGTGGCTCCATGGATGGAGAACCACGGACTCTAAGTTGCAGCAGGAAAGACGGAGATGGTACTATTGACGAGAAAAGAGATAGATACCATCAGTCCCCTCAAAGTACAAGAAGAAGAAGTAATGACGAAGGATGCCGTAAAATACATAGGGGTGACGCTGGATAGAATACTCATATTTAGGAGCCACCTTAGGCAAGCAGCGGACAGGGCGGCGGCAAGAGTAGCGGCATTAAGCTGAATCATGCCGAACGTTAGAGGTCCAAATCCTGCAGAACGCAGGCTCCTTATGTCTACGGCGCAGTCTATTATTTTGTACGGAGCTGAGATATGGGGAGATGAGATAAACGTCGAAAAGAAGAGTGTGAAAATTGGCCAAGTTCAAAGAATTGGAGCCTTGAGGATAGCTTGCACCTTACGCACAGTCTCGGAGTCTGCGAAAATGGTGATAGCAGACGTAATCCCCATTGACCTTTTTGCATGGGAACTACAATTAAAGCATCTCATGGAGCAGGATCTAGGAAGAATAGAGGCCAAGAAAAACGCCTGGAAAAGAACCTGAGAACCCTGGAAACATAGATGGCAAGAGGAAGCTAGAGGTAAATCGATGGTACGCCTGATAAAAGATGTCAAGGAATTGACAGAGTGGAAGCACGGGAAAGTAGATTACTACCTTACCCAATCCCTCTTAAATAACGGGTATTTCCACTCGTACCTTAACACGATGCGGAAAACACAGACGGCTGCTTGCAAGTACTGCGGCTACGACAAAGATGACGCAGAACATTCGTTCTTCGACTGCATAAAGTGGCAAACTGAACAGAACGTGCTGCAGGAAAGGATCGGAACCCTTAATCCCGACAACGTCATAGATAAAATGCTACTTAACGAAGAAAGGTGGACAACAGTAGCCCAATACATACATACAGTTCTCCAGGCCAAAAAAAGAGGATGGTTTTTTGGACGACTGAGTGGAGGTGGTGTGAGCGTGGATCCGGTGCCATCAGGGGGGGGGGCGTGGGGTTGTATTTTTTGCTGCGGCACCTGAGGAGTTCAGGGGGGGTCGTGGGGCCTTGGGGGTGGGGCCACCGGGGCGTGGCCGCGGGGCGGTTGGTGTGCGGGATAAGGGCCAGCGAGGGTACCTGAGCGCGTGCAGACTCCCTAAAACCTCTTCGCTTTATCACCTTTCTACTGATGAGCGGCTGTACCTCGGTGGCCCGGGTCCCTCCCCTTTGGGCTTTGCGTTGGGTGCGCTTCCTGCGCCTTTTTTGAGGGTAGCCGGGTTTGGGCTCGCGCTGGGGAGCATCTGTCTTTTATTTTGCTTCATCTCTCAAGTTAACAGAGAAGAGCAGCTCGGATGCATGACGGAAAATAGAAAATATCCTAGAGGACGCAAAAGTTACAAGACAAGTTGGTAACAAAACACTAAAGGAAGCTCAAACCAGGGGGTAAGCCTCCGTGGCCCCGGCTTGAAGTGTAAATGCGAGAGCAGATTCTGAGCCGGGTGTCCCAGGAGAAAGGTCTTGCCAGTTTAGTGGGTATGGTCATAACGAGTCCCACACTGGGGTGGGTTCGTACACCCTTCTATCGTGCATAAAAGCATTCTGGACCACCTTGAAAATAAAAAAACAATAATAATATTTAGACTTAATCTTGGTGATGTAAAGCATGACTATTTATTGACAAATTAATTTACATAATTTAATATTTCGCCGTCCCTCTAACAGCCTCTTCAGGATTATTATTTTTAGAATCATACAGAATAAAAAATAAAACCTTAGTTACAATTTTATGCTCTTAAAATAAACACAAAATATACAATATTTGTAAATACAATATACCATGTAGTAGCCAAGACAGCACACCTCATGGACAACCATGGCGCCTATTACTCCGTCAACATGTCACAACTCTTTATTTAGTTCTACTAACAGTCAAGTTCTTTCTTCTTATAAGTTACAAGCATAAAAATCTTTTCGGTAAAAACATACTTAGACTGTGTTGACAAGTAATACACAAAATCCTATCAAGATGGCTACACATACTATTAATACGTTACACAGAGAACAATGAGCCCTAAAGGCGGAACCTCTAAGGATGTAGAAAGTTATGCAAAATTGTATGTAACCTGATGATAACTGATATGACAATTTCTAATGTGTTTGATATTAAAATTTACATTTATAACCTATCATTTAATATTTATATTATTTTTAATTTGCAATAAGAAATTTTTATAATAATTTCTTAGTTTTTGTGTATCTAATTGTCTATTGACAGTATTATCATTTAATGTTATAAAAATCATTTCAGAAAACTCGCGTTTGTACCTATCAGGCTCACGATCAAGAATCACTGCTCCTTTAAACTCAAAAACCCCCATGGAACTCCCCCCCCCCCTCTGAATCTGCTTTTGATCTCCGGTGAAACACCTTGCCAGTTAAGCTGACACTCTCTGCACCAAAGGAGCATCGGGTCTACCCACCACTATGTTGCCTTTCACCGGAGAAGACTTGGTATTGAAGGACATGCACTTTTTGCTGGTTATGCCAGTGCTCTCTGCCAAAGTATTGGTTCCAGGCTAATTAGCATCCCTGGAAAAGACACATGTTTCAGGGACCACACCTTGCTGGTAAGGCTAGAAACGCCCTGCCTGCCGCTTGTCATCGGATCCACTAATCTTTGCCTACACTTACACTTAGCCTTAAAAGCTTAGATTTTGATTAATGATATTATTATAAAAAATTATGAAGATGCTAGATTGATGGGGAGGTGAGGCTTTAACGATGACTTTTAGGTAGAGATTGAGGTGGAATCGTGGAAGAGAAAAGAAAGTCATTATTAATATACGATACTAAAGTCAAATTTATTTGAAGTTGATTTACAGTAAAGACAAATATTGTTACGTGTGATTTGATGATGTACAGGGTTAGGACACTCGAGCTGGTATCTGGTGGTGATGCCATCCCCGTTACCTTGGAAATAATAAACGGTGCGTGCACAGAAATTTTCCTAGAGTTTGATGTTGAAGAGACAAAATTTGCCTTGTCAAGGAGTTGTGTGATGTTTATAACTCTTTTCTTTTAACTAGAATTACTCCGAAGGGCAGGCGTATATAATGCCAGTTGTACTCCTTGTGAATTTCTTTTGTTTGCGAATTTTTGCTTGATCCCATTCGGAGTGTTCTATTAACTTTCTTACTTTACGATGCTCAAGATTGTTTTTGAGTTTCAGAGGATTACCTTAAAAGCTAACGTTACTTGGTACTTAATGGTGATTTTGGAAATAAATTCAAAATTATCCTGTAGTACTGTTATCACCAAATCTTTGATAAAGCTGTCCGAGTAGCGACTGCGAGTACTGGCTGACGCATGTAGGTGCCTTACACCGCAGATATAGAGAGCTGTTTCGGAAAGGATCTTTTCGGTTTCTAGCTTTCGCGCAATAGTTGGTTTCGGGCTTTCGTAAACATGAGATTGGTTGCTTATGGGTTTGTATACGATACGTAGTGACGGATTTCTCCCTTTAATTGAGAAAGTCGCCCCAACTTTCTGCATCCATTCAATGATGGTTTAGGTGTTATTTCCAAGCAAATGCTCTGCGTTAATATTATGGTCGAAATTTCCATTGATGTGATACTAGTT
Organism: Copidosoma floridanum; assembly: GCF_000648655.2. The sequence continues at coordinate 379,818 of NW_019379727.1, forward strand.
GGATCAAAAGATTTAGTTTGAAGGTTGATAGGCAAATGATCAATTTTGAAAGTGATGTCTGAAAAGAATGGTTTTAGTGATTGTACAATAGTTTATATACCTTACTAGTGTTAATTATCCTAGCATGCTCATATTTGTGATGCAGATGTGCATGTTTGACCTAAAAAAGAAAGTCATCATGTATTTCATGTATGATATTATTTTTTTGGGATTAATGTATTTTTTTGTCTTCTGGTTTTTTTCGTTATCTTGTTTTGTTTCACTAGTTGTGATTTTTTTTTGCTCTATTTTTTTCTGTGTTTAGACTATTCTTGTTTTTGTTCTTGCTTCTTTTTTCTGTGTGCTGTTGAAGCTTTTCTTTTGTGACTTTTTTTGTGTCTGTGTACTTGTTGGTGTTTTTAGTTGATAATTGGTTTTTTTGTCGTAAACTTTTTTTTTCTGTTATGTTATATGAACTTTTGTATTTCTGTGTTTTATTGTGGTATTTTTTAGCATTTGTATGTTTGTTTAGTGGTTGTTTTTAGGTTTCTATTATGATTAAAGATTACTACCTTACCCAATCCCTCTTAAATAACGGGTATTTCCACTCGTACCTTAACACGATGCGGAAAACACAGACGGCTGCTTGCAAGTACTGCGGCTACGACAAAGATGACGCAGAACATTCGTTCTTCGACTGCATAAAGTGGCAAACTGAACAGAACGTGCTGCAGGAAAGGATCGGAACCCTTAATCCCGACAACGTCATAGATAAAATGCTACTTAACGAAGAAAGGTGGACAACAGTAGCCCAATACATACATACAGTTCTCCAGGCCAAAAAAAGAGGATGGTTTTTTGGACGACTGAGTGGAGGTGGTGTGAGCGTGGATCCGGTGCCATCAGGGGGGGGGGCGTGGGGTTGTATTTTTTGCTGCGGCACCTGAGGAGTTCAGGGGGGGTCGTGGGGCCTTGGGGGTGGGGCCACCGGGGCGTGGCCGCGGGGCGGTTGGTGTGCGGGATAAGGGCCAGCGAGGGTACCTGAGCGCGTGCAGACTCCCTAAAACCTCTTCGCTTTATCACCTTTCTACTGATGAGCGGCTGTACCTCGGTGGCCCGGGTCCCTCCNTTATTATCATTATTATCATTATTATTATCGTCACATATTTTCATATTTTCTGTAAGGAAACAAAAGGTCATACATTTTAGTCTAGTTCCCGTAGAAGGATGATCATGGCACTAAGCTCTGGGGGCCCTTCACAGCTCCAACAATATTTTTGGTATGCCAGATCTTGTAAATATTCTTTGTTGGTGCCTTCAAAAATATACGTAGTGATACGTCTTCGAGTCTGTCGATAATATATCGTGAATAACACTAGGTGCACGATCTCCAGACTAATAACCCATACCACATTCTTGGCAGCCCTGTAGTTGGGTGAGTTGGTGAGGCTGTTTTGACCCGAAGTCTAATTTTTCTAAAAGTTGGTTGAATGTAACTTCATGTGTGTCTGTTGATGCTTTTCGGTGGCAGTGAAGCTCGTAGGCATTGTTTCTCTGGTGGCCGGATAATGGATTGATTTCACGATGTTGCACTTGGTTGTTTTAACCCTTTCACATTGTCTTGTGAAATCCTAAATTTTGGCTGGCTTGCAGGATAGTATTGGAGAAATACTCGCTTCCTCACAATTTTTAATTTATTATGAAGTGCATTCTGTCTTTGAAGGCTCTGAATAGCTGCTTTTGCTGTTCACGGTGGAGGTGGGACAAACTGTAGATAAGGGCATAACGTAATTTCTCTCTAGAATGTTTTTCCTTGATCTTGTTAGTTTAAGACAGAGCTGAATCTCGTAACTGACCAGCATTCTGGGACACTTTGCGATTGACGATTTTTTGGGTTTTGTCATGAATTCAAAGATCCAAAATGCCACTATGGACAGCACTATTAGTTTGAAGACTTCTGGGGCCGGACTTTCTTATTCGTGAGCGATAAGTTCTATCCTGCTCTACATGGGAAATTTTCAAGGTAAGAAATTAAATAGTAGTTTGAGAGGCTTGAACATTATGAGAAAAGTATGCTGTCTCGCATCTTAATACTATTCGTAATGTCCTTGTTTGGATCTGATACATATGAAACAGGCATCTCTAGCTATACTTTCTTTACACTAAAATGAGCTGCGAAAATAATGGTCTAAAATTCGGAAAATTCAGGACCAGTAGCTTGGCTGCTGGAAAACCTGATAAGACGATGAGACTTTTGGTTATGTTTTCGACCACTCCCATTTTCTTGAGATGGTTTTAGTAGATTTTAGAAGCTCGGGTAGGTATCATAGCAGAAGGTATTGCTGTTATCATTGTAAAGCCATTACATTGTCATTGCAAACGTTCAAATAGTGTACTGCTTTTCTTGTACCTGCATCTATAACTGTAACTCATTCTCCATCGCTATATATGGGTCCTATTCTGGAAGTTACTCTCATATAGGGAAAGTTCAGGTCATTGTAAATTTGCTTTGTTCTTTTGGCTGCGGAGTTTGCATTATTGTCTGAAATGAGTGTAGGCCTTTGAAATTGCAGTGAAAACCAGGGTTGGTACACTGATAGGTGTATAGCTGTTGCAGGTTCGGTCTAGCTTCGTTATAAACTTTTAAAAAGCTCTTTTTGTAAATACTACATAGCATACAATGAGGATCAAGAAAAAGCGTTATGCCTATTGAGAGTACTATTGCTACTATGATAATATTTTTCTGAATTCTTCAATTAACTAGAAATTATGTTTGTTTTTAGGATAAATACGTACAAGTATAGTTTGAAAATTTTACTGGTTTGTAGATCGTAAGAGTGAGAGGTGAATTAACAATATTGCTGTTTACGTATCTATTTGTTTCAGAGTAGAAGCATTTTTCTACATTTTTATGGTGCATCTGAAATCTGCTTTTATGATACAGTATTAAAAGGACGGTAGGTAATATTTATTTTCTCTGCAGAGGACTATGATGCTAGATTTATTTTTCGTTAAAAAGTCAATGAGAAGGGCTAATCGTTTTAGTTAAATATGACGGCTTGGCTTTAAGTTCTTGTATATTGCAAATGTAGAGATCGATGGTTTTAGGATTTCAGAATGCTTCTACTTCGCAAAAGTTAGGTTTTATATCACGCGGTAGTAATTAGAACAAATACACGTTAACAAAAGGACATTTATTTTATTCTGACTGGTTAATAAAGTAGTATTTGAGGATGTCATCTTTTAGCGTTAAATAATCCGTGATTAATACTATTCAAGCTGCGGTAGTGCGATTACGGCTATTTGTTTTTTGATATGCTGGCAAAGATATGCACTTAAATAGTTCAAAATTCTTTAGTTGTACGAGTGGAAATAATAAGGCAATTATGATTTCACCATCAATTATGTGTAATTTTGATTGAATATGTTTATATAAAGATTACATATTTATTGCGTCTACTGGGACGGGCATTTCTTGTCCAGATTTTTCAAGATAATAAAGATGTAGTAGGTTTCTAGTGAGAAGGCATTGTCTTGCTCTCTTACTTGGTGTGTTTGTAACCATTTAAGTTCAGTGATACTACGTTGTAGGTTTCTTAGTCGTTTTGTTGCTTTAATTTATTTTATAGTTGGAATAATAAGTACGTTTTTCAGGTTTCGCGAGAATTCGTTCTTAGGTGCTATACATATGTCTCGATTGTTTACATGTATTCACCTACTAGGGCTTAAAGCCTTTTTATGAAGCAAACTATTGCTAGTTTCTTGCGGTCTTGAAAGGTTTGCGTTATTTCCAAGTAGTTGTGTTGTGCTATTCTACTGGATCCAGCGTATAGCTGTAGCATACGATCATTTATTTAAGAGTAATTTGTTGTGAACTCAGTTTTATGTTGTGTCCAAAGCATTGTGTGATTAATATTAAGTGGCTAAGAAAACTTGTTGAGTATTTTTAGATTTGTTTTATGTCAGGCTACAGTAATTGTTGGTCACCGTGCGTTATAATTTGCAGTAACATCTTTACCAGCAAAAAAGCCAATGTTATTTGGGCCAGCCAACAGTTAATCCCTGTTTAATCATAACACATCTATATTTTTAAAACCGACATTTTTCTTTGCTCGAAAATTCTGCTTTGTAGGTCTGTTAATGAAAATATTTTTGGGTGTTCTGTTTTTGAAAGCGTGGAGGAGCATATGTTTATAGTATACATATGTTTAAACGCGCATGGCACATGGTCTGATTAGAATATGTAATATGATTTGATCTCGTATTCTTTTTTGAGTACACTTTTTACGTATCCTGCAAAAAGATTTGTGTTGCGATTACAATCGCATGAGTCAATTAAGATAACATTCCAAAATGCGTATCTATAAATGCTGCCAAAACCGTAATCGTGTGCGGAGGTATATGATGTTCTTGATTTAAGTCTTATCTTAGTTTTGTTTAAGTTTCTGGCATTGTTACGCTATTCTACTGTAACAGGGGCGTAACTTTGTGTGAATACGTTTTCATATTCACCGTGTGCATCTGAACATGATTCTGCGTTTTGATGGGCACCGTTAGAGCCTACGGAGCCAGCTAGTTTTATGGAAAAGATTTTTGTGTTATCAATAGGGATGTCCTGTATCGTGTTGTCATATAGTGTTATGCTTTTGTGTAAAAGCATTATATGTCATTCATCTTGCGTTATTTCCTTGAGGTATTTCATTTCCCCATTCTTCATTACTGAATCATGCGACCGGATGCTGCAATAGTGTATTGTTCTTTTGAGCCTAATTTTTCAATTTATAACGCGTGTAGATGCGTGGTTGTTTAATTAACAAGTGACATATGTACTCTTATGGAGTTTATTATTGGTTCTTGAGTATCACATTCTGCAATATTCACTAAAGAGAACGTTGTTAAATAAGCAAGATTGGTTGCAATCATATTTATTTATAGCTGTTACTTGTGTGAGGATTTTGACAGATATCATCAAACATACACATTTCATGCTTTAGCATAATCATTCTGTAGCACCTTAAAGCAAAAACGATAACAAGAATGAACACAAGCATTGAATGAGGAAAGCCAGCAAAAAATTATACTTATTGGTAGATGGTGCATGCGTGTATATGTTTTTGTTTGGTTTTATTGTTATGGATTTTTTTTTGTTTCTTTAAATCATATGAAATATATGAGTGGTGTAAGCAGTTGTGATGTACTATTTTTCAGTGTGTTTCATTGATCTTGATTTTTATGTTAGTGTTTTCCCAAGTATCGAGTATTAAGTAAGGTTCTGAATACTGATGGCTAAATTTATAAAGCAATACATTATCTCATATTTTTATTGATTGATAATTTAATTTTTCATGGTAGATTTTTTTTTGCTTTTTTTTTGCTTTTTTTTACCTGAGATCAATTTTTCTTGAGGAATCTCATGCAAAGTATTTAGTTGAGTAACTCGGCCAGTTATGCAGTTTCCGTAAGTGAGTAATAAATCATCAGATTCAAGAGGTTTGCTACTAGGTAGCCCCTTTTATTTTTTCAAAAACTAATGCCAAAAGTGTGTATTGTGTGATTTTGTGTTTATAAGTATTAAAAGTGGATTTTGATTATTTTACTAACTCGTCCCAATGTTCTTTTCTCGTAACAAATATTTTAAGGTATTCAGAAAGTGTATGGTGTGATCTTTCAAGAGAGCCGTTTGATTAGAGAAAAGAAGCTGTTGTTTTAAATTGTTTCATTTTAAACTGGCTATACTGACAGAAGAAGGCACTAACTTCCTTAGCAAACTTGTGAATTGCTTTAGTTTATTGTAAGTTTTATTTACTCCTTTGTGTCCTCTTACCACGGAGTTATGCATTTCTTTAATAATATTGTGTCTTTCTCGTAAATGTTGGCGTTGTATCGCTTTTAAACAAATTTTAAATATTGTTCGTCTAATGTATTTTTATCATATCTGCAATATCTTGTGAAGTTCAATATTTTTTAATATAGTGGTGTTAGCAATGACAACCGTTGATTTGTTTTTTTAAAAAGAATATTCTGTTTAGAGTCATAAGTAACTTGTTTTGCGCTGTAGCTATAATGTTTATGCTTTTTTCATATTGACCTCTTATGAGTAAAACTATGTGAAAATGTTTGTTATGTTTAAAAGTAATTGAGAAATTTTGGTTTTTGTTATAAGAGTCTTATTGCTGGCTTTCATTAGTTTAATGATAGATGGGTGATAAGTTTCTTTCGATTTGCCTTTCTTTAGGAGACTGCCTACTCTTGCACGGTATCCTCGAAAATAGATGAATTGGGTGGATGGTCTTTATTTTTATTTATTTTAAGGCTGACAGGGCTTCTATATAGCAAAAGATGATGGTTTTTCCTATGTATGTACTTGTAAACCGTATTGACGAGTTTCTCAAATACAACGTTCAGCAGCTGTTGCAGCTCTTTGTCTGTGCAGGTAAGTGAAAAAATGTGGACGTCAATAAGATTCCTAGATAACGCGTCTACGTTAGCATTTTGACGGCGTAGTTTACATGCTATATAAAATTTAAAATCGGTGAGTTTAAGTGTCCAGCGTGTAACTTGAGAGTATGAGTCTTTTATCAAATTAAGCCATCGAAGGGCAGATAACGGGTGACTAATATGAACTTTCTTCCGTACAGGTATACTTTAAATTGCTCTTTACAATATATTAAAGCAGAGCTTCCTTAGAGAACATACAGTAGTTGTTGCTTTTACTTTTGTTTATGGTGCGGGATGTAATGTATGTATAAAAAAACGAAATGACACGTGCGTGTTTATTTTTTATTTTTTATTTTGTGGTTTATTTGAACACCTGTAGGAACATTTCCCAACTCTTCTCGGAGTATCGCTGAAGGTGGTCCTTCAGGGTGCTGTTCCGCTTTCCGTTTCAAAGAGATCTTGAGTTTTTTCAGCTTCATATTCGTTGTAGTTAGGTGGGTACGAATGAGGAGATTCTTTGACACTCTAAAAATTACAAGTTTTTCTCTCAGACGAGGACCGTTTGTAACGACTCTGGCTTTTGCACTATTTTCCTACTCGTAGCCTCGTACATTACCACTGATGTCTCTCACTATTTTTTTTTACTGTGATGATAAACGAACATGTTTATGATAGTAACTTATAATTTCGGAATTAATAACTGCACAGAAATAATTTTTGAGAAGAAATAAAAATCATTGTGTTGGACGAAAAACGGAAGAATTTATCCGGAGCAAAAAAATTCGTAACAAGTAAATGCCAGAAAAATGGCCATCTGGTAAAAATGAGCTTGAAGAATGGTTGAGTACTCTATTAAGAAGTTCATTTTTCGTGTCGCTTTCATTTGTATTACAGTTTTTTGTGTATTGAGTTTTAAGTAGTTTTGAAGATAGATTGTCTTTATTATTTTCAACTTGGGTGTGATTGCAATTTTACGAATTTTCGTTTCAGAGTTCAAATTTTTTTGATTTTTAAATACGGATATTTTGTTATTGCTGAGTTCGGAGTTTCGGATTTTTGTATTGTGATTGTCTGTGTATCAATTGTCTAATATTAATTGTTTTAGTATGACGTATCATTAAGCTTTGACTTCTCCGATCGCCATGCCTTTTTAGTGCAAAATGGTATTTTCGAAATTGTGAGGTTCGATGGAAGGACTGATTTTTTAATAAGTGGAGCTACTGCACCGGTGTCGAGAATAAATAAGCACGTTTGATTGGTTTCTTTGAATTTGATTGATATACAAGGTGTTGATGTTTTAATAATATTGTCTGTTTTTGGAAGATGTTGGTGTTACATTCCTGGTTTCTTCCAACTTTTCCCTTTGAAAGAAACCTTAGTCGTTTTTCGATGCTTTTTGTCTAATCTTCTTGTTATAGGCCTTGTTTTTACGTTCATTTTTCCAGTGATCTAATTTTTTGTTATAGTTGCATGTGTTTTGATTTGTTCGATTATTAAAATTATTAAATGGTTTAATGCTCGTTGCTAAGTGCATTAATTTTGAACATGGTTGTTAAGTTGATATGTAGGTCAAAGATTATTATCTGACGGTGACTCTATGATTTGCCTTTTTTGGTGACTTTGTATAGTGGTGTAGGGGAGTTATTTGGATGACGTTTAGTTGTGGATGGTGTAACGTTGTGAATGGGCGTTACTTTGGGTCTGTTGACTTCACTGGTATTATAGCGTACCAGTAATTTTTTGCTGTGAGTCCTCTTCTTTTACAAATTTGGCATTTTTCTAGTGCTTAGATTAAGTTTATTTATGCATCTTGACTTTATCTATTAGTTATGATTATTACTATTTCTTATAAATGTTTGAACTCATCGCACACGAAGTCTTTTTAAATTTCTATAGCTTGAGTCGTAGCTGTTTTAAGGTTTCTCGCGTAACCCATTCGTGTTTTTGTTTTTTAGTATAGTCCTCTGATAAAGTATTTAACTTTGTCTTTTCTAGTTTTAAGTAGAATTCTTAATGTATTTAACCGTCACATGAAGTTGCTTTAGTTAATGCTTAGGTGGTGCCTTCAACTCCGTTAGAAAAGGAGATAACACTTTTTTTTTTTTTTTTTAAAGCTGCTACTTTAGCCATTATTTGGTGCCATGTTTCTGCCGATCTAAGTATGTTTGTGAAAAATGTTCTTATTTCTTAAATAGTATTAAAAATTTTATTTTTGTTGAAGCGTAATACTTCCCTTGAAAGTCACAATTAAATTAATTTTGCTAAATCAAGTTGTTTATTTTCGGAATAATGTAGTATGCTTCTCTGCAGCTGTCTAATACAGTTAAGATTGGGATGTTTAAATTTCATTTCATCTTTCACAGAAAAACTTTGAGTTGGTGTCAAAGTTAAATTGTTTATGTTACCAAATCTGTTAGTTTTTTGGAAAGATGTGCGAAGGGTACGGTTTTTATAAAAATTAGAATAATTGTTGTGTGTAAGATTGTTGCAGTTGTGATTTTTAGGTGTTTTGAAAGTGTCTTCCGTTTTTGGTATTTTAGTACTGCCTGAAGTGTTAGCGATTTTGTTCATAGTTTATTCGGTTGTATTACTGTTTTCTAAAAATTATGACTCGAAAATTGTTCTACTAGTATTAATGAAATGTAATGCTCTCATGTATGAATTAAGCTAAGTGTTGAGATCTAATTTTAAAAAATCTTTGGTTATTTCTATATCGTTTGTTAAAAGTTTACTAATATCTTGATTTAAGTTAACAATGCCTTCATTTTTTTAAATAGTGGTTATTATTTAAGAAGGAGTTCTGTTCTGAGTTAAGAAATCTTTTTAAATGTAAAGCATTTACTCGTGTTGACAAACACTTGTGATAGTTTTTTGGCTTTATTGCTTCAGATAAAACTGCAGCAAGTTTCCTCATTTTATAAGTGATCATGAGATTCACGGTGATGGGTAATTTTTTTGTCTCATTTTTGAGTAAGTCAAAGGTTTTAATAAATCCAGTAATTTCTTTTCGGTAGCAGTAGGTTCAATGTTACTAGTGTAAGTCAGTACAATGTTGAGTACGTTAGCATTACGGTTATCCGTTGTAATTATGTCCAAGGTAGTTGTCTTTTAGGACAAGCCTTACTCGTGGCTCTGCGACGCAACTTTTACGGGGAAAATATTTGAATGTGGTATACAGCGTATGAACAGCAAGTGTGTTTGTGTTTAGCAGTATTTTAATGCAATTACAATATTAAAAGTGATTTACCAGCACTTAAATGTATAATAGATAGTCCAACGCCTACAGCTCTCTTGCGATGACTCGTAAAATAGATTAAGTATTGAATTGGTGATTTATTTTGCAAGAAGAAAAAGCTTGATTGAGTAATCAGCCAAACTTGATGTATTTAATTACAAATATTACAACGAAAATTATAACAAGTAGATGAATGCTTATAAATATGATTTTCTAAATTAATACTGGCTACTCGCTTACTGGTCGGCTGCTTCTCGAAGAAAGTAGACAAGCCCAGAGAGCACGGTCTGATTTCAGTCCTAATTTGGATTAATAAACGTAAGTAGGACTGGGAGTGGGTCAGGGAGTAGAAGTAAATTTGATTAACACATCTTGGAAAAGGTGCAGTTTGTGGGCATAGGCTACATGTTAAATTTGACGGGGGGAAGTTAGGGAACAGAAATCATTGGTAAACAACAATTTTTTGCGCGAATTTTAATTTTAAAAAGTTATCATGGCGATAATGTATGGAAATAGTGTTAATGTGTTTCACATAAGATGTTTTTGATAATAAACGAACTGCGCTCTTCTATACATTAATTACATTTTTGAATCTGAATATAAATTCTGCTTATTGTTTAATTTTACTTTCCTTAAAATAGTTTAATTCAAACTTAAATGATATAACTAAAGAAATTTCGATCTACAAATAAATAATTCATTATACGTTACATTAATTAAATAATAATTAGAAGGCCTTGAAGAAACTTTTCTGTTTGAGAAAATAGTTATATTGATGAAACATTTAAGTATGTGTCGATTTGTGCAATGGTACACAATTGCAAGTAACAAACTCATTTGAGTAGAGTATTAATGCAGAAACAGTATCTAACTAAGAACTAAACAAAACGTTTTTTATCCTAAAAATAACTTTAAATACATGTTATTCATTACTATCTAAAAGAAAATCGTGGCTACAAAACCAATATCCTAATATAGTAGTACATACTAAACCTTTTATTTTTGTAGTGGTAATTACAAAAATTTCAAGTACTTTTTTTTAAACATGTGTAATATTTCTTTTGCTACGTATTTAAAAGTATTAAACGTAATAAAAGATTCTAAGAGCAATAAGAACAACAGGTAAAGTGAAAGTTGTTGCTACATCCAACAGCTGTTGTCCTCCAAAATTATTTTAATAATAAAATAAATATTATAATTGAAATNCAAATATTTACACAATGAAATTCAATATTTATGAAGTAATAAAATGAATAATTTAATTTTTCCAAGTTTGTTGATAAATTGCCCAGTTTTTATTTACTAAAAATATTTCAATGATATAAAAAATATGTTTATCAAAATATCTCAGCAAATAAAAAATTTTACGTAACGAATTAAAGATCTTACGAAAATTTAAAATCAACAAAAATAGTTAAGTTTTTCAACATCATCGCAAACTTTAATTAGAATTAATGCAATACTTAAATAAGGTTGTTTATTACAAAGCAAAATATGTCAATATTGTGGGAAATTTATTACACCTGTTTATATAACCGGCCAGACCAGCTTTATACTGTTTTTGACGTGCATTGCAAATTACGAAAAATCCTGACTGCTTTCAAAAAGCGTTAACAAGTTGATTTATTGTACAAATTCAAACATTCTAAGTATTTGTTTCGTGTGGAAATAAATAATAGTCTAAATTGTTACAATATAAGTTAACACTTAATATTTCAATGTACAGCTCATTTATGTAACATAACAAACTCATTTGTCGTAGTACAAATATAAAAATGCACAACATTTAGTGTGAAGAGCATGGCTTTATATAACAAGAAGATCAAATGCACTAATAGTTTGACATCATGCTGATGTAATCTTTAGGGCAACTACAATAATAGTTAACAATATACAACAAAATATATAAAATATAAAAAAAAAATACAAAGCCTGTGAAATAAAAAGTTGCTAATGCAAGTGAAGATATCATTATACTACAAAACTAGGGCGCTGACAAAATTAGTTCATGGAAATAAATATAAAATTTAATTTCGTACAAAATATAATCAAAGAACTCTGAACCCAAATGACAATTTACGTACAATAAAGTTAAAGTAAAGATGACAACAAACCAGAAGGTTATTATGATTAGATAAGAAAAAAGTACAGGTGAGTATGGTAGATAATGTAAGTTAGAAAAAGTAAAAATGTGGGACAGTATAATAGATAGATATGATATGCGTATACAATGTGTAAGAGGTAAAAATCGTACAATACTGTAATGGTAGTTTTTCGTATCGAGCGAGCGGCGTATGTCATTAGAGCAATCACTTGGCCCAAGAGACATGTAAAGCAGGACCCGAGAGACTTTTTGTGTTTCTCCTGGTTAAATGCACACCAAGTGTGACCTCAATTTTTCTACTGAGGAAGCACTAAACGTTCAAACGTTAAAAAAACGCCTAAAGTAAGAAATAGTCTGTTTCAGACCTAGGACAAAAAGTTCAACTTGCGCGCCTGATCTTACATATAGTCACCTTTATCTTGCATTTATGCGAATATTTTGCACGTTTGTCACTTACGAACCAAAACGAACTATTGTCACACATGTTTATTATTAAGTAAGTAATTTAAAAAGCCTCAATATCATAAAAAAAATTTTGTTAAGCATGTAACGTATTAAAGTCGTTTGGACAAAACACACCTTACAATGTAGAAATATATGTTGACACTAGCTCGCATAAAAAATATTTACACAGAAACATATACACACGAACGCGTGCGCGCGCACACATGCACACACACACACACACACACACACACACACACACACACACACACACACACGCATGACCTGTATACTGTCATATTGAAGGTTTTTATTATTATGAAATATTACTAACAGTCATTACCAGAATAATGGTAGATTGAGGATCTACCTAGAAAGATGGTGAAGGACTCTTCGATAAGGTTTAATTATATTGAGTTTAACCTTATCTTAATTGAGTGACATTTTTGTTTAATCCCTTCTTCTTTCTTTCTCCACCCCCTCGACCTTTCTTACTATTGTTTAACCCACTAACCAAATAACCCAATAAGCTTCTCCTACCATTTTTAAGAACTACCTTTAGAGACCCTTCAGCTGCATCTCTAAACAAGGTTACAGCATGTGGGTTATCATGTAATTTTTAAGTTAATTCTGTTTTTGAACCCCTACTTTCAGGTTTTCCTACCCTTTTTAAGAAAACGATCTCAACCTCTTCACAATTGCTAAACACAGTGTCTGAGCAACGCTCTAATACTTGTTCTATCTTTCTTCAGATAATTTCTCACCGCTTCCTTAGAAATTATTGTATCTCTATAATTTGTTAACACATTTCCATACCACTCTTGTGGTAGAGCTGTGGCGTGCTAGCTTATTGTATCTTTTGTTCTCAATAAGTTTATTAATTGCATTATTTTATATCAACGTAACAATTGGTCCAATTTTTAAATAGCTTTTTTTGCAGAGATGAGCCTTCATTAATATTTTTTTCCAATTTAAAAATTTAATTCAGCTGTAATAAAGCATTACTTTTGTTTCTCTTTTTGTTTAAATCTTCAATAGACCTTATTTGAATTTTTTCCATAAATTTTTGCCTTGAACATCTTCAGGCATCAAGAACCACGCAAAAAAATTTGTCGATTACCATGCAGTATAACGTTACATGCTTCTTTGAAAATTTTATGAATTTGAAAATCGTGCTCTACTCTACTCATCCTCTACTACTTTAATGAAATATAAAGTATTCTGATAACTGTTCTTAATATTTCAAAAGATTCTGCTCCATTAATACAATTTAAGATTAGTTACAACTTTTTAAAGTATAAAATCACGTGACTCATAATTTAGGACTAAAAATGAAGTAGTTATATTAAATCACACAATTGTTATTTTGAGATAGAGTAGTAAAACCTTTTACTTCTTACTTCAAAGCCTATATGAAGGATTATAATTCATTAATCGCATAGTCTGAGCAATGCTCTGATATTTGTTCTTACCCTTTTTAGATATTTTCCACCACTCCCTTACTAATTATTTCATCTGTATAACTTGTTTTCACATTTTCATACCACCATTAAGGTAGTTCTATACTGTGCTGGTATTTTTTTCTCTGAAATTCTCAGTACATCAAATAGTTGCATTATTAAATATACATAGAAAAGCATATCATGATATTTTTATACGAAACCAAAAAACAACGAATATTCTTATAGAATATTCAAATCGTTGACCGCGCTAGTAGCCCTATTTACCACGAAGAAGGTAAAAATCGTATGTTCCTTTATATGAAAACATGTTTAATATTTCTATAAAGTTTTCCATTTCGTCTCTAACCTAGATAATGTGCAACGTTTAAAAGAAATAAAATTATGTGCAACAAAACTCCATATTTTTTAGAAAATTTATGTACATATTATGGTAATACAAATGTTTTCATGTTCCAATTTAATGTTTAAATGTTACAAATGTAATTTCTTAGAATAAATAAGCCAGTAGAGAGAAGTTCTTATCTAATTAAAGATATATAATGAAACAAAACTGTGTACGTAAAAATGATATCTATGAATAATAATACAGTATTATTTTGTTTTTTTCATAAAAGTAAGCAGTATAAAATAACTNAACTTGAAAATAATATCTACGTTTAATAATAAAGTATTATTTTATTTTCTTATTGAAATAAACAGTATAAAATAGTTATTTGAATTTATCTTATTATGGAATTAAACAATTTTTAAATAAAAATTTCATTGATTCCATACATTTAGCTATTGTTTAAATGAACTATGCAAATGTGTTACGTACGATCTGATACTTTTGCAAATGCATAGAAATTAGATTCTTTTACCTTCCTCAAAATAGTTAACGTCGAAGTTTCTTATCGAACAATATTTTTTATTTCTAAATTATTATTTGGTTCTATTCAAATATAAGCTCCATTTTTATTTTTGCATCTGAACGTGTAATAGCATAACGTGTAATTATTTATAGAAAACAGTGGTTTTCTCAAATATAATGCAATATTTTTAAAACTGAGACCTTCAGATTTATTTATAGTCATAAAAAACACTTGGACTACAGAAAATTGTTTTCTGTATAAAATGAAATGTAATAAAGATGAATTAAAAAATGTTCTGTTGATCAAACAAATATTGATATTACGTTTAAAAGTACAAAACAATATTTAAAGATATGAAAATTAAATACTGATTTGTGCAATCACGCGTGTATTACTATTTTTTAAAACTGGAAAAGTCTATAGTAAATCTGTTTCTAATACGATTAATTTACCACGAAAATCGATATTTGTATTACACAAATCACGTGAAGTTCTTTTATTTATTTCTAAGGATTTTTTGGCATCGTAAAAACCTCGTCGCATATGATTAAATCTACTTCTCTCTACTTTTTTCTTTAGATTCAAACTGCAAGGTCGATTTCTTGTATAATCTAATGGTAAACAGAGTTTCTTATAACTGGTTATTAATTAAGAAATATTAAAATTTTACCAGTTTATGGCATAAATTAAAATTTTTTTCTAAGAAAAATTAAATAATAAGTTAGGATTTCAATAGAAATGTTTTTCCTGAACCTTTTGGACCATTTATAAAAAAAATTTTAATTTTTTTAATCGCATACAATTTTAAACATTGTGATTTGATCTTTGATTCGTCATATTAATTTTTGTGGTGTGAGTTAATTTAAATTACCTCATGATTTGTCTTCCAAATATAAAATCTTATTTATCTGTAAAAGTGAACGATTGTTGTATTTATTAAACATAATAAGACAAACTGAGAAAATAAAGTACTTACCAGTTATTCAAAACTTAAAAGTTAACGCGTGGAGCGTGCAGAGAAGTGAAGCCCTACTATATATATGCAGGCTAAGAATGAGTTCACAACAGTAGAATACGTAACTCACCAAGGAGTTGATAAAACAGATAATAACATAAATATTAATTTTCCAGTAAAATTTTTAAATAATATCAGAGAAGGTCTTCCACCACACAAATTAAAATTAAAAATAAATGCTATAGTAATGTTAATAAGAAATTCAAGTATATCAGACGGTCTCTGTAATGGCACAAGATTAAAGATAACAAAATTATTTAAGTATAATATAGAAGCTGAAATAATAACGGGAGGAAAAAAAGAAGAAAAGTTTACATTCCTAAAATAACATTGAATACTGGCACCTCATCATCATTACCTTTTGTCTTCTATAGAAAACAGTTTCTCTTTGTGTTAACATTTTCTATGTTTATCAACAAATCACAAGGACAGAGTTTTGATTCCTTAGGATTGTATATTAAAAAACCCTTATTCGCTCACGGACACTTATACTTTGCTTTATCAAGATGTAAGAACCTAAAAATAATTTTTATTTAAATTGAATCTGAGAATACATCAGAAATAAAAAATATTGTTTAGCAAGAAATTTTTTAGTATTTCAAAAATATGTAACTTCAAGATTATCACATTTAAACAGACATATGTTCGTTCATAAAAATCATGAAAAAAAAAATATGTGAAAAATGTAGAAATGGTTTTTAAAGAACAGATTGGTTAAAACGACACATGAAATGTCACAACATTAAATTAACAGAATGAATTATTGTTTCAAAAGGTCGATTGTGTTTGTCTATTTAATCATACCTGCTCCTGAATTCTGTCATTTTGTAAATAAAGTCCTCAGTTAATCAAGAATTTTATATTTGGGTAAAGTACACATGGACCAGAAAGAGATTCTGAATGTAAAAGTTCGATCAAGTTGAGCAAATAATGGTTCTTTAGAGACATATAGTGAGTAAGGAGGAGAAAATAGACAGAGGGGGACCTATGATCAGTGACTTGAAAAACTCTAAAAACGAGGTATGACTTGGGTACTGAATAACATATATTTTTTAACATTGGTGAAATTTTTTATATAATAAGTATTTTGGGGGGGGGG
>NW_019379727.1:423025-440863 GCF_000648655.2 Copidosoma floridanum
TTTTTTTTTTTTTTTTTTTTTTTTTTTTTTTTTTTTTTTTTTTTTTTTTTAATGAATTATAATAAATATACTATTTCTTTTTTTTTTTGGTTTATCTACTATTGCCTGTACTTCATTTTTCTTCATCGAATCTAGTTCGGCTTCAACTGCCTTTTTTCATTCTATTCAATTTTTAGAAAGCGGGGCTTCTTTGTAAGATAGTGGGTGGCTTCCATGAGTGTTTTTTTATTCAAAATTTCTAGCAGACTTGCGTGCATTGTATCTAAATTGTTCTTTGATCTTTAAGTTATTATCTAGCTTTCTTGGTCAACCTCTCTTTCTTGTATTGGTCTCCATAAATTAGCTTTTTCTTAGATCAAACAGCCCTGCTCTGATGAAATTTACCTTCCTCTGATTTCAAGCTTGCTTTTTCCCCTTATTTCATTAATTTTTTTTATCTCACAATGTTTCACAAAAATTGAGTACCTTAAGCTGTGATTGTTAAGCTCTAATTAAAAGTTTATTTGCATTGACTCTTTTATCTTTGACTTACTTGATGTGGTTTCTATTATCACGTTCAACTCTCTATTTTTTTTATTTTCTGCTTTATCTGTAATCGCTATTCTATTCATACATCAATGTCTCTCTGTTGCCATATAAGTAATAGTTTCATCTGATTTGAACTGTTTGTTAAATTTTTAATCGAATCTTATGGTTTTTAACTTGACAGTCCGACATGCAGAGCTATATAAACCTGACAGAAAAACTTTTTGGACACAGAGTAAAATGTGATCTTATCTCAATCTAAATAAATACTCAAATTTTTTTAAGTAAATTTTTCCTAAAAATTTAAATTATTTACCAGTGATCTAGCGCATACTACGTAATTTAATTTAAGCTGTTTATAATTTACTATAAACCCACTTTTCCTAGTTCTTCCGATCTTAATATCACCTCATCGCAATCGTTTGGGCATTTTATATTAAAATTTATAGGCTCATCTGGCATTTTTGAAATCAGTCAAGTCTTGGAACTGTGCTGTGTAGCACTTGAGTCAGATATGAATTTTATGAGGTTACTATTTCTATTATCAGTCAATCGTTTGAGCTTGTCATTCGTGTACAAAAAACTCAAAAACTCTACTTATTTTTATCGTCTGACCTATTATTTTGCTTTTTTTCAGTCAGTTTTCCTTGATATTGGTTGTGAGAAATGCCACCCCAACCCCGACCACAATCACGATATCCACCTTTACCTCTAGCATTAGCTCTACCCTTATTATTATCTAGCTTTGTTCTTTTTGTTTTTAATAAGTCTAACGAGTCTTGTTTGGTCTTTAAATACCTTTTTTATAGTTTTCCCTTTTAAAATTATAGTTAAATTTATTCGTTTCATACTTTTTTCTAACGTTCATTTGTTCTAACTGAACATTTAAGTTCGGTTAATAGAGATGTGGGAACAATGTGCCCCTCGTACCTTCTGCACCGGTAGTACACAAGTATATTTCTGACACAGTCATTCTGTCTGTAACCTTTGTTACTACACTTAAAGCACAACATTTCAGATCTGTCAAAGGTGTTTTCATTTCTTCGTCTAGCTGCCTTCTGTTGTACAATATATATACTAAGTTGGTCTACAGTCAAGTCATTGCCTGTCAAGCTTTTATTAAATTATATATTGCGTAGTATATTTACAACAGCTTTCGTAAAGGCATCTCTAATTTCAGTATCAAAAAAAGAGTAATTTCTGATTTTTTATCGTATATTCTAACTTTTTTATTAAATTCATTTTTAATTCTGCATTTTACTAACCAATTTTTTAGGATCCCGAATATAAGTTACTGCTAAGTAATGTATGAAAACTATACTATTCTTAAATACATTTTTAACATCAACTGTATCCCTTTCTAGTTTGTCTTTTTCTAACTGCTTACGTTTACATAATATCACCTTTTCATCTATTGCATACGGCAAATCTGTTATCATTAGTTTCAAATTTAAATAACTCATAAACTAATTAATATTTAAATTTTTTTAAGTCAATTGACCATCGCGTCTCCCAGCTATATCGTAATCAAACACTCTAAATATTCAGTTTTAAGATAGGATTTCCGGTAAATAAATTTTTGTTAATTCGTTGTTTACCATTTGACTATCTCCCTCCTCACGGTATTAATATTGCGGAATTCTTTTTTTATTGGCATTTGTTTATTATGGTGCTCAGTTTTCAAAAACCTCTTCTTTATTTCATTAGTATTTTTAATAAATTTCTCTTCAACTTCGTCTAACATGTCTCAAAGCTTAATTTTTCATGCGTTATGTCGTCTTTGGTGGCAAACTGTTCTAACTTTTTCTTAGCTTATGAATTCTGTCTTCTTGTTATGAAGTCTACTTAATTTTTTTGAATTAATTATTATGTAGATTTTTGTTGTTCGTTTGAGTTCGTTGATATTTAGTAAACTTTATTTGTTATAAAAAAATAAAGAATTATAAGGAATAAACTTTGACAAACAAACAATAAAGTAGTTAATGATCAAAAATTTTTTGTCATACAATGTTTTCGATGTTTGCTTGGTTCTCCGAATCATTTTGTATCATTGAATTCTCAGGATTCTTACATCTTGATACCAATACGTATAGCTGACTATAAAAAAACAAAAGTCTTTTGTAGTAAAATTCTAATTCATTAAAACTTTGACCTTACGATTTATTGATTGTCATGAAAAAAGCTAGAACTATTGGAAATTCTTTTGTGTAAGTAATAAGTGGTAAAGATGAATTATAACCGGTATTTACCGTAATTCCTTGAATAAAAACTTTATTATCAAATTTTATATCATTTATTATTTCTGCTTCTAAATTATATTTGAATAATTTTGTTATACGTTATCTAGTGCCATTGCACAATCCATCAAATATACTTGAGTTTCTTATGAACACAACAATAGCACCTACTTTAAAATTTGAAACATGTGGGTGTAATACTTCATGTATATCTTTACAGTGTTTCCAAAGAAATGAATACCTTATAGTTTTTCCAATGATAGAACTTTTACACTCATGCTGTATCACTTTGTCTAAAACGAATCCTAAAATAAATTATTTTCCACCAAATGGAATGTTATTATTACATAAATCTTTTAAAGTTTTATCTACTATTTTTAAAGCTTCTTAGGGATCATTCAAGCTTCGTCCCAAACAATTACATTAGCTTCTCATAATTTTTTTAATCAGCCTTGTATTCTTAGAAAGAACTTTCAATGTTATTTACATCTAATGGTAATCAAAATGTTCTATGACTTGTCATTTCTTTGAGTAACAAAATTGAAGAAATTCCTGTCCAAACGAAAAAAAAAAAAATTAATTTTTTGTATTGAAATGTTTTTCCAGAACCTCTTGGACCATCAATATAATATAATTTTGTATCACTGTTAATATTTTCATTAAAAATTATTTTTTGATCATTTCTGAGGTTAGCAAATAAATCTTTAAAATTTACTTATAAATCAATTACAGTTTTATGGTCCTCAACAATTTCAGATTTTGCTGTTTCGTTTGGTTCTGGTAATTCGTAATCTTTACACGAATTTCCTTCAAATATGAAGATTTCATTTAAATGTAATAAGGCATTATTTTGTTTATCGTCCTTAAAATCTTCGATTAAAAATTTTTTGAACGATTCCCAAATAGACTTACCACAAACGTCTTCAGATATTAAAAACCATGCAAAAAGTTTTCTCAGTTGATGTAGCAGCATAGCATTATAAGCTTTTTAAAGTATTTTGTATATTTAAAGCCATGTTTAACTTAACCTTAAGCAATAGCAGTATATATAAACGTACTGTAATGTACGCTAATAACTGTGTTTAAACTATGAAAAGGTTTAGCTCTACTTGCCCTATGTAAAACTGATTTAAAAAAAATGCTGAAAGTCCTTAGGTGACACTATATTTAGTTGCTCTATTATTGAATAACGTCTAATTCTTTCTTTTCCAACCCAAGTTTTTACTGTCAAATTAAAACAGTAATATTCTGGAACATTCACGTATCTAATTTTTTGCAGAATTATCTATTTTATTGAATTTAAACCAAACCATTAATGCTGTTTTAGATTTTTCTATCGCTTTAAACATATTATTTTCTTGAAAAACTATTTTTTGTATGTTTTCAATATGTACTGGTTAATTAAATACAGAATGACTACGTCCACACAAAGGAAACTCTTGCCATCGCCATGCTACTTTCATGGGGCTGAAATAGTGGCCATCTACATACTCTGATATTTCATCAAAAATTTCTACATCGTCTTTTTTATCACTTGTATTTGTTTTCGTTATTTTACGGAATGCTCTATCTGCTTCTTCATGAACATAATAAAAAATATGCACATTACTCAACATTTATGTGGCAATTATATTTTGTTTATATAAGTAGATTTTATGGTACTACCATTTGATTATCGACTAAAATTTTTTCATTACTAATTTTGATTCTATAACTGCGATTATTACATTTATTGTCAGTTCTTTTGTTATTTGGGTATCCATTTTTTGTGGAAACAGTATAATTAGTGAACTTTCTGGGAAACTTTTTTGTACAAATTTTTTGACAATTTATAAGACATGGACTCTCTTAACCATGAGGTCCATGAAGCATGTGTTCAATAATTAGTTTTTGTATTTGTAAATCAAGTGAAATTTACGCTGAAATATATTCATCTATGTCTGTAGTTGTGAATAATTTGTTGTTTAGATGCAATGTTACAATAATATGAGAATAAGGTAGTTGTTCAACATCAAATTAGTATTATAAACATTAACTATATAGAATTTATGTATTCGTGCGCTAGCAATTAACTTTAGTATTTTGTAACCAATAGCGTGCGTACGATGGTCCTGCGTGACCACCAATCATAGCGCTCCACGTTTAAGTTACTTTGGCTGCTCATGACTTCTGGCCTGTGAACATTTAGTCAGTCCGCACCGATCGCTCGTCTAGTGAACCACAGTGTGGTGACTGTGTACACCAACAAAGTAGACATTTTCTCGAGTAAATCATTTTAAATAGAAACAGAAAATGTCTTGTTTAATTTACTCGCGTGACTCAAATAACATCATTTTTAGTTAATTATATTAGTAAAATAAGTGTTCTCCAACTTCGTTCAATATCCTTAAACTAGCGCACATAAAACGTATTTTTGTTATTTATCACAGTTTTTCAATTTTTTTCTCATCAAGTGTTGTAATTTCTGCTGTTAATATACTTTATTATTCTGTTATATTTAAAAAAGTGTGAGTGTTAATCTTTCAATAAACCCAAGCAATTGGCTCCCACTCTTTTCCCTCGCAACCGGTAAATCAAATCATGCAGTCCACAATCATTGGGTTTTCAATCCCAAACATTTGTCCTTCGTGCTGGATCAAAAGGGGTGCGTGGAGAGCTTCGGCTTATTATTAGCCACGTGCGAGTTACGAAGTCGGCCATCTTAACCAACTTCTTTTTCACGAGCGACGTGTGGACGCGCTCAGCGCGCCGGCGCGTTGGGAGTACTTTCTATCTCTCACACACACTCGCATACAACAACACTTGGTACCTGTGGTAAGTTCAGTGCTTTTTCTCATGGTACACGAACTCGAGTACATACTCGTTGGCTTCGTTACGTAGCTTATTGCTACTTTTTTCTCGTGCGATTTGTTGCCATCTTTTAGTGCACAAGCCCTAGTACATACTCGCTGGCCATCTTTTTCTCCCTGCGTTGCGCAGACAGACTTTTTTTTTTGTTTCGTGTACTGGCTCGAGTACTATTACTCGTTTGCTACCTTTGGTAAATATCTTTTAGCTTCACATAAAAGCTCAGCTTATTTTAGCTGCACTAGCTCGAGTACTATTACTCGTTTACTACTTTGGTAAATAGCTTTTAGCTTCACATAAAAGCTCAGCTTATTTTTAGCTGTACTAGCTCGAGTACTATTACTCGTTTACTTCTTGGTAAATAGCTTTTACCCATACAGAAAACAATTGGCTTATATTTAGCCTTGGCCTTCGTAGCCATATATACATAGTGCTCTCTTGCACTCATAAGCACGTGGCTCACACATAGTTGGCCATTGGTGCCCTCGCTCTTTAATTTTCTTTGTGTGCTGTACGTATAAACCTTCTTGCTCCACAGAACAACAAGGGTTTTATCGGCAGCGGGCTAACACTTACGGTGTGCTCGCCTGTCACTGCAGGGCATCATAGTACTTGAAAGTGCTTCTCACCATAGCTGCAGGCTGCCATTGCCTGCAGGTTCAACGTAAACCGTCGTTGTGATTGAGCCACTTCAATGCCTGTATACCCATTGCGTGGGCCTAAATACCTGTGCACATAGTCGTCGTCTTCAAGGTCCTGCATACATTCTGTGCACTCAATTAAGCAGGTAGCTGATCGCCTACGTCGTCTACAGCTGCTCCTTCAACAGGTTTTAGATTACGATTTTTAGTAAATTTAAATAACTATTAATTACACGATTCAATTTAGCGATAAAAATTAGAAAATTTCAGTTCATGTAAGCACTAGTGCAAGTATTGATTTGCGTTAATTATATAAGTATTAAATTTAGAGATTTTCTACTATTTTATTATTATATTTATTTAAACAATTTGTACTGTTAAGAGCTAGCTTAATTGTCACTTCCAGGTGTACATAACGTTTGATCACTATGAATGCATATTACTCAACGCAGCTTGGCCTTTATACCAAAATAAAGAATGCTTTCATTAATTTAAAAAAACTTGGCTCGGCCAAAATGACAAATGGTCAAGCTGTGGCTTGACAACAACAAATCAAAGATGCGTTTGAACAATTTAAAACGATTAATACTACTATTATGACTTTGGATCCTCTTGATAAACAACATGACTATTTTAAAACTGGCGTGTTTGAGGGTGGTGAAGACCTTTCTTATTTGGCTGTTGGGGACTTTGAGGACTACCTGTTCTCGTTATCAACCGATAATCCAGCTCCTGTACCTCCCAACTTTACTCCACCTCAAAATTTTGTGCAAGGTTATGCCTCGTTACCTTCTATTGATTTACCAGTTTTTAATGGTAACCTTGATTGTTGGGAGAATTTTAGAGATATGTATAAAGCTTTGGTACACAGGAAGCAGGATCTCCCAGGTATTATTAAGTACCAGCATCTACGTACTCATGTTACTGGTGATGCTTCAGATTTAATTAAAACAATTCCTCTTACCGAGGAAAACTACTCGCAGGCTTGGGAGACCCTGCTTGCCTTCTACGACAACCAGCGTCGATTAGTGTCCTCATATACCAGCAATATTATTAGTGCCCAACCAATGAAAAACTCTTCTTGCATTAAAATAAAACGCATTTCCAAAGAAATGCTGGGTCCCTTTGATTCTTTGTCAGCCATGGGAAGACACATGGGCGACAATGACATTTTCATTGCTCTCGTGACTAGCAAATTCGATTTCCACACAAATAAAGATTGGCAGAAGCATCTGGGGAGCAGTAGTAATGCGCTTACGCTAGGACAACTACGTGAATTTATAACAGCCCGAATTATAACTTTAGAAGCTTCTGCTAGGAAAACCCCGATCAATCTGGACCAAAGGAGCAAACCTAATAAGTCAGTTGTAGTACATCAAGCCGCAGCTCATTCTTCTGAAACAAATACACCTAATAAGTCAGTTGTAGTGCATCAAACTGCAGCTCATTATTCTGAAACGAAACCAATACGCCAAAATGCTTGTTCTGTAATCAAACTCATAAGTTGTACCAATGTGACAGTTTCAAATCAAAGCCTTAGAATAAAAAAAGAGTTTTGTTAAAAGCAAAAGAATTTGTCTTCATTGTTTTGGTAAACATAGCAAAAGGACGCTGAACTTCTAGATTTAGCTCAATCAGGCGGTTTTCCTCTGAGAAAATGGTCTTCTAACTTGGCGGAAGTACTCTCAAAGATCCCTGATAAGTTTTAGACTAGCAAGCCCAAAGAATTCAAAGACTATGATCAAACGGTCTCTATTCTTGGCTTGTCTTAGAATCCCAAAAATGATCAATTTCAATTTCAACTAGTCGTTGATCCTAGTCCTCAGTCTCGGATAAGACGATCATTATTGAGACAGTTGGCGAAGATCTTTGACCGTTTGGGAGGATTTTCGCCTGTTATCATTTTGGGCAAAATTCTCTTTCAGTCCCTGTGGCTGCTTAAAGTATCATGGGATCAACCCTTGCCACCACCAATAGTCTCTAAATAGATTAGTTGGTTGGACGAATTACCCCAGTTGAACCAAATTACAATACCTCGCTGGAATTTCTTTTCGCCTGATTTCGATTTCTTTGAAATTCATGGTTTTGCCGACGCATCTAAGTCAGCTTATGCTGCAGTTGTATACGTTCGTATTGTCAAGAATCAAGGAGTTGATGTAACTCTTCAATTAGCTAAAACCAAAGTAAGCCCAATTAAGACTTTGAGTATTCCACGGTTGGAACTTTGCGCTGCTCAGCTTCTTGCGAAAATAATTAGACATTTCTCATATTATTGTCCTGTCAAGGAAGCGCCTGTCCACTTATAGACCGTATCTTTAAATGTATTGCATTGGCTAAATGCTCCACCTTCTAAGTGGCCTACCTTTATTGCCAACAGATGCTCTAATATTTACGAGCTAGTACCTAAAGCTGAATGGCATCATATAAGGTCCAAGCAAAACCCAGCTGATATCGCCTCGCGGGGAATTTATCCGAGTCAAATGAGTGGACAGCGTTTATGGTTTTCTGGCCCAGATATACTACACGAGTTCCAACCCAAATACCCAAAGCTCAAAATTGACCTCCTTGAAGACACTTCGCATGTAAATATATTAGTTAAGGATAAAGGCCTAGATACCTTTGTCAATGGATTGTATGGACGTTATTCCAAATAGGAAAGACTACTTCGAGTAACTGCCTACTGTCTTAGATTTGTTTATAAACTCCTTGTCAAAATAATTCAAAGGAAGTCAAAAAATCATACTGACAATTTTAACCCTGAATTACCTTTTGTTTCTGTAAATACTTTTTTTAATTTAGCTTTATTCAAACTATCAATCGAGGAATTTGAAAATGCTGCACTCTTGTTAGTCTACACACATCAGCAACGTTGGTTTTCTGCCGATTTAGCTGTTCTTCGTAGAAACCAAGGGCTAAGACCTAATGAATTAGAACAGCTTCCATTAAGTAGTCGTTTGCGTAAACTAACGCCTGTTATCATCGATGATCTTCTTTGAGTCGGTGAAAGGCTTAGTAACTCTCTTTTAGATGCAAATGCTAAACATCCCTTGATCCTCTATAGCTACGACTGTATCACTCAATTGTTGATTGACTATTATCCTCGCAAGGCATTACATGAAGGTGTTAAGATGATTCTTGTGTCTCTTAGGCAAAAATATTGGATTTTGCGAGGTCGTAAAGTAGTGTGTGCCGAACTTAGTCACTGTTTCACCTGTAAAAGGTACAAGGGCCGGACTCAGACTCAATTGATGAGCGATCTTCCAAATTATCGAGTAACTCCTAGTCCGCCCTTTCAGAAGACTGGAGTTGATTATGCCGGACCTTTTTCAATTCGGTTGTCTAAGAGTCGAGGAAAGGGTACTCTCAAGGGATACGTGGTCGTGTTTATGTGTATGGACACCAAAGCGGTACATCTGGAAGTGGCTGAGGACTACTCGACTAAGGCATTCATTGCAGCGTTTCATTGCCTTGTGTCTCGTCGAAGGCAGTGTACTGATCTTTATAATGATCAGGGCACGAAGTTTGTAGGTGCTGACCACGAATCAAAAAGAATGTGGACAGCTCGGTGTCATTTATCTGATTTTGCCGATAGTCTGTAGTCTTCTGGCACTGAGTGGCATTTTAATCCTCCAGCTGCCTCTCACTTCGGTGGTATTTGGGAATCTGCCGTAAGATCAGCGAAGTTCCATTTGAAGCGAGTCGTTGGTGATCAGATTTTGACGTTTGTCGAGTTCTCGACCCTTCTGTGTCGTATAGAATCGTGCCTTAATTTGCGGCCACTGTGCCCTCTGACCGATGATCTTGAGGACCTTTATGCTCTCACTTCTGCACACTTATTAATCTTTAGACCGTCCTATATTTTGCCCCCACCAGATTTGACCTCCGAAAAATATCTCCGTTACACAGGTGAAAGCTTGTTACACAGACTGGCCAGGATTTTTGGAGGCGGTGGTCCTCAGAGTACCTCAGTACTCTTCAGGCACGATCTAAGTGGCTTACGCCCCAAAGATTCATGCAGATAGGGGATTTAGTCTTTATTAAGAATAAGTTGACTCTACCTGGCAAGTGGCCTCTGGGTCGTATAATTGAAATTTTTAAAGATCAGAGGTCCCTAGTCAGGGTCGTATAGGTCAAAACGTCCAGTACTGTTCTAATCAGACCGATCCATAAATTAATATTGTTAAGGACAAACTCTGAAATTGAAGCTATTAATTTAGATTAAACGTTTTAATGTCTTATTAGTTGCACTTGGATAATCTAATTATAAAATTAAGAACAGTTACCATACTTTTACTTAGTTTGCTATTGTAAGTAGACAAGCAGTATACATTAATATTTTTAAATTTTGATTTATACGTTATACTTTGTTGATTTTATTTATTTTTCTCTTTCTTTGATGTACATTCGTACTGACTGCTGTCCATCAACCTGGGTAGTATGTTCAACATAAAATTAGTATTACAAACATTAACTACATAGAATTTATATATTCGCGCGCTAGCAATTAACTTTAGTATTTTGTAACCAATAGCGTGCGTAAGATGGTCCTGCGTGACCACCAATCATAGCGCTCCACGTTTAAGTTACTTTGGCTGCTCACGACTGCTCGCCTGTGAACATTTAGTCAGTCCGCACCGATCGCTCGTCCAGTGAACCACAGTGTGGTCACTGTGTACACCAACAAAGTAGACATTTTTTAGAGTAAATCATTTTAAATAGAAAAAGAAAATGTCTTGTTTAATTTACTTGCGTGACTCAAATAACATCATTTTCAGTTAATTATATTAGTAAAATAAGTGTTCTCCAACTTCGTTCAATATCCTTAAACTAGCGCACATAAAACGTATTTTTGTTATCAATCACAGTTTTTCAATTTTTTTCTCATTAAGTGTTGTAATTTCTGCTGTTAATATACTTTATTATTCTGTTATATTTAAAAAGGTGTGAGTGTTAATCTTTCAATAAACCCAAGCAATTGGCTCCCACTCTTTTCCCTCGCAACCGGTAAATCAAATCATACAGTCCACAATCATTGGGTTTTCAGTCCTAAACAGTAGTCCTCTTTCTTAAAATTTAACGGTATAAACGTAAGCAATAATTTTTCAAAAATATTGTGTTTAGTTATATCGTCTAAAGTCAATGTCAATTTTGTACGAAATAATCTAACAGTTATATTTGGTATATCATTTGGAGTGGTACCTTTAGAAAAGTTTTTTCAAATTTTCTTTATTTATTTTCATTTAGGGTTAAATGTTACGGTGATAAAAAAAACAGGTCGTCGAAACTTTCGCATTATTGCCATTGCATCTGAATAGTGTTTCTACATATACCTAGTACCACTGATGTATGTTGAAGGTAAAACAGAAATATATCTTTTTTTATTATTTAAAAAATTTTTATAGTTATTTGAGGCACTACGCATTATATTATCTATTAATCCTTGATAACGTTCAATCCTTAAAATTTTTTGGTTATTGTGAAAGAAGTTTATTCTATATGTATGCGAAAAAATTGTTGCGTTAATTATCAAGACAAGAGTATGGGACTAAAAATTTTACTATTTGGTCGATGACAAGTTTGATATAAGTATTATTGAAGCAGCGTAAGATTTTCTGCTCTTCTTTAAAATTTTTGTCCATTGTATGTAGTCCATCCTTTATCTCCTACTGAAAATTTATAAAGGAAATATCATTGGATCGATATGCTGTATTCGGCATACAGCATTGATAATGCAACTTATGAAACTTAATAAATAAGATCATAATATTTATATAAATGTTCCCGTAGAAGTGTTAAAAATATTAGTGAAGGCTTGCCATCTCATGAAATTATATTTAAAATAAGTACAATACAAGCGTTAATTCAAAATTTTTGTATATCAGATGGCTTATGAAACGGTACACGATTGCGAATTACTAAATTGGTAAAGTATAAGGTAGAAGAAAAAATAGTTACGGGAAAAAAAATTGGGAATAAAATTTTTATTCCGAAAATTACAATAATTACCAAAAATACTCTATCATTACCTTTTGATTTTATATACAAAACAATTTTCATTAGTTAAAGCATTTGCTATGACTATAAACAAGTTTCAAGGTCAAAGTTTTAATACTGTTCAATTATTCTTAAAAAAATCTTTATTTTCTCATGATCAATTGTGCGTAGTTCTATCGAGATACAAAAATAAAAGTGAAATTTTTATTTAAATCGATAGAGAAAACAATTTAGATATTGAAAATGTAGTTGGGAAAAAAATTTTTGATTATAAGTTGTAATGTATCTAATAATACCGACGTGATTTGAGTATTCTTGTACGAATGGACATTTTATATTACCCTATAACACATCCCATGAATTTATATTGTGTTCGTTTATTGTACCAGTTTCAACATTAATTTAAATCAGAATAGGAATAGACCTAAGTCTTCGTGATTTAATAGGACTTCATAAGGTGACACGGTCGTTTTAATGATAGTAATTTTAATTTATGTATGTGTTGGTTTTACTAACACATATAAAAAATAATATAATACATACACATAAAAATTAACATTTTACACATAGTTTATCATAAATGCTAACAAAAGAAAAACTTAGCGTACCATAAAATTCATACTTACAAATTAATTAAAATACTATTAATATAAATTAGTTTCTCTGCGTACTCTTAGTTATGTAAATGCAATGGTTGAGCATTATTTGTGTGTATAAAGTCCATCTATTTGCCAACTGAGGGATGTGGAAAAATAGATAAAAATAAATTTTATTGTAAAAAAGAAAACATGTTCTTATTACCTAACATTCTTCAGAAATGAACTTTTTACAGTCCAAATATATAAACACACACCCACCCACACACACAGACTCACACACACACACACGCACACACACACACACATATACAACAAATAATTTTTATGATGTATTAAATTATATTTTCATTGAAAGACTTTGAGTGAACCATTAATGAATAAATAATCTTTTAACTACCAATATAAATGGCTTAATATGGTGGAACGTTGCTTGGAATGCCCCACACAGTTAACTTTATAATTTAATACATAATTATAATGACGTTTTCCACAACGACCCCCGATGAATCAGTTATGACTTAAAATTTCTTTTTGACGATGAGATGAATTATGTCGATAAGATAGTTTTGTTTTAATAAAATAAAAATAATCTCAGACAATAATTTCTTATAATAATTCTGTTCTATATCAAAAATGTTGATTTCGTTGTCACTAAAATTAAAAGAGTTCCCTGTGTCTAAATGATGTTGATATAAGGCAGACTTCTCACGTTTATGTTTTATGTCACTTTTGTGCTCATTTAACCTAATACTTGATTTTCTTATACTAACAAAACACCCTTAACTTATAATCTAACTCACGGCAATAAGGTATAACTGATGAGCCAATAGCATTATTAACAGGACTAATATTATTTCGACTATTATTAATGGGCTTAAAGAAATATAATCTTTTCTTTATACAACTTTCGATAAAATCTAAAGGATAGTTATTTGCTAGCAATACTGTATGAATATATTTGAAATTGTTTGAGAAATATTCAGGTGAAAAAAGTTTGTAATTTTTATCTACTAAATGTGAAACTATTGCTTTTTTCTGTGAAATAGGACAATGTGAATAAAAATTAAAGTATGAACCAGAATGAGTGTCTTTTCTAAACCAATTAGTAGAAATGAACGAATCGTTATTGGCTACTGTAGTCATATCCAGGAAGTTTATAGTGTTATTCTCAGATTTTTCAATAGTAAAATTCAAAAAATGACTGTAACTATTAAAAGCATTCAAAACGTATTTAACTTTTTCAACAGGAACACACAGTAAATTAATTATATTCAACTTTCACCCCCTATTTGCCCCCTAACATTTTTGTTCTATCCCCTCTTGTCCCTTCAGCTTCCCTTCAACTAAGACAAAATTCGTTTTATTTTTCTGTAAAATAAACCTTATTAAATTTAAGTAGCTCCGCCACTCCCTCGCCTTCTCTCAGCACCCCCAAATTATTTGTGTGCACCCTGGCCCTCTCAGACAGACCAAACTCTACTAACTTGTTTTCTTCCTCACCACCCCTCACATTTTTTATATACCTTTCACCCCTCCTGATACAGACTCATCATCAGCCACTTTTTCATTTAAACTAGACACTTCAAAAGAACGTACTTAAAAAGCGTAAGTAAAGTGAAAAATGCCATTTATCGATAAGTGTTATTAAATTACTTTAGAGTGTTGATTTATTTAATGTTATTTTAAAGTTATTAAAATAGTTATTAATCTACTTTTTTAATCTAATCAAATGCTTCAGTTACAAAGGGGTAAGTGCGCAGGGCTGAATATATGTTTAATAGAAGACTTATGCACACAGAAAAATCACAAGGATCCTCAATATATTGATACTGCTAAAATTATGCTAGAATTTAATTATACATTATTTCCAAGCAGAGTATTATTGGTATATAAAAAACACTAACAGAAGTAAGTTTCAGAGTTAAATGAGCTGGTATCGCCACCTATTAATTATATGTTGGTTCTGCTAATTAAACTGTACTCCTAGCCTATACTGATAACTGTACGAATATTGCTTTTACTTTTGTGTGCTTATTTATAACAGTAAAATTCAGGTACGATTCATAATAACGTCACCAGTACTTTTGTCAAAGAAAATCACTGCTGGACTCATTCTAAAATACGAAAGTTGAAGCTACAAGTAGAAGTTAAAAGAAGATTTTAAAGTTCATTATTGCTTTGTAACTCAATTTTTATTCTAAAATATTTAGGATGTGAAATGCAATGTAATAGTAAGTAATGATAATTAACAAATTTACTTTATAACATTTCCTCTGTGCCTGAAAGTAAAAAGAGGCGCCGATGTAGTGTTGACAAATCTCGTTCTCGTAGGTCACCTTTGACTTTTGTACACCTTGGGTTTCTTCTCTTAAAAAAGTGAGATTCGCGCAGACGTTTTCCAGTTCTATGGAGGGAACTACTGATTTAACACCTGCAAATATCTTAAAATTTTTATTTATTCAATGACTCAACACTAATGCACAGTACTCCATATACAATACACGACACAACGCTTAACATTGTCATGTGGACTGCGTAGCAGCGACTTCGCCTTGCATCACGCGAGTCACAAGCGCACGTTCACTACATCCTGCGTATCCTGGACCAGGAAAGGTTTTTGTTTGTCCTACGCTAACATACACATAGATTTAAACTCTGCCTACAATCCCTCGGTAACATATTGTACTGATCCCCCCTCTCTCTCTCTCTCTCTCTCTCTCTCTCTCTCTCTCACTCTAGGCTCACCTCCTGGTCAAACGTCCGCGAGTCTTACCCAACGTGATGTCAACCAGAGTCCTTGAGCTAGTCATCCTATGGCTGTTTCCATCTTCCTCGACTCGGAGATCTCTTCGTCCAGGGGTAACACAGCAGCTATTAGACTTGCACACACACACTTCTCTCTCTTCTCTCAACACTCTACGCACTTTCTCTCAACTCTCTTTCTCTTTCTTTCTCTCTCTCTCTCTCTCTCTCTCTCTCGACTACTTTTCTACCACGCACCACGAAGTAATCTGAAAAATCACCAAAAATCTCACTATTTGCACTCTGGCGTCCAGCTCAAAACTAACTCGCGAGCTTTCGCTTGGGCCATGATCGCCGCGCCCGCCGCTGTCACGTATCTCCACTCGCATCCACTCTTAGCATAACAGCTTCGGTGTATATTTATATGGTCGTCTTTGCATTTTATTGTCCTCTCCCACTGGTACTGCTGCGTTTCTGTAGCCTAATAGGTTATGCGTCGGCATTCTGTTCTTTTCCTCTCAGCGTATATACAGCTCCCGAAAACAAACAAATTCAAAGAAGCTTAAATTTTAGTGCTACGTATGTACGTTGCGGTAACGAGAGCGTTTCGGACATGAAAGCCATTTTTGCATCGTTACAACTTTACCGAGTTTTATTTTCATGTACTACGTACGATAAGGTGGCATTAACGTAAAAATATTGTTACATTATTTGATCCTCTCACAAATCATCTGTGCCCCACAATTTGTTTTTGACGTCTACTTCATTGAGTGGAAAAATCCTCTGGTTGTTTCGTTTTTTTTTCATCAACTGGTTCAATACGTTTTTTTTTTTAATGTTAAAACAAAACATAATAATCACCTGTGCTACTTCAATCACTACTTAATTGTTTTTGGTAATTTTATCAAATTTTAGTACAAAAATTTATTACAATGTTATTTTGTGTACAATTAGTTA
The DNA here is from genome assembly GCF_000648655.2 of Copidosoma floridanum. The sequence continues at coordinate 439,568 of NW_019379727.1, forward strand.
GCAAATTTTTAAATCAACATTGATTAATTGTTCTGTAACGCTGATTTTTTTCATTCCTAATTAGTTTATTAATCATGTTATTTAACTTAGATAAGAATTTTGTATGGTAAAATTGTACGTAGTGAGAAAATAATAAATAAACTTACTTAATCTCTGTACAATAGACCTCACTAATGTGTCTATTAACCACGGAAAGACGAAAATCCTCTTTTCCTTCTTATTAAAACATAAAGGTTTTCTAAATTTGGTTCTACTCTCTGTCTTTATTTTTAGATTTGTTAGTTGTCATGGAAAATGCTAGGACTAAAATGAATTGTTTTATGTTTTAAATGAATGGACATAAAAATGCATTTTTGTATATGGTTGTTTATTATTTTAAAACTTTTGTTCTAATTTTTTCTCTGTTTATAATCTTTGATACATGTAAGAAAAATGAGATCGCATAATAAAAGTGTGACGTGGGAATATTATCGGTGAGGAGGTGCGTCGCGAGAATGACCAACAATTGTAATATCAAGAGCTTTATTAAAGATACCGAAATAAAAGGCCAAGTAGCGCGTGTGCTTGGTCTGTTCGATCTCCTTTGTTCGCCTGACCCCCTTGAACTCGCCTGACTGCCCGACTGCCAAATCCCGCGAGAGCCGCGACTAGAGTCCCTGACTAGGGACCCGACTAGCGAGCCCAGATTAGAGGCTCGCCGAGCCTTATATAGCCTCGTCCCCCTCCTGTTGATGGTCTCTTGCTGAGATCGCCTCGCTGTTGTCAAGGGGGGTCAGTATGATATGCCCTGCATATCGTACGTAACACGTCCGAGGCCGTGACGTCGTCGTCCTCAACGACGCTGACTTCAATTTATGCCGTGTTGAGCCTGTTGGCTTGATTGCCATCGTGCATGTGTATGTGTTGTGCTGTATTCTGTATATTATAATTATATATGAAGTTGCCGCAAATTGGGCATTTGCTTAGAACTCTTTTACATTTAACGTATATTGTCATTTTACGTGAACTGTTTACTTTATAATTTTAACTACATGTATTTACTGTCATTTATTTTAAATGAAAAACAAAAAATTCATATAAATTTCCCATTACAAGTATTAAAGGAACAAAAAATTCTTTCTTATCTACGTCCTACGGACTGCGCCCTCCGATATAGTCGAGCGACTCCTGGCGCTCATTTCCGTTCGCTTATTATTGTTACCATTCTTTTAATTGTATTATTATTATAGCTACGATTACCATTTTTTTTTTTTTTTACATGTATAAACTTAAAACAAATTTTCCGATGTTACATAT
>NW_019379727.1:484645-543888 GCF_000648655.2 Copidosoma floridanum
ACGGAATGTTAGGTAACTATCCTACCAAGTCACGTAAGGTTAGGTCGTTCTCAGGGCTCTTGGGTGTCTTGAGCACTGCTAAAGTCGCCGACCCAGGAACTTCGCCTAAGAACGTGGTCGCTAACCCTAGTGCCTTGACTACTTGGGGATGCGTCGTCTCCACGCTTAAAGCGGTCGAGCACCGAAAGTCCAAGTAGAAACCGGTTAGTGGAAATGTTAGCTGTTGGTGGTGTACAACTTACTTTTCAGCTATCGGCCTTCGTACTTCGTCTTTTTCTCTTCCTTTGTGCTCGTCGCGATAATGTACCGGTGCACGGGAGAGTTCCAGGTCTGGGTGAGCAACGGATCTATCGCGTCCCAGGCTCGCTGAAAGAGGACTTCTCTTATATTACGCGCTGGTGCCTTTTATGCTAACGTTGTTTTCTTTTGGGTAGCAGGTTTTTCCTTCTTTGGGTGAACGCGCTCTAGCATTTTCTTAACGTACTGGACGCACATTCCCCGCGCGTGGCGTTCAAATTTGAATTTTTAAATAGGAATTTTTTATAAATGAAATATATGCATATATATAAAAAAATGTGAAGCCTTGAATTATCTATTGGACGGATTTTTTTTATTACAAGAAAATATAATGAATAGAAGAATATAAATGTTAATGTAAAGCGTCTATTATAAATGCTAGGTGATAGAAGTGCCCCCTTGCAGTACACCTGTTACACAATACTTATGCAATAAAATAGTTCTTCATGAATCTATGTCGATTTTTTTCATTCACGCCTCCTTATTACTGAGCCGATTAAAATTACTTTATCGTATTAACTGACTCTATTCGTTGGCGAGGTATTGCGGTGAAGAGGAGTAAGCCAAGCATTGTTGGGATACGCTTTCGGTTATGAAATGGTATACATGTTTTCTGGCAACACGCATCACTCGATACGCCCGCTCTTGAGAAAAAAATATGATGCTGGTACATTATACGCCTAAATAAGAAGTGAAGAGTTATCGGCCACGGCTTACACATACGTGTATCCTAGCATGACTCGTTGCACCCTCTCTTGCTAAGAAAAAAATATTACATTGGTACAATATACGCCTATCAATTAGAAGCGAAAAGTCATCGGCCACGGCTAACACATCCGTATAGATAAGAAATAATAGCTCCATTACTCGGCAAGGTACTGCGTAGTAAGCCAACGTTGGTCGCAGCTGAACAGGATACGCGATGCGCTACATCTACTGATAAGAAATACACGTTCATGCTTGATCATCTTCCTCTCGCGCTGTACGTTGGGCTTGTCACACCTACACCTTTCGGACCCATCGTGATGACGTCGGAGCTTGATTCGCGGTCGGAAAGGAAGGGAGCTGTCAGTACCATCCGACATCACAGCATCCAGAAGAGGCCCCCTTTCCCTGACGTTACCATCCGAGTAGTCCGCACCACCCACCGCCCCTACCGCCCGTGCCCCTCCTCCCATCGCCCGATCAGCCTCTCCCCCACCACTGCCTCTCCTCTACCGCTCGATCAGCCTCTCTCCCCACCACCTCTTTTCCACCCACAGCTATAGCTAGAGCCTCTCCCCCCACCACTACCTCAGGGGGGGGGACCTGGGGGGGTGCCAGAACCGCCATGGTTTACCTACTCTAAGCATTTAACACTAGAGTTGAACATCACTAAAAATCACTTTCATTTCATACAAACGGCCACAGTAATACAGTGGTTTAGGTTGGAGTTCTTGAAATTTGGCGTGTCTGGTAACGCAGGTTCATTGGGTTTGAGACTCAGTCTTTACTTACTTGACTTCGCACCTCTGAGAATCTGTTTTCTCAGGTGTATATTTTAACTGTGTTTCAATGGTCCGAAAGCAATGTACAATAAGGCTTCCTTTGCTGTAAAAAGTGATTAATACCACAAATAAGTCTGAGGTGATTTTACACAATGCCGATGATGATAGCATATTTATGCATAGTAACACAGTATTGCTGAGCCTATTGAACACAGTTTTCAGAAATGGGTGTAAAATTGAAAAAATACTTCTACCCCTAAAGCACTGATAAATAGATGATATTAGTGTTGTTGTAGCGAACCTCACATGATAATCCGCACGGTAAAAGAGACGGAAATTCAAATGCAGGTTTACAAAAAAACGCCAACTAATGTAGAAGCACTTAAACTTTATGCCTATACTCTCGAGTTGCAAGAGAGGTAGCAAGAAAGTAGAATTAATAGTTCTACCTTCTTATAAATCGTCAAAATTAGACGTCAGTGTTATCGCCTTTGGCGAGTGTCCTCCCTCTTCTTATCTTATTCACTATGGTGCTCCAGTCTTTCTTCTCCAAGAGAGGAGAGCTAGACCAGCCTTCGCTTTTTAGTGGTGAATTCCATTCAGACAAAGAGCGTTTTCATGTATCGCAAAATATTGCGTAATGTTTTTCTCATCGTGTATGGCAAGTATTCATTGTCATTTTTTATAAACGCATGTAGACATTATATATACCTCAGAAAATCAAAGCACATGTAAATAATTTCGTCTGTGAAGTAAAATAAAGGTGCGTAAAGCCCTATGTTTTTTTTTAATGTGTACAGTAGTTCAGCTACATTTCTTTATTGTTTAAAGACGTGTTATTGTTATATTCTTAGGATAAATGAGAAGGGGGCTATCCTTTACGAATAGTCAGTTTTGGATGAAGCTAACACTAGTCCACAATGTCGAGAGAGCATCAAGAAGATTTAAAATACTAATAGTAAAACAAAACGTCCATTACGATTTTATAGTAATTTTTAACATTAAAATTCAAGTAAAAATAAAAGCATAAAATAAGTTGTTACGAGGAAAAAAAATGTTGCCCGGTGGTGTCTTGAACCTAAATTTTTCGGATTTAGTTTTTGTGTGAGCAAAAGAGCTTAATCACTTGACTAAAACAGTTATGGGTCATTTTAGTATTAGGTTTAGAGGCTATAGAAGTAGGAAGGGCTTAGTTAATAGGTATGGTAGGGAAAGTTTCCCTATTAAACTATCCGTCAACTTACTCCTATAAAAAAATTGATTTTTATGTATGTTGGTAGTTACCCAGATCACTGAGTAAAATAAAATATAAGCTTACATATTATCATTAAAAGCACTCATGAACTAATTAAGATTTTCTATCTTATTAATCAGGTTATGACGACATTGCAGCTACTTAACATGATTATTTATTATAAATAGCTGTCTTATTAAGCATGCTATGAATCATTGTATTTCAATTATGTTTCTCTTTCATGGTACAATATAACAATAGTAGAAAATCATAGTATGTTTCAACCGTCTGCCGTCTCATTTGTTATTAGACTATTTGAGCTCCAAATTATGATTAACAATTTAGGCATGATTTATTATTTGAAGCTCGGAACTGGGCATCATTCTTTTTCCTATGAAACAGCTGCCCACGTGGATTTTATAAATGCTGTGATAGTAACTTACACTGGAAGTAAACAATTATTTAATGTGTTATTTCTGATGATATTTTTTATTACTGATAACGTTTATTTTGGTTCTTAGGTCTTTACTTTTGAGATACAAGGAGAGTAGAGTTGAGCAAATTAATAGATTCAATTTTAAACACCCTTTTTAGTAACGCAATTTGCTCTAAACTTTAAAAATTCCTATAGTAAAAAAAATACCAGAAAAATCACCTTTCATGCAAGATTGTTTTAGTTTTAAATATTCTCTTTTTCTCTCTCTTTATTCCTTGCTCTCTCTTTTTCTCTCTCTTTCACATAAAATAATAATTATTAAACGTACTAGACGCACATTCCCCGCTCGTGGCGTTCAAATTTGAATTTTTAAATAGGAATTTTTTATAAATGAAATATATGCATATATATAAAAAAATGTGAAGCCTTGAATTATCTATTGGACGGATTTTTTTTATTACAAGAAAATATAATGAATAGAAGAATATAAATGTTAATGTAAAGCGTCTATTATAAATGCTAGGTGATAGAAGTGCCCCCTTGCAGTACACCTGTTACACAATACTTATGCAATAAAATAGTTCTTCATGAATCTATGTCGATTTTTTTCATTCACGCCTCCTTATTACTGAGCCGATTAAAATTACTTTATCGTATTAACTGACTCTATTCGTTGGCGAGGTATTGCGGTGAAGAGGAGTAAGCCAAGCATTGTTGGGATACGCTTTCGGTTATGAAATGGTATACATGTTTTCTGGCAACACGCATCACTCGATACGCCCGCTCTTGAGAAAAAAATATGATGCTGGTACATTATACGCCTAAATAAGAAGTGAAGAGTTATCGGCCACGGCTTACACATACGTGTATCCTAGCATGACTCGTTGCACCCTCTCTTGCTAAGAAAAAAATATTACATTGGTACAATATACGCCTATCAATTAGAAGCGAAAAGTCATCGGCCACGGCTAACACATCCGTATAGATAAGAAATAATAGCTCCATTACTCGGCAAGGTACTGCGTAGTAAGCCAACGTTGGTCGCAGCTGAACAGGATACGCGATGCGCTACATCTACTGATAAGAAATACACGTTCATGCTTGATCATCTTCCTCTCGCGCTGTACGTTGGGCTTGTCACACCTACACCTTTCGGACCCATCGTGATGACGTCGGAGCTTGATTCGCGGTCGGAAAGGAAGGGAGCTGTCAGTACCATCCGACATCACAGCATCCAGAAGAGGCCCCCTTTCCCTGACGTTACCATCCGAGTAGTCCGCACCACCCACCGCCCCTACCGCCCGTGCCCCTCCTCCCATCGCCCGATCAGCCTCTCCCCCACCACTGCCTCTCCTCTACCGCTCGATCAGCCTCTCTCCCCACCACCTCTTTTCCACCCACAGCTATAGCTAGAGCCTCTCCCCCCACCACTACCTCAGGGGGGGGGACCTGGGGGGGTGCCAGAACCGCCATGGTTTACCTACTCTAAGCATTTAACACTAGAGTTGAACATCACTAAAAATCACTTTCATTTCATACAAACGGCCACAGTAATACAGTGGTTTAGGTTGGAGTTCTTGAAATTTGGCGTGTCTGGTAACGCAGGTTCATTGGGTTTGAGACTCAGTCTTTACTTACTTGACTTCGCACCTCTGAGAATCTGTTTTCTCAGGTGTATATTTTAACTGTGTTTCAATGGTCCGAAAGCAATGTACAATAAGGCTTCCTTTGCTGTAAAAAGTGATTAATACCACAAATAAGTCTGAGGTGATTTTACACAATGCCGATGATGATAGCATATTTATGCATAGTAACACAGTATTGCTGAGCCTATTGAACACAGTTTTCAGAAATGGGTGTAAAATTGAAAAAATACTTCTACCCCTAAAGCACTGATAAATAGATGATATTAGTGTTGTTGTAGCGAACCTCACATGATAATCCGCACGGTAAAAGAGACGGAAATTCAAATGCAGGTTTACAAAAAAACGCCAACTAATGTAGAAGCACTTAAACTTTATGCCTATACTCTCGAGTTGCAAGAGAGGTAGCAAGAAAGTAGAATTAATAGTTCTACCTTCTTATAAATCGTCAAAATTAGACGTCAGTGTTATCGCCTTTGGCGAGTGTCCTCCCTCTTCTTATCTTATTCACTATGGTGCTCCAGTCTTTCTTCTCCAAGAGAGGAGAGCTAGACCAGCCTTCGCTTTTTAGTGGTGAATTCCATTCAGACAAAGAGCGTTTTCATGTATCGCAAAATATTGCGTAATGTTTTTCTCATCGTGTATGGCAAGTATTCATTGTCATTTTTTATAAACGCATGTAGACATTATATATACCTCAGAAAATCAAAGCACATGTAAATAATTTCGTCTGTGAAGTAAAATAAAGGTGCGTAAAGCCCTATGTTTTTTTTTAATGTGTACAGTAGTTCAGCTACATTTCTTTATTGTTTAAAGACGTGTTATTGTTATATTCTTAGGATAAATGAGAAGGGGGCTATCCTTTACGAATAGTCAGTTTTGGATGAAGCTAACACTAGTCCACAATGTCGAGAGAGCATCAAGAAGATTTAAAATACTAATAGTAAAACAAAACGTCCATTACGATTTTATAGTAATTTTTAACATTAAAATTCAAGTAAAAATAAAAGCATAAAATAAGTTGTTACGAGGAAAAAAAATGTTGCCCGGTGGTGTCTTGAACCTAAATTTTTCGGATTTAGTTTTTGTGTGAGCAAAAGAGCTTAATCACTTGACTAAAACAGTTATGGGTCATTTTAGTATTAGGTTTAGAGGCTATAGAAGTAGGAAGGGCTTAGTTAATAGGTATGGTAGGGAAAGTTTCCCTATTAAACTATCCGTCAACTTACTCCTATAAAAAAATTGATTTTTATGTATGTTGGTAGTTACCCAGATCACTGAGTAAAATAAAATATAAGCTTACATATTATCATTAAAAGCACTCATGAACTAATTAAGATTTTCTATCTTATTAATCAGGTTATGACGACATTGCAGCTACTTAACATGATTATTTATTATAAATAGCTGTCTTATTAAGCATGCTATGAATCATTGTATTTCAATTATGTTTCTCTTTCATGGTACAATATAACAATAGTAGAAAATCATAGTATGTTTCAACCGTCTGCCGTCTCATTTGTTATTAGACTATTTGAGCTCCAAATTATGATTAACAATTTAGGCATGATTTATTATTTGAAGCTCGGAACTGGGCATCATTCTTTTTCCTATGAAACAGCTGCCCACGTGGATTTTATAAATGCTGTGATAGTAACTTACACTGGAAGTAAACAATTATTTAATGTGTTATTTCTGATGATATTTTTTATTACTGATAACGTTTATTTTGGTTCTTAGGTCTTTACTTTTGAGATACAAGGAGAGTAGAGTTGAGCAAATTAATAGATTCAATTTTAAACACCCTTTTTAGTAACGCAATTTGCTCTAAACTTTAAAAATTCCTATAGTAAAAAAAATACCAGAAAAATCACCTTTCATGCAAGATTGTTTTAGTTTTAAATATTCTCTTTTTCTCTCTCTTTATTCCTTGCTCTCTCTTTTTCTCTCTCTTTCACATAAAATAATAATTATTATAATATTTCACTAAGTAATAACGATTATAATACTAGAACGTACTAGGTTGTCATAATAATATTTGAGACCATTTGATAAGTCTGATGCAGTAGTAAATTAATCAAAACAGTAGCCTTTACGATACGTTTTAAGTGAGAGAAAGAGAGGAAATGAATAATTATTTTTTAATAAAATTAGCTTTTAGGTGAGCAAGCATTGGCGATCCAAAACCGAATGATTTAATAAAATTTATTATTATTATTATTATCTTAGTATTATTTATCAATAAGAAGTGCGCTTAGGCGAGCAATTATCGCAGAGTAGCAATTTGATTATTTTTTAGTATTATTTATGATAACATGTGCCCTTAGACAAGTGATTATGGGGAATTAAAAACCACACTGTGTTTCGGTATGGTTTATGAACAGAGTATAGTTCTTTGGGCAAGCAAACATGGACGATTTGCAAATCAACTATTCAAAGTACCATTTATTAATAATAAACTGTGCTCTTAGGCAAGTAAGCATCGGTTATTATAAGCCCAACGGTGTTTTAGTATGTTTAATTAACAAAATGTATTTTTGGGCAAGTAACTATCAGGGATAATTGAATCAACTGTTTTTAGTATTATTTATTTATAAGTGCTCTTAGGCGAGCAAGCATCAATGATTAAAAACTTAATTGTTTTTTAAGTATTGTTAATAAATAAAATGTTCCCTCAGGTGAGCAATTATCGACGATAAGAAACCGCACTGTGTTTCAGTATAGTAAATTAACAAAATAAATCTTCTGGCGAGAAATCACCTGAGATTAGCAAGTCAACTGTTTTTAGTATTATTTATTTATAAAATGTCCTCTTAGCCAAAACCGTATTAGTGATTAGCAATCATTATTAGCACCGTATTGGCAATTAGCAACTCGAACGGCTATTAGTATTATCTTAATTAAATGTGTCTTAAAATGAGATCTTCATCTTTATTTACCTTACAACTACCTAAAACGTCATTTATTTTTTCTAATTAAAAGTATTTTAAAAATTGATTGCAAAAAAAGCACTTTTCCATTTCAAACACGTTTGATCATAAAATGCATGAGGACAGTAGGCGTGGCCTCCCTTGGTGGCTTACTGAGCCACTGATTCCGCTTATCAGAAAACAAAAAGTCGATTTTGTAATCGATGTTCAAAGTTCTTCTAATTACTAATAATTTATGGAATTCTAGGTAGTTGTAGAGTAAATGTAGATGGAACCAAATACGTTAAAAAAGTGTACCTAAGTTGGCTAACAACTTTTTTATGGCCATTTTGCGAGAGGACATTTTTTAAATTTTTGCTGTGGTTTGCGAAACGTACAAAATCAATTAAGCTGTGTATGTTAAGTGTGTATATTAAGAACTAGTAAGCAAATTTAGTGTGTATATTAAGAACTATAATAGCTGCCTTGGGGCCAAATTTCAGCTTTAATTACTGTGCAGCATACGATTTTTTGAGTTTCGGAAAAATGACTCCAATGGCAGTTTTTTGAGATTTACCATAAAACGACTGAACTGATTTGAACCCAACGCAGAGCATTTTGTTTGTCCTGAAATTGCACGTCTTTTTTACTCAACACTTTTTTATGTTTGATTCTCCAGTTTTCTTCTAGACGCGGAAAACATGTTTTGGCCATTTTTGCCAATTTTTTGGGGCTTTTGCTGACATTTCTGCTTGTTTAACTCTATGTTAATTTGTTACCATGCATTGAAACTACTGCCCTATTTTTTCAAGCTAGTTAGAGTTTTCGTAATATCAATATGATTTTTAGCTAATGCTTCTCTACTAAGATTTCGAATTGCCAATGCTTGCTTTCCTAAAAACACGTGTTATTTATAATTAATAGTAAAAAAAAAAATAGTTAGATTGCTTATCTCTAAGTTTAACTTGCCTAGGTGCACGTTTTGTCAATAAATAATTTTGAAAAGTAGTGATGTGTAATCACTGATGCTTGCTTGCCTAAGAGCACATTTTTCACAAATGACTTAAATTCATAAGCTGGGGCTTTTCTAATGTCAATGCTTTCTCAGATAAAAACATTTTAGTAATGTTATTAAATTATATTAAAAATCTATTGCGGTTCTAATCGTCTATGCGTGCTCGTCCATTTATATACTTCGTTAACTTACTATATACTAAAAAACTGTCAGGTTTTCATTGACCGATACTTCTCTTCTAAGGGTACATTTTATAAGTTAATAGTGCTAAAAAAATTATTGAGTCTTTATCATAGATGCTTGCTTACCTAATGAGATATTTGTCAACTTACTACCCTAATAGTCTGTAGGAATAATTTTCGATAATACTTATTCACTTGAAGGTGCAGTCTATTAATCAAGAATACTGAAACACTGTTAGCATTCTAGTCACAAATGCTTGCTCCAAAAAGTGCATATTTTAAAAGTAAATGATTTTGAAAAACTGTATGTATTCTCATAATTCATGCATACTTGCCTGAGAGTGCTTTCTAATCTTGAATAATACTAAAAAACTAATGGGTTCCTAATGGCCAATGCTTGCTTGCCCCACGATATATTTTGATTGATTAACTATACCAATAAATTGTTGGGTTGCTAATTTCTTATGCTTTCTTGCCTGATGATACATTTAAATTATAAGTAACACTCAAAAAAAATTTAGTTTCTAATAGCCGGTGTTTCTCGCTTAAGGGCATATTCTAGTAATAAATAATACTTAAACTTGTTGGGTCTCAAATAACTAATGCTTGCTCTGCTCAAATCAAATTTTATTGATAAATCATATAAAAACTGTTGGCGGCCTAATAGCTAATGCTTACACTTCTAAGTGTTTATGTTATTTATAAATATTATTAAAAAAAACTTTAATTTCCAATGGTTGATGCATCTTGTCTCACGGCACATTTTTTAAATAGATGATACCATGAGACCATTAGGTTTTTAATTACTGATGCTTGCTTACCCAAGGTCTCACTTAACTAATAAATAACACTTAAAAAAGCTGCATATTTTTTAGCTGATTCTCGTGCCTAAGGGCACATTTTATTAATAAATAATACTTCGAAAACCGTTAAGTTTCTTATCACCGATGCTTGCTTGCCGTTCTATCCTGTCTTTCTTTACTGTGATAAACAACACACCCTGACACTGAAACTGTTGACACTTATTCTACTGAAAGCTTTAACTAGTTTTAGAGATAGTGTTTGGTTTTCTTAATAGTTGAACCGACAAAGAATAACAATACACGAAAAAATATCATTTTCTTGTGTCTTTTCATGTGTTTTTCTTACCATGTGCCCGAAATGCAACTGCCGCTTATTATCACTTTGGGCCCATGGGCAGAAAAGTTTTTTGCGACCTCCGGGCCCAAAGTGATTTACTGGGCGCAAAGTGTGCCCACGGGCACAAAATTGCACTTTGCGCCCTCGGTAAGAAAAACATTATACGCGACTCGGGCACCAACATACAACAATCTCGCCCTTCGGGTGCTCATGTTTGTACTTTGATGATAATGCATTTTTCTTAATCTTCAATAGGTTTATCTTAAGTACCATATATTTAAACTTTATTTTTCTTAATGCTTTTAAGTGAAAAAAATTTTTTCTATTTATAAACAGATAATTGATAACACAGTAAAAAAATATGTACTATTGATCTTAATAAACTTTACGTGCATACAAATGAATACCATGATTTTTTCACTGAAACCTGGTAGGTGTCGTGAAATGCGTGCAGAAGGGTGAATATATCTTTCTATACTTTCTATAGATAAATGTATGAGTTATTCTACATTATCTTCAAACTACCTTTTATATTACCTCTTATTGACCCTCTCTACTGCCTCCTCCTGCAGCGACCATACCATCCATAAAATTTCAGGTTCAGAAAGAAATAAAACAATAATTTAATTTTTTGTAAAAAAAATTTTCCCGATCATTTCCAAAAAATGTATATAAAATTTTTTGAGTATTTTACGTAATATTAGCAAATTAAAAAACTATACTTGAATGTGAAAGTGCTTGACTTTTTTTATTTGACAAAGAGTCATCCATTAAGTTTATTTTCAATTTTTTTTTAAATTTCTTACTGCTGAATTATTTCGCGGTTAAAATTTTTTTTGCCCTTATGTTTAGTTGCTTTATAAGATCATTGTTTTTTCTAAACTTTAAATTGACAAGCGTAAGCAATGTTTTGAAATATTCACATATTTTATTGATGCTGCAGAATTATTCATTTCTTTGTGCTGATACGTAGCTTTTGGAGGTTTTCACTAGTTTATAGGTGTACTTTTGATTTCATTCTCGCAGAAATCAATTGTTGTTTATTTAAAAAATTTTTTTTCTCATGAATCAATTTTTAACTCCGACAAAATCAGAAACTCTTATGGTTTTTAAATAGTTGAAATAGATTTTAAGGATTTAGCTTCATTTTTTTTTACGGGGTTTCCGCAATAGTCTATTAACCTAGTCACCGGCGCCACCCACTTACCGTCTATGTGTAAGGGTATATTGCCGCACCCATTTACTAATGCCTTAATTTATATCACACCCATCATACCATGGGCACAGTTGGAATATCTCTGGTGGAATATCTTCCCCGTTACGCTGGAATTCCCTGCACCAATGGTTCATCGGTTCCACTTGCCAGTGTGTAGCCTTTACACAAAAAAGACCGTATTTCAGGACGTCCACTCTTCGCTGGTTAGACCGGCGCTCTCTACTAAAGCACCAGGTCGAGGATAATTAGCATTCCCGGAGAAGCCCCATGTTTTAGGGATCACCCTTCGTTGGTAAGACCGACGATCCCTGCCTGGCGCATCAGATCCATTAATCTCCACCTACATTCCTAACTCTGTTTTGTATTCGCCAGGGCTTGAACCCCTGTGGAGCAAGGAAAAAATCCTGGAATCACTCTAATACAAAATTTCATGGAAAAACTTGCCCCTAAACAGCTAGGGTAGCATAGGAACTTTTTCCGGTGATAACAGTTTAAAAAAAATCTTCACTTACTGAAAATCGAACCCACGACCCTTAGAACGACGTTGTATTGGGAACGAGCACGCTTACTTCTGAGCTGATGCCACTCCTCATTTAGCTTCAATATTATTTCATATTTTGTCTTAAATTTATTGATAAACAATACGGTTTTAACAATTTTAATACAATTCTGTGATTTTTTCTTGGTGATTTTTGTGATACTTATGTGTTAAATTTCATATAAATAGACAATACTTATCGTTTTATACCATTTAGACGTAGTTGGCTTATTCTTTTATACGACCAAAGTTTTTGGTTTTTATTGCCATGTTACAAAAAGATTTTTAAAAAGTTTTTAACAAATTATCTTAATCACTACCTCTTGAACAAAGACTTAACTTATTGCAAAGAGAAATTTAGCATACGTTTAATCGTTGGCTCATAGATTTTTTTTAAATTTCCGTTAATTTAGCAGATGTCGTTGCATTGATTTTTTCAGGTGTAGTCATTCTGTTGTTAGAATTTTACGTAACAAGGAAATTAGTATGCTGTAAACAGCATTCTTGAACTTGATAGTGTAAGTATGAGCTAATACTTATCAAGTCGTGTTAAAATTAGTAATAATTTGTTCCACCTTTTGCTCAAAATGTTTTTTTTTTTTTTTTTTTTTTAAACTACGGACTGTGTGTCTCAATTACAAAGGACTGTTGTATACAACACTCATAATTGCCATAACATTTTAATAACGTTGCAGTATACGTCTTGGTTCTTTAATATATACAGTTTAAACTGTAAAGCGATGTTTCAGTTAAAAAACCTTAATTACATGTTCATTTTAGCTTTCTTCAATGTTTCTTTTGTTTTTTAATGTACGTTTATCAAAATGTTTGTGTAATGAACTGCTAGTTTCTAAAACTCAAATATTTCTTGTTAAAGTAGGGGTAAATCTACTCCTTTAACAACAGTCGAATTTCTAAATAAATTACTTAAGATAAGTTTTAAACTCGTTTAAAATCTTTAAAACCATTATGCTTAAGTGGTTGGTACCTAGAGTTAACAGAAGATGGATTTCTTCTAGCGTGTGTGTTACCCGCTAGTGACTTATATGGACAACATTTTTTAATGTATAAATGATAAGGGTGTTCATGAGAAATATATTAAAGCTGCGTTAACTGTCTTATTTTAAAACTCTTGTTCATTGACAAGCTTCGAAAATCTCACAGGCAAGGTGTTATTTAAGGAATCATTTTATTAAACCATCAGAAGCCCTAAAGAGCTCTTTTTTATTGTGACTTTTGTCACTGCTTTCTTAAATGAATCTACGCATCTTGGACCACGAAAATAAGCATTCTGGTAAGAAATGCGGGATTTAGTTTGCCATTTTTTTTTAAAGGTTTTTGTAGTTAGTAACAATAATAAATTGTTTTTGACAGCTGAATTTATTTGGAAAACTATTTTTTTGCCCAATAACAGCATGGAAAAGTACTTTTCTGACTGTAGCATTTTTCTGTCGGATTTATAAAAGAATACCTTTTATAAGAAATTAAGGTACAAAATGTGCCACGATGGTTAACAATCGGATAATTGGTTCAGTTGCAAAATTCAAATAATCGCTAAAATAGCGGTTTTTAAAATTTGTTTATAATTAATAAACAATCAATCTCAAACGTCTTATAATGCAAAGAAATTAAAACGCGAAGCTCTTGTATGGCACTACACCTCCTCCTAACCTAGATGTTATATGTTTAACTGTTTTCGCACAATTGCAATTGTTTATAAAAAAGTGATTTTTTGAAAATTAATTTTTTCTGCAGGATGGCATTCTACAGTGTCTAGCAGGAGCTATCTTTATTTGTAAATAATTCTACTGAACATTTCTGGTTGACTTCGTTTAATTTTCGCAATAGATAAATGGTAAAATGCGCTGCAAAAAAACGCTTTATTGCAAATTAAATACTATCAACAATTTAAGAAAATCTGTACTGGACCTTTTTTATCAAAAATATTTAATCATTCTCTAAATTTCAATTAAAAAAAAAACTGTACGACCCACAGAAGCTCAGATAACTTAATACTTATATTTAAAAAAAAAAAAATTGATAATCATTAACTACTGATTTCCATTGAAAACACAATGCAAAAGTGATGGTTACTTGCGTGGTGTCCATCCCAATCGAGGCTTGGGGTCACCCCCTCCTCTGCAGCTGCTTACGTGCGGCTGACGCAGAATCTGATGTCGCGCGCTCAAAACCGCTTGTGGTCGAAAAATCATTGATATCTTGGTTTCCGTAAGTTGTGAAGCGACATTTTTTTTAACTGGGGTAGGTTGTGAAAATATTACATTCTGTGCACTTTATGTTTGATTCAAAGGTTATTTTCAGATTCTAGTGAGCCTCTTTTAATGAACCATTTTCGATACAACATAAGTGCGTATTTCTATTGATGTAATACCTCTTTGCCTTGAATTACCTGTGGTATCTTTTTGACTAACTCTAAAAAATTTATGGTGTAACAATTTGTATCTTATATAACTTTTTGACAAAACGTATGATGTTTGGTATTAATTGCATTATTGCGTTCAAGCAGCAACTCTTTAAAGATGGAATAATTACACGACAATTATGATTTTGTATGAAAAATTTTATTTTGTCTATCTTATATAATTAAAATAAATAATCAACCTGTTTTTTTTCTTTTTTTTTCGTTTAGATAAAAATTAAGAAAGTACTAGTACCTGAAAATTATGTTATTTTAAAACTTACAGAAAATATGACGTCATAAAGTATGTATTATACACGAATGTTCTACGATGAAGTACAAAAAAAATGAGCCCAGTATATAAAAAACGCTTTAAAACTACATTTTAAAAGTAGAGCATTTGCAAAAAAGTATCAAGCGTACATACATGACTTTTGTATTATCTTTTCACTGGAAATCGGTAGTTTTTTTTTTTTTTTTTTTATACCGGGTTACCACAACAGCCTACTAGGCCTAATCGCGGGGGCCATCCACTCACCACCTATGTGTGGGGGTGTATTGCCACACCCATCTCTAAAACCTTTTTCCTCGCCTCCTACCTGAATCCATGGACACAGTGTGAGTATCTCCGGTGGAACACCTTGCCAGTTAAGCTGACACTCTGCACCAATGGTGCATTGGTTCCACTCACCACTGTGTAGCCTTTCCCCGGAGAAGACTCCATTATTCCAGGACGTCCACTCCTCGCCGGTTAAGCCGGCGCTCTCTGCCGAAGCATCGGATCCAGGCTAATTAGCATCCCCGGAGAAGCCCCGTTGTTTCAGGGGCCACTCCTCGCCGGTAAGGCCAGCGATCCCTGCCCGACGCCTGGCATCGGGTCCGCTAATCCCTACCTATAGCCCTAACACTGTTTCGCATTTACCCAGGCCCGAAGACCTGTGGGGCAAGGAAAAAACCCTGGAATTACTCTGAAGGAAAATTCCACGGAAAAACCCGCCCCGAAACAGCCGGGGTTTTATAGGAACTTTTCCCGATGAAAACAGTTTTTGAAAAAAATCTGCATTCACCCGGAATCGAACCCACGACCCCTAGAACTGCGTTGTATCAGTAACAAGCATACTTACCACTGAGCCAACGCCGCTCTGGAAATCGGTAGTTAATGATCATCGAATTTTTTTTTTTTTTTTAATTATAAGTATTAAATTGTCTATAAAGTAGCTTCTATGGGTGGTAGAGCATTTTTGTTTCATTTTAAATTTAAAAAATAATTCAACATTTTTGATAAAAAAGGTCCAGTACAGATTTTCGTTAAATTGTTGATAGTATTTAATTTGCAATTAAGTGTTTTTTTACAGCGCATTTTACCATGAACCTATTACGAAGTCAACCAGGAATGTTCAGTAAAATTCTTTACGAACAAAATAAGCTTCCGTTAGACACTGTAGGATGCCATCCTGCTGAAAAAATTATTTTTCAAAAAACCACTTTTTTTTAAAGAATTGCAATTGTGCGAAAACAGTTAAACATACAACATCTAGGTTAGGAGGAGGTGTAGTGCCATACAAGATCTCCGCGTTTTGATTTCTTTGCATTATAAGACGTTTGAGATTGATTGTTTATTAGTTATAAACAAATTTTAAAAACCGTTATTTTAGCGATTTTTAAATTTTGCAACTGAACCAATTATCCGATTGTTAACCATCTTGGCTCATTTTGTAGCTTAATTTCTTATAAAAGGTATTCTTTTATAAATCCGACAGAAAAATGCTACAGTCAGAAAAGTTAGGAGGAGGTGTAGTGCCATACAAGAGCTTCGCGTTTTAATTTCTTTGCATTATAAGACGTTTGAGATTGATTGTTTATTAATTATAAACAAATTTTAAAAACCGCTATTTTAGCGATTATTTGAATTTTGCAACTGAACCAATTATCCGATTGTTAACCATCGTGGCACATTTTGTACCTTAATTTCTTATAAAAGGTATTCTTTTATAAATCCGACAGAAAAATGCTACAGTCAGAAAAGTACTTTTCCATGCTGTTATTGGGCAAAAAANGCAAACAAAGACTTTTCAAACTCGTAGAAAAACTACTATTATTCTAGATACTGACTATAAAAAACTTTTAAAATAAGTGGTAAACTAATTTACACACTTTAAAAAAAAAAAAAACACACATCGGAGCGTCTTTCTTTCCGGGTCTATCTGTCTGTTTCTAACTTATTACACATGTTAATTAATATATTAGTCAATATCCGAAGAAATAACACTTTATATGAAAAAATCACTATCCTCAAGAAGACTGCTGCCACTGATTTAAGAATGAAGAGCTATAAAAATTAGTAGAAAATCAATTAATCATCCTGGTAAGACTGTTGACTCTAAACCATCAATTCTATGATTGAATCTTAATGATCCTGAATAACTATAATGAACTAAACTGCTGTTTAATTATTAAGTTACATTATATATTTCATACACAAAAAGTTTGTCAAAATATAATGTATACTCGTAAATTTTAAATATTGTCATAAATTAAAACTTAATACTACATTTTTTAAATTAATTTTGACAATAGGATGGAGAACTTTCTCAAGACTTATACACATTTCACGAAGCTGTATCTGCATTACAAATGTTAGAAGAAGAAGTATTAGACATGCATAAAATAGTTATTGATCAAACGACCAAATTTTTGAACTCTGCACATAGCATTTTTAGTATGACACATGAAGTTGATTATGATCAAGAAGGTAAATTTATGAATTTTCTAACTTACAAGTTCTTATTCTTATTTCGCATTGAAGTTATTTTTTGTAATTAATAGTCTGTTGTTTAATATTATCGTCATGTCAGCGTAGATTACTTTTTTAAAAAATTTGTTTTTTATAAATTTCTTAATCTGAAAGGTGTGCTGTAACATTTATCAAGTATTAAATTAGTTCTATATGTCGTTACCAAAATATCATTAGCGTTGTAAATAACAGTTATCAGTACTAAAAAAGGCAAAAAACTAGAGAGATAAAGTAATGAGAGAAATTATATTTTGAACGACACATAAGTACAATTTTATAGTAACGCTGAGCATAAAAATTATTGTTTTAGTCTAATTAAAATCTGAATGTTCAATGATTATTAAATGGATATTGTTCTCATAATAATAACTATTTGTTACAGCCTCATTAGTTGATAGTAAAGCTTTTGATTTATTTTTAATAGTAAGGAAGAAAAGGAGTCTATAGAGCATTATCCATTCTACGTAATAGTTGAAATATATACTCAGAAATTTATGTATCCTCAAGAAATTAATCATGCGATGCATCAACACCTTGTAATTTTATAGTAGTGTAAAGTTAAGATGCGAAAAAATTTATCTCAAATCATTTACTTCTTTCCTGTGTCTTATTACATACACTTGTAGTTTATGAAAATTTCAGTATAGTTTTTTTTTGTGGATAACATTCTGAAATTCAAAGTGATTGCTGGCTTTTTTAGCTAACAAGGGCTTGTTATGCACAGCCAAAAAAATTTTGTAAAGAATGGGGGAGGATATACCTAGTATTTGCTTCGTCGAGCTATTTAAAATAGTACCACCTTCAGGGGAAAATGTGTCGATACTAACTAACAAGAATACACTTTTATAGACAATGATCTGTTTTAAGCGTTTATTTCAACAATGATGTAACTTTCACAACTGATGTAATTTCTTTGGATGTTGAGTATATTGCTGTGTTTTGTGAAGGAGTGTTGCGGTTTTTCTTGAATATCAACTCAATTCATAGAGTACTTTCAAGTCAGCACATTAAAAACTAATATATATTATGCTCACTCATATATTATATCCATTTCATCCGAGAAATTTACTTTTTATAATGACAAAATGAAAAAAGCAGTTTTTGCTATTATAATGGTACCTAAGACTAAAAAAACTTTATTTAGTCACGAAAGATATATTACTGTTGAAACAAACGCTTGTAAAAAACATTGTTCGTAAGGGGCTGAGTATTATTGTTCTTTAGTATCGACATCTTTTCCTCTGCGGGATGTTGTTTTAAATTGCTGTACGAAGCGAGTGACACCTTCGTCCATCAGAGTTATTATTGACCATTTATCAATTTCAACTACTGACAGCAGAAAAGGGCAGTAATAATTGGTTATTACAAGGGTATCTTAGTGATGTATGAGTAGAACAAATTTCTCTACTTAATTTATGAACTTGGTTCATTAATTCTTTGAATAAATTATAAGTATACTCTCTTCAAATAATGTTTCATGTCACTAGAAGTTAACTTGATGAAGTTGTAGTAGTTTTTGTTACATGAATGGCATCACTGCCCATGCGGCGCCAGTGCCCGAAAAATTGCTGAATAGCATTGGTTAAATATCATTTGTTTGGCAAGCGTGTTTTTTTTTCAAGTTTGCAGCATACATCTAAAGTTAGAAAGAAAAACCTGCTGAGTAGAAAATAGTAGTTTTAGGATCCTGGGTGTAAAGTAAAGAAGTCCAACCCTGCAGTTTTAAGGGAAAAAGAGCAGCATAACCTTCTCAGTAAAACTAGCAGTTACTGCTCACTAGAAAAATATTTTGGCGTAGATATAAAAATAACTTTAAATGAACAGAAAAGACATATTATAATAATACGTAAGGTATTTCATAGATTTTAATACAAAGGGGATATTAGCTCCACGTTTAAAGTAAACTTTAGAGTCCCTAGTTAAAAAAAAGATTCAAGGCACACCTACGGAGTGCGGTTTTTTTCTTTCCCATGCATCCAGAAATACGAGAAAATTCGTGAACATGCAGAAAGTAGAGGAAGACTAATTTTTTTAGCTTTTCTAGAGTAATTGCTTAAAAAAACAAAAAATTTGATCAATACAAAAAAATTAGAATATTCCGCTTATAAATTTTTCTATATAAGCTATCGAAATTCTGTGAAGAGGCTTTCAAAGCGCTTGAAGAAAGCTTTTAAATAAACAGTAATTAAGTGAAATTGCCAAGTTCGCCGAAAAGTATAGGTGTTTAAAATTTAGGCTTCAAATGAAAGAAACAATTTCAATTCAAGCAAAAAATACTTTGAACTACCTCAACTTTTGACCACCTTAATATTCTTGACTTTATCAGAGCTCAAATTAAAGAATTTCTTACAAGCTGTCAAAAAAGTCTTGTTTGCTCAAAAATATTTGTTTGTGAAAAGTTGTGGCTGAGTTAAGTTTTGATTTTTTAACAGAAAGTACTGATCTTGATAATTTGAAAAGTAATTTTAACTTCATTGGTGCCTTAATTAAAGTGCTTGGAAGAAGCATTAATTTTAGCTTTGTTGAAGTCCCAAGTAATAATTTAATAACAACCTACGGTTAATGATTTCTTACACATCACATCATTAAATCAGGCTTCTGTCGATTTTTTCGAAAATTACTCAAACTCGTCGATAATTATACTTTCATCATAGTTTTTAACACTAGTAGTTGTTTATACGCTTTGTGTATGAAATAAAAATTTTGACACAATCATTTTCTTCAGTCTCGATCTTGACGATTTTTAAAGCAATTGAAAACCAGCCGTAACTTCTGATATAATCATCATTTTGTAAAAATTGTATAGTACATAATGCATACATCTTGCACAGTAAAAGTCAGGAATAAATATGTTAACACAATAAGTCTGTCACCTTCTTTTTTCATAATGAAATACCGTTTATAAGCTTTCTGCAAACGAAGCTTCTTACATTTCTCATAATTTTGATTTTTATTAACAATAATGCATTTTTTACGCAGGCCATGCATTTAAATGATGGTTGCAAAAATTGTACTTTATAGACGAAGCGTCAATAAACACCCACTAGTGTTAAGGATTTCGATAAAAGTAGAATTCCTGGTGAGTTTAAGTAATGTTAGAAAAAATCAGTAAAAGCCTAATTTAATTATGTAATATGTAAGCCAATATTAACCGTAATTTCTTATTAGATTATTATTCTATACTTCAACAAAGCCTAAATTAAAGTATGTTCTGAGCACTTTATTTTAAGCTCCTATCAAGTTAAAAATAATAGTCATCTCGACAATTACGGATGGTTTTCAATTGCTTCTTAAATCATCAAGAACAATACTTTTTGTTAAAAAATCCAAACTTAAGTCAGCCATAACTTTCCACCTAACGAATATTTTTGAGCAAACTAAGACTTAGATAAAAGCTTATTAAAAGTACTTTAATTTGAGCTTCGGTACAGTCAAAATTATTAATCTGTTTAGAAGTTACGGTGGCTTAAAGTAATTTTCGCAGAAATCGACCAAAGTTACTTATTTTTATTCGAAGCCTAAACTGTATTTTTCGACGAAGTCGACGTTTAAAATCTAATCATTGCTCAAACGAAAGTTTTTTTGAAGCACTTTAAAAACCTTTTTATAGAATTTTGATAGCTTACATAGAAAAAAAATTGTAAGCCTAAGAGTTCACCATTTTTTGTATTGATCAAACTTTTCGTACTTGGAGGAAATTTTCCCAAAAAAGCTAAAAAAATTAATCTTCCTTTACTTTTTGCATGTTCACAAACTTCTTCGTGTTTCTGAATAAGTAAGGAAGAAAAAAAATTGCATTTTGTAGATGTGCTTTGACTTTTCTTTTTTTTTAATAACTGGGAACTCTGAAGTGTACACTAAATGTGAAATTGCACAATTATATTGTAAAGAGTTATTCCCCTCATACTAAAATTAATCAAGCACCTTACTTATTAATATTATAACATTGCTTTACTATTTGTTTTTAATTGCTATTATACTTGATAATAACAAGTTAAGATATGCTAAATTTATCAAGTTGAATTCAAAGACTACGCACAAAACAAATAATACGTTCTATAAATCACGCACCGTAAGATGGATAATCTATGTGCAAGAATTTTTAACGAATACGTGGAATCGATAGTGCGTAGAAAAATGACGTAGAGTATGTTAGCGACTAATCTGCAAATCGCCTATAAAAGGCAGTGACGAGTAAGGAAAAGAATCCTTTTCCAGCAAGTCTAGAATGCGCAGATCTGCTGTACATCCAGATCTGGACTCTCCCGTACACCGTTACAAACCGTGACTCGTGCTTGCTCAGTGAACTAAAAACAGGACACGGAAGCAAACGGATTTAAAGTGAGTGTAAGTATATCTATAGTGTATTATAACCAGCGTATATTTAGACTTTTGGTAGTCGACCGCTTTTTTGCGTAAAGACGACGCACCCCAAAGTATTCGACAGTATCTATGGTGGGCGTTCCTCTGATAAAGCATCAAAGTCGATTACTCGAGCAGTACTCTTGTGCAAGGGCCTCGAGAAAAACGTAACTCAACATGACCTCTTTGTGATAGGTGCAGAGCCCTTCACTAACACGTCGTGGCTGGGCTAACACTCTGATCAAGTTAAACTAATTGTAAGTAGAACTATACTAGAAAAAAGCTCAAGTGCTAGAATTTAAAAAATTACTTAATCCTCTAGTTTAAATTATTCATATCTGGTGTGGAAATTTTTCATGTTCACATATACGTGACAATTTTAAGTGGATTCTGGTCTCTTCTCAGTCTTCCACTTAAAATAAATAAAATTATTAACGTTCTCATAATTGCGCTAATAATTCGAGTTAATAAGGTGTCGATTTAATAAATAATCCCCTTATTGTACAAACCGATATAAAATTTAATAAAAAAAAAAAGATTACCACAATTTTTAGGTGTGCTTAATTGAAATAAGGTGTACTAATTATAATAAGTTGTTCTACATAATTATATGGTTACAAAAATGGGATATTTTATCAAACAAATTTGTAATGTCGTTTTTTAAGCATTATATCCTTAAATAACGTTTCTTTTTTTCTTGATCTAGTATATTTACACTGTATTACACATAAAAATTAAATACTCCGATCCCTTAACAATTTGTATGCCTCCTCATCTAACCTCATCAGAAAAACTGACACCTGCTTTGTATCAGAAATGTCCTTGGCGTTGAAATAGTTTTCTAGGCGTTCGACGACTGTATCCCAATCCCCTTTTTCTAGACAAAATTCCAATTTGGTAGCTTCTGTAGCCATAGCATCTTCGTCACTATCAGAGTCTTCTATGTTTTCACTTTCCGTACTCTCAGAATTATCCGCCGTATGCTGCTCTTTAACTTTATCTGTTTTTGCCTTGACAGCTTTTTTCAACAACTTCCTGAGATCGTCGAGTTTTTAATTCTTGTTGTGCGCGATATTTTGATTAACATATGCTGTAATTACTTCTTCTTTATTGAGATCATAAGTCCAACTCAACATGACCGTGTCATGCGTCTAACCACCGAGTTTGAAAAATCCTCGTCGCCAAATGTAATGTTCCGGTACTAGGTTGCTGGGTTGAGTATCACACAGGAAATAGTTAGCAATAAGGGTATCATGAAATAAATTAGCCGTTAATAACATATAATAGGTATATTGCACAACGTTACAAGTACTGAGATGCCTACGCACGTCTTGCCTGTAACAGAGCCACGGCGACAATCATTCGTAGTGCGGGTAAACTATTTGGCTATAAAGCTGATAGTCATCATACTTATACAATCAGTACGTACACCGATAACTACTTACACCTGTGCGTAGCCTCGCGCTAGCTCGCTTACATACACCGCAGACTGTAATTAAAGGTTTTTTTTTTTCTAATTTAATGGGAACTACAAAGATGACTTGGCGGTTTTTTTTAAAAACACTTTTTCCAGAAATAGTATATCTTGCACAAAAATGTGTAAATACTTCTTAGAAAAAAATGTATCTTATGTCGAGCACGTTAAAGTTGCAATTGAGGAAGAAGACTGCAGATACGACAACACATCCGAACTATAATTTTTCATGAAAAAATGTCAAAAGTTCCCTAAAGATATTTTTTTTGTTTGTTATTATTATTAACATAAAAGACAATGTTTAAACTAAGGCAAAATATCGATAAGCTGACTCTGAAGTTTGTAATAACACTTCAAAGTTTAACTTTATATAATAAATTACCATTTTTAATGCCTTAAATGTATTCAAAACTTAAATGGCAATCAAGTCAATAGTTAATCACGAAACTTTTTTAAATCATGCTGCAACTTTTTATTGTTCAGTGACTAATAGTAATAGTATTGACTATTCACTTAAGAAATTAACAAGTATGTTAAAAAAATATAGTAATAAGGCTACCTATACAATAGAACGATCCAAGTCAGCGAGAAAACCGTGCAATACCGGTGGCTTAATTAGATTATACAAAGTTAAAGACAAAATGTACAGAGACTCGAAAGCTAACATAAATAACTATGAATTATTTAGACCGCGCGGTGGCTCGGTCGACTAGGTCGTGGATTGGCACGCGGGAGACCGTGGTTCAATTCCCGGCCATAGTGCGACTTTTTCGGGCAAGTACCTCTGTAATTTTTCACATGTGCTTTTTCACCACGCAATGCTCCTCGAGGAGGGTTTAGGCGACCTCCTCGCAGCATAATTGTCTAATTTCCCCCTACCCCCTCCCAATAATGGGAGGCCTCCCATCCCTTTCCTTGTCCCTTTCCCAAGTGCTAAGTGCCCATAGTAGTGCCCTTATTAAAGGAGCCGGACGTAGAGCACTATAATATAAAAAAAAAAGATATATGGTGGGGTGAGGGAAAGTATGAAGGGAACTGTAGGTGAGGAGGACGGNACAGTTATACATATATAAAAATGAAAAAGAAATAAGTTTTACTAATGCAAAAAATGTTGTTGTTTATTAAGGGAAACATACTTTTATATAACAAAAACTTGTTATATAGAAAAAGAAATAAAAATACGTTTAATTACTGATTCTGGACGAATCGCTAATCTTTTTATTGATTACTATGCATATCGTTGGTTTTAAATATAACAAAACTTTACAATAATAATTCCAAAAAATTTAATAGTACTTGTTATGCACTTGCTAAGATAAGTGTGAATGTTCATGACTGTCTGGATGATTCTTAACCTATTGCTGTAGTATTATTGATACATCCAGAGTATTTGATTGTGTAAATCACCAGCTACTATTAACCTATTTAGAAATGCTGAAATTTGAGGAAATTTCTTTAAAAATATTCAATATTTAGATTGCTAATAGGAAAATGAGAACTAAGCTAAGTGGCATGCATAGCACTGCAATACTACTTTTTACTATTGTCATCTGACATGGTTCGATTATAGAATCCTTACTGTTTTCGTGGTATGTAAATTCATTGCTAAATTAAATTCAAATCTATTCATTTTCTGATAGCATAGCAGTCCCATGCGATGCTGATGATTGGAATAATTTCAAATGTAAGTTAACAGAATATTTAAAGATAGTTGTTTATTGGCTGCATACAAACAGGCTTGGTAGTAGCTGTGCTGGACTGTATTTTTAGGTGCGACGAACATGTTAATAATATTATATAAAAACTAAATACCTGTTACACGTGTTGTATAATTTACCTTATCTCGCGAATTTAAATAATTTATTATACATCAGCTATGCACTCTTCCACAGTGGATATTTATAAGAATATTGTAGATGAATTTAATACATTGAAAAGAAAGATATACAAACAATTTTTAAAACAGTAATGTTGTGTACCACTCGATTTTTGTTGCTTGTGCTGCATACCACGTCAAATACACACGAACACACACACACACACACTTACATAAAACCACACTGACACTAAAAGGATGAAGTGGGAGGGGTACGCGTATGCTGCGTCATGCAGACGGGTCAGAGATCAGTCGTACGCCTGAATAAGTGGATATTATCAAGCTATGTATATCAAGGCATTGAAATAGACGTTTGTTATAATATTAGATGCGAGTTCATTTATTTACCTAACATTACTTCACGTGACGCAACAGTGATGTCAGAAGTGGGATACGATCTTTTCATATAATGCAGCCAGGTGAAGCCTAGTTCAGCAAGCCAAACCTCAATGCGACCTCGGGCATCGAACAAAGTTCATCGCCTTACGAGTTAGTAGAACCTATCTAACCCTTTCATCATGCCAGACGACACATAATCCGTGATTTAACAACTTGCTAGAGCAGTTGCCTAAGCGTGTCGCCTGTCTGTTGCAGATGGATCAGCACCATCCACAGAGATTTGGACACAACATTGTTAGGTGACGACTTGCGTAAATTAATAAATTTTTATTTTTATTCTATTTTATCCTGTTATATTATTCCCAATGATAAAATTTTAAGACTCTTTACAGAGTCATACTCAACGAGAGTCGTCGCCTAACAAAGCTGACTGTGAACTTCGTGGCTCTTGGAAGTGTCAAGTGACAACCGAAGCGAGCCATGAAGCCTAAACACATGAAGTCAGCAAGTACCAGCCCCATAGCAAGTAAGACAAAGAAGTTTAACTAAAACTTTATGCAAGGTGCATTTCTTTGCGCGGTGTTTTAGTTAGTAGCCCGCTGCCGCTCATCAAGTGCAGACGTAATAATCAATTTTATAAGATTAACCAGACGTTCCGTCTATTTTTTCCTTTTCTGTTTTATTTTATATGTATACTAGTAATATAAAATAAAGTGATATAAAACTAATTGAAAGAGGAATTTGAATTATTATAAAATAATAAATAGCAAATAAATAAATAAAAAAATAAGTAATTATAAATCTACGAAAAGAGGAAGCGCAGGCCACCAGAATCAATAATTAGCGGAAAGAAAAGTAAGTTAGTCTGGATATTGTATTCAACACTCTACTTCTTCCTTCCTTTTAATTTTTCTTAAACAAACAAATAGTTGGACTATCTGCTGTCCCGCAGCCTGTGAAGGAGCGTGAGACTGTAGTCCACAGTTTTTAGTTTTTGATTTGAAGCTGAAAAGAAACTTAAATGACATTAAACGTTATTTAACAACATTCTTTTGTTAACCCTTACCACGCTTTCAACGGAACTACGATCACTGACTATTCTACACGGTTCACGTGGGCGCTGAACCTGAGCAAGGTGCCTAAGGATCAACAAGCGCAATACGCACGTATTTACATGGGTACTGAGCTCAACGATGCCCTGATAATATGGGTGAGTCCCGGAAGCCCGGTGATTCTCGGGTACAGCAAAATAAAGGCGAAATTTACAAGTCATTTCGACGCTTATCGCAACAAGTATGCCGAGAATATAAATTTTAGTAGCACCGTGCAGAATCCACGAGAATCCGTCGCTACGACCTTTTGCAAGTATGGATAATTTTTATATCAGATGCTCATAGAACAAATGCTCGCAGGGTTAGAGTCGCGAAAGATGTGTGACAAGATTATTGCAAAGAAACCAGACAGCTTTACTGTGGCGTATGAAATAGCGTACACTCTTGAGGCAACTCGTAACATAGCTGACAAGGTTGAAAATGCTGCTGCCAACACCGAGAGAACTAACCGACTAAGTTACGTGAAACCCGTGTCTCGAAAGGGCAATTACCAATAGCAATCAAAACCGATTCCACAGACTAACCCAAGGACACCGAGGAACGGTCATCTAATATGTGCAAGCTGTGAAGGAGTACCCTCGCAAGTTCCTGCAAGTTTCTAAATCAGGATGAGATGAAAAAAAAAGTCATATTGCCAGGGTCTGTAAATCCCACCTGAGGAAAGCTAAGACTCACTAGGTGACCAAAGATGAGCACCCAGCTGACTATGTTAATAAAGTGGACTACATGGGCAACATCAAAGTAGTCAGAGCAAACAAAACATCATCCAAGTCGCTGATTGATGTTAACTTAGAGGGAACTACTGTCCAAATGAAACTTGGCACTGGCGATCCCTTTTCAACCGTGAGCAAATCCAAGTTGGAATCACTCGAACCAAGTTTTATCTTGCAGAAGGCTAACCACAAATTCGTCAGTTACACTGGTCACCCCATTAACGGGGAAAAACGTGTCCAATCTCTGACCCGTCTGCATGACGCAGCGTGTGCGTGCCCCTTCCTCTCAATCCTTTTAAAGTCAGTGTGTATGCACATGTGTATATGTGTGTTAATGTGTGGGTGTGTTAGTGTGTATCTGTCGTGGTGTGCAGCACAAGCAACAACGATCGTGTAATACACAACATTACTGCTTTAAGAATTGTTTGTATATGTTTCATTTTAATGTATTAATTTTAGCTACAATGCTTAGCCAAGTATCACACAACCTGGGGCACTTACTGGCTGCTTTGATTATTTATCATAAATAAAATAACAACGCAAGCGCCTATCCTCACACAACCCGGGGCGCTTTCTGGTCGCTTTAATTATTCATAATAAATAAACTAATAACTCAAGCGCTAATCCCCCCACAAGCCAGAGTGGTTTCTGGCTGCTTTAATTATTTATTATTAATAAATTAATAACGCAAGTGCCTATCCCTACACAACCTGAGGCACTTACTCATCGCTTTAATTATTCATAGTATATAAAATAATATCGCAAGCGCGTATCTCCACACAACCTGGGGTGATTACTGGTAGCTTTACTTATTTATAACTATGGAATTTGCGCTTGCGTTATTATTTTACCTATTGTAAATAATCAAGGCAGCCAGTAAGCACCCCGAGTTATGTGATGATAGGCTCTTGCCTTATTATTTTATTAATCATAAATAATTAAAGCAACCAGTAAGCACCCCAGGTTGTTTTAGGATAGTAGTAGATGTACTGTGAAAGAGTGCATAGAAAATTTATAATAAATTATTTAAATTCGCAAGATCAAATAGATTATACAACACATATGACAGGTATTGAGTTTTTTTTCGTCGCACCTAAAGTTACAGTCCAGCACAGCTACTACCAAGACTGTTTGTATGCAGCCAATAAACAACTATCTTTAAATATTCTGTTAACTTACATTTGAAATTATTCTAATCATCAGCATTGCATGGGACTGCTATGCTATCAGAAAATAAATAGATTTGAATTTAATTTAGCAATGAATTTACATACCACGAAAACAGTAAGGATTCTATAATCGAACCATGTCAGATGACAATAGTAAAAAGTAGTATTGCAGTGCTATGCATGCCACTTAGCTTAGTTCTCATTTTCCTATTAGCAATCTAAATATTGAATATTTTTAAAGAAATTTCCTCAAATTTCAGCATTTCTAATTACGTTAATAGTAGCTGGTGATTTACACAATCAAATACTCTGGATGTATCAATAATACTACAGCAATAGGTTAAGAATCATCCAGACAGTCATGAACATTCACACTTATCTTAGCAAGTGCATAACAAGTACTATTAAATTTTTTAGAATTATTATTGTAAAGTTTTGTTATATTTAAAACCAACGATATGCATAGTAATCAATAAAAAGATTAGCGATTCGTCCAGAATCAGTAATTAAACGTATTTTTATTTCTTTTTCTATATAACAAGTTTTTGTTATATAAAAGTATGTTTCCCTTAATAAACAACAACATTTTTTGCATTAGTAAAACTTATTTCTTTTTCATTTTTATATATGTATAACTATATATATATATATATGTATATACTATCTCCCCCTCTGTGTTGGCGTATAAATACACCCTATAAAACAGTAAGGAAACAGTAAATACGAAAACTCANAGTATAATTTTATAATACAATATTTTAATATATATAGATTTTTTTTTTTTTTTTATATATTATAGTGCTCTACGTCCGGCTCCTTTAATAAGGGCACTACTATGGGCACTTAGCACTTGGGAAAGGGACAAGGAAAGGGATGGGAGGCCTCCCATTATTGGGAGGGGGTAGGGGGAAATTAGACAATTATGCTGCGAGGAGGTCGCCTAAACCCTCCTCGAGGAGCATTGCGTGGTGAAAAAGCACATGTGAAAAATTACAGAGGTACTTGCCCGAAAAAGTCGCACTATGGCCGGGAATTGAACCACGGTCTCCCGCGTGCCAATCCACGACCTAGTCGACCGAGCCACCGCGCGGTCTAAATAATTCATAGTTATTTATGTTAGCTTTCGAGTCTCTGTACATTTTGTCTTTAACTTTGTATAATCTAATTAAGCCACCGGTATTGCACGGTTTTCTCGCTGACTTGGATCGTTCTATTGTATAGGTAGCCTTATTACTATATTTTTTTAACATACTTGTTAATTTCTTAAGTGAATAGTCAATACTATTACTATTAGTCACTGAACAATAAAAAGTTGCAGCATGATTTAAAAAAGTTTCGTGATTAACTATTGACTTGATTGCCATTTAAGTTTTGAATACATTTAAGGCATTAAAAATGGTAATTTATTATATAAAGTTAAACTTTGAAGTGTTATTACAAACTTCAGAGTCAGCTTATCGATATTTTGCCTTAGTTTAAACATTGTCTTTTATGTTAATAATAATAACAAACAAAAAAAATATCTTTAGGGAACTTTTGACATTTTTTCATGAAAAATTATAGTTCGGATGTGTTGTCGTATCTGCAGTCTTCTTCCTCAATTGCAACTTTAACGTGCTCGACATAAGATACATTTTTTTCTAAGAAGTATTTACACATTTTTGTGCAAGATATACTATTTCTGGAAAAAGTGTTTTTAAAAAAAACCGCCAAGTCATCTTTGTAGTTCCCATTAAATTAGAAAAAAAAAAACCTTTAATTACAGTCTGCGGTGTATGTAAGCGAGCTAGCGCGAGGCTACGCACAGGTGTAAGTAGTTATCGGTGTACGTACTGATTGTATAAGTATGATGACTATCAGCTTTATAGCCAAATAGTTTACCCGCACTACGAATGATTGTCGCCGTGGCTCTGTTACAGGCAAGACGTGCGTAGGCATCTCAGTACTTGTAACGTTGTGCAATATACCTATTATATGTTATTAACGGCTAATTTATTTCATGATACCCTTATTGCTAACTATTTCCTGTGTGATACTCAACCCAGCAACCTAGTACCGGAACATTACATTTGGCGACGAGGATTTTTCAAACTCGGTGGTTAGACGCATGACACGGTCATGTTGAGTTGGACTTATGATCTCAATAAAGAAGAAGTAATTACAGCATATGTTAATCAAAATATCGCGCACAACAAGAATTAAAAACTCGACGATCTCAGGAAGTTGTTGAAAAAAGCTGTCAAGGCAAAAACAGATAAAGTTAAAGAGCAGCATACGGCGGATAATTCTGAGAGTACGGAAAGTGAAAACATAGAAGACTCTGATAGTGACGAAGATGCTATGGCTACAGAAGCTACCAAATTGGAATTTTGTCTAGAAAAAGGGGATTGGGATACAGTCGTCGAACGCCTAGAAAACTATTTCAACGCCAAGGACATTTCTGATACAAAGCAGGTGTCAGTTTTTCTGATGAGGTTAGATGAGGAGGCATACAAATTGTTAAGGGATTTGTGTTCACTAACAAAACTGAGACAATAAGACTTTTGTAGATTTGAAAAAATTGCTATAAGAGCACTCGAAACCAACATCAGCGAAAGTCATGGATCGCTACAACTTTAATCAGAGCAGAGAACAAGTATCAGAGTCGGTAGCAGAATTCGCGGCTCGATTAAAGAAGCTAGCAAAATACTGTTAGTATACAGAATCGGAAAAAACCCTTCGAGATCAGTTAGTATGGGGCATTATTGATCATGATACAAAGTGATTGAACTGTTTAAGAAGAAAGATTTAATGTACGACGAAGCGTTGACCGAGGCATTAGTGCGTGAACGAGCAGTAAAGAACGCAGAAAAATTGAGGGAAGTATCATGCAAAAAGCAAGGTCAAGTGTTCAAAATCGAGAGTGCAAGGGTTAAAAGTTGTTACCGGCAGAACTCTGCAAGCTAGTATAATGGGAAAGCAGCTCAAGAATCTTAACAAAATAATTAAAAAAATTATTTTCAGTGCGTCTGCTGTGGAGAAAAAAATCATAAGGCATCGGAGTGCAAGCATCGTTTTAAGGAGTCCAACAACTGTTATCGTAAGGGTCATCTAGCATCTATGTGTAGAGACAAAGGGAAATCATTGGTGAAGTTCCTGGAAGAAAACGCAGCATTGATATCTGAATATGAAGGTGAGCTTTATTGCGCGTGTAACGAACGAAATTTTTTCCGACCCGCGAAAATGGGAACGATTTCTGGTGTATAGTTAGTAGTCGAAATTTAATCAAGCTTATGCGTAGTAAAGCTAAACCCATGTGGTTGCCATTAAAAGTAAACGGTAATGTGATTTATTTCGAAGTAGATACATGTACTTCGAGACAGTAATTTCAAAGAAAACAAAAGACGATTTGTTTGGAAACGCATAATTAGTCGAGCAAGTAAGAAATTTGTACGCGTATAATTATAGTGTAATCAAACCGCTGGGTTCGCTCGAAAATTTGAAAGTAACGTTTAATGACAAAGATTTCACTTTAAACTATTTTGTTTTCAAAGGCACAGGCCCACCGCTTATTGAAAGGCGTTGGTTAGATATATGGGGATTATGGCCTTTAAAAGATTTTTCAAAACATTCATTACTAAAGTTAGATTCACTTGAAAATTTAATCGTAGACGAATTTGAAACTTTGTTTGGAAAAACTTAAGGATGTTTCAATAGTGGGTTTCTGAATATTAACGTTAAAGAAAATACGAAGCCTGTGGCCTTGAGAGCAAGACACATATCATATGCCACAAAGGATTTGGTAAAGCGAGAAATTAATATATATTCAAACATTTAGAGCATACTAAACTGGTAGAGGTGAGCGAATGGGCTACGCCGATCGTACCTATTGTTAAAAAAAACGGTGCAATTAGAATTTGTGGTAATTTTAAACTTACTTCTAACCCGCATGTAATTATTAATAAGAATCCATTACCGAGAATCAAAGACGTTTTTGCAGCAATGCAAGGAGGCGATAAATTTTCAGAGTTAGATATGCCTCACGCATATATGCAAATACCTGTAAAAAAAGATTGTCAGAAGTTTTTGACTACAACAACGCACCGAAGCTTACTTACTTATACGAAAATGCCGAAAGGCGTGTCGACTTGTCCCGGTGAATTTCAAATGAAATTGGAAAATTTAATAAGAGGTATTTCGAACACGATCTCTTATCTGGATAATATTAACGTGATGTGGCGAAGCGACGCGAAACACATAAGGAATTGGAAAGAAGTGTGTTTTCGAATGGAGAAAGCGGATCTTAAAACAAACAAAGATTACTGCTCGCTTATGAAAAATAAAATTGATATACTTGGTCATGTTATAAACAAAAACGGTCTGCATACATTGTACTCGAAGGTTAAAGCCATCTTAGAAGCGCCTATACCGGAAAATAAAAAACAACTGCAATCTTGGTTAGTTTCATCAATATTACGGCTTACTAGCCACTTAAAAGTGCCACATGCTCGTATGTCATTTGCTTCTTGTTTAGTAATAAAAGATTATTAACTACATTTAGGGCATTCAACTGTCTTTCTACACTTCTTACTGCTGTGCTTATATTTACAGAATTTGAAACTCTTAGTTAAACTTATCGTATGCCTTACACCTTTTCAATCTCAAATCATTAAAACCTTTTGACATTATCGCAGAATAAGCATTTTTATTTACTTTGAATATTTCACTAGTCAGAGTGCCATTTGCAGGTTTAAATATATGATTTATTTGTAAGGTACTATTTTTCAGATTATCTTTATTTTGTGCTTCCATTTCTATTTCAGCTATGTTGGATTCTTCTAAAATTTTAATTCCAACAATTTTTATAACGAGCCTCATTAGTTTTTGATTACAGTTTATGTATTTGGTAAATTTTCAGCTATTAAGTTCACATTTTCTTTATCAATGCATTTTATTGACACTTTGTCTCCACTAACTTTTTCAAACGTATTTAATTTAACGTTAGAATCAGTCAGTAATATTTTTTAACATTCCATTCATCTTAATTTTTCAGTACACTGCATCAGTACTTCAGGAACGGTCCCCTAAGTTTTATTGTTATTTTTTTAAAGGTCTTATATAGTTTTCGGATATTGTATTTTTATCTTTATTTTATCATTTATTTCTTTCAGCACTTTAATTTTTTTAATTTAATTTTCGTTTTACTTTATTGTTATTATCATAGGTACTGATACTTTTTCTCATTTTTAGTTTTCTTATTTTTACGTTTATGCTGTTGTTTGCAATCTGGACACACTGAAGTTTCTTCTAAAATTGAGATGTATTATTTTTATCTATGCATCTCTCCTGTATGAGCTTATCATATACCATCTTGTCATAATCTTTTCTACAATAACATTACGTTTCACTGTTAAGCAGTAGGTTTATCAGACAATTAGGTACTTGTTTGTTATTCACTCAAATGCACTTGGAAGAAGCACTCCATTGACTTTTACATTACACGCCATCTTGTTTCTCATGAATATTTATTTGCTTGAATTTAAACTTAAATAATATAAATAAAAATTGTACAGAAAAACCATCTTTTCACTTACTTATATAATTCGTCATGTTTTTTTAAATTTACTTAACCATTTAAAATTTTTTAACATTACTACTATTGAATTTGAAGGGTTATTGGTAATGGGTTCTTGAATACCTTGTTTAATGTCTTTTTCTTCGAAATTTTTTGTCCAAAAATTGAACAGTCAAACTTTTTTATATAGTATGTTTAGCCTTATATCTGTTGTAATGTCTTCTTCTTTCGATTATTTTGTGACACTGTTCACATTACAAAATTTTTTTTCGCTTTTTCTAATTTTTTTTAAGCTAATTTNTGTATAAATAAAAAATCTTTGCTCAAGAAAAAGCAAGTAGTGTTTTATTGCTGATATAAACCCTAAACAACTTTTTTTTATTCTTTGTT
Source organism: Copidosoma floridanum (assembly GCF_000648655.2). The sequence goes on from NW_019379727.1 coordinate 518,945, forward strand.
TTAAATAAGTTTAACAAATTATTGGTTGGAATAATTTTAATTTGATTTTAAGTCATTTTACTTCTTCTTCTTTCGATTATTTTGTGACACTGTTCACATTACAAAATTTTTTTTCGCTTTTTCTAATTTTTTTTAAGCTAATTTTTTTTCCAAATCTTAACAAACAATATTCATAATTTATTACAATTAAGTTATTATTGTACAAATAACTGTAAATAAGAAAAGTAGACTGTTATTTGCAAAGTTACAAAATAGCAATCAAAGTATGTTATTTGGAAAAAAATGAAGAAAATTACTAATATACCATTAAATGATAAACAGTTAAACGTATAAAATTTTTTTTTCATCCAGGCTAACTGTATTGATTAAAAAGTAAATTAAGATACTTATGGCTGATTCGTTTAAGTTGTTTTTGTAGATAGTTTTTCTTGAGAATAAATTTTAATTTATCGTTGTACTATATTAAATTTTAGTATAAACATTTTAATTCTACCTAAACAATATTAAAATTACTTAATAACAAATGATGCAACTTGAAATAATCAATACCAGTGCTTTATTTAAGGTAGCTCCCTTGTCTACTTCTCTAGTCAAGTAGGAGAGTTTTATCATTACTTGTCTGCTCAGGTTTTTTATTGTGAGTTGGGAAATGCCTGTAAAGCTGATGTTTTTATGCTCTGCCATTTGAGCTCGTGTTAAACAGTTCAACTTTCAACTGAAAGATCTCGAGATTTGAACTGGTTTAACACCCCCCTCCCCTTACAGCTACTTACTACTCTTATCCTCCGCAATGTACTTGAAAAAATATACCATTCTTGTTTTTGCATTTCGATAAGGCAACGCATAACTGACCGTGAGTAAACAAAGATTTTTTAAGGTATAAACCAATAGCATCGGTTCTTTGTCCTTGAGATTTATCAATATTTATAGGAACTCTAAAGCTGTCAATAATTGCTTAAAATATAAAATTAAAAGTAGTAGAGAGTTTTTATTAGTACTGGACATTATTTTTTAATAAAAACTTTAGGTCTAATTTTTTTCCTGATTATTATTTCTTCTTCTATCTTGTACTTTAATCAATTAGGAATTCTTAATCATGTACCATTACAAAAAACCATTTGGTGTACTTGAATTTTCTAATAACATAACTACTGTACTTACTTTAAAATAAACTTTATATAGTGGTAAGCCTTCTTAGATATTATTAAATATTTCTAATAAACAATTTACATGTATATCATGTCTGACTCGTCAATCCCTGCATGTGTTGCGTTATCTATACTATATTTATTTTTAATATTTATAGTTAATTTTCTGAGAATTTCATTACTTGAAGAACTTTTGTACTCATTATTTTATATAGGAATTATACTATTAAATGAACGATTTCTTAAATCAGCAAATATTATAACACAGACATGATTCAAAACCCATTTTTTAAGAGTACTAAAAAATTTCCTTATTTCTTTCCCGAATTTTCAATACAAATAAGAAAAGAGTACATAAACATGATAATCCTATCTTTTGCATTTTAAATAACTTTGAAAAAAAGCTTATCCTGATGAAAAAAAAAAAAAATATTGTCTTCAACAATCACGCACACTGTATGATTAAAAAAAAAATTTTTGATTAATAACTTGATGGTTGTGCAGCAATGAAAAGTATTGAATAAATTTTAAATTATATTGATGATAGAGCATTTTGTAAGTTCTTCAAAGGGAATAAAACTAAGTATATTCATGACGAAGTAGCAAAATGTGTTGATTGCAGATATTTAAGATCTCTTAAAACCGCACAAAGATTATAAGAATTTTCAATATGAGGTAAAAGTCTTAAAGTTACTTATGAATCTAAACATTACTATAGATGAATTTAATGTTAATCCTCTAAACGCCGAGAAGCGATTAATTTCTCAAAAATTAATGAAAAAAGAAAAAAGGGGCTTAATATTTTAAAAATTCAAAAACACGTACAAAAGTTTTGCACACAAATTTAATGAACTTGGCTATGATCATAGATTAAGTAAAGCACGACCTCCATTAAAATGTTTGAGGAATCAGTTACTATTACAAGAATATTTAAATTATGAAGACTTTTTATGTGCTCTTCCCTTTCAGGAAAGATTTTAAGTAATGAAATTTAGAATTATTAGATAGGGTACTTGCGAAGAGATTTTTTGAGTGATAAAGACAACAATGCGTACACTTAGTTAAACTAGGTTTTTAAGTCAGAAAACAAGACATGTGAAAAATTTAATTTTTTTTGTACCTTCATAGAGCAGTAAAGAAACAAATAATGACCTAAACAATATAATAAAAAACAAAAAAATTTTGTATGAATTATATCTCTTATAAGACGAGACGAATAATATAATACTTATTTAATATGTGACCATAAACAAAATTATAATTATTTTACTTCAATTTATTATTAAAAACAAATATTGCTTGTATTTAAAAATTGTCATTACTAATAAAATGGACTTATGATATCAAAGCATTATCTTAGGAGTGGTGTTGGCTCAGTGTTGAGTGTACTTGTTACTGATACAACACTGTGCTACAAATTGCAGGTTCGATTTCTAGTAAACGCAGATTTTTTTCAAAAACTGTTTTTACCGTAAAAGTTCCTATAAAATCCTGGCCGTTTATGGCGAGTTTTTCCGTGGAATTTTTCTTTATAGTGGTTCTAGATTTTTATTAACAACTTTTTTTATTTGGAAAGAGGAACTCCCTCGGAACTTCCACGTAATCGTTTTTTGATAACATGAACATTGTTTATGGTTTACATCAACAATAAAACACCACTTGGTGTTTCTTGAGACCACTTGGTCTTTTCATGATGAGACAAAATATTGACAAGTGTATAAATAAAAAATCTTTGCTCAAGAAAAAGCAAGTAGTGTTTTATTGCTGATATAAACCCTAAACAACTTTTTTTTATTCTTTGTTTTAAATAAGTTTAACAAATTATTGGTTGGAATAATTTTAATTTGATTTTAAGTCATTTTACTGTATTCAGAATGAAAATACCTTTATTTTTTATGATAAATCGTTCTGATAGTTTTTTGTTTGTTTGGTTTTTTTTTACCGTAATAAAACAGTATTTGTTTTTTTAGTTACTCTCATCTTTGGATACCGTTTACGGATTGCACTGATCCAAGGCTAAAAAATATTTACTTCTTTACAATTATACCAGCTTATAGACATTAATCTAGTTTCGTTTATTTCAAGGAATTTTCAAACAAGCCTCAATTGGTTAATTCTTATTTGTGCGTGGAAAAATTAAAATTTCATTTCTAAATGGCCCACAGCAAAAACTTTCTCTTCAGTTTCTTGTGAATGTTTTGTAGACTACTTATGTTTACATTAAAGTTATCATGAAACGTTAAATTCCTTAAAGATGTCTTTAAGACGTATAATAGAAGTCTACAATACCTCTACAAGAAATTTAAAAAAAACGTTGGTTGGAAAATTATTTTTTTCTATTGGAGCAAAATATAACTTTGATGCCTTAAGGGCTTAATGGCTGTATGTCTGCATTTAATTTTTGAAGGATTTGTTTCCAGAAACACAGAGTGAAATAAGCTCTCTATGAGCCTTTTATCGTATCATAAAAAAAATTTCATACTATAGAGAGTAAAACAACTTAATTTTGAATTTGTAATTATTTTTAGGTAATTTTTTAATTTTTTTACCAGTGAGATACTACCATTAAAACAAAATCAGTTTTAAGATCTGTCTCAAAAACGTCCTACCTGCATTAACATCTTGGCGCTGCAATACTCAGATTACCTTTGTTCAATACGAATGATATCAGTTACTCCTAAGCTGATCTTATGATGCGTTAGTTAACGATGAGGTACCTCAGTTCTAGTGCAGCGTGTGTTTGTTTAGATAATTTTTTTGTGTTTGTTGAATTTTGACATCAGATATGTCAGATTCCTAATCTTACATTAATTTTTGTTTCTAACTAAAAAAAAATAGTTTGAAAAAGCCTAAAAAAATGTTAGGAGCCCTTAGAGATTAGTCTATTGGCAAAAAAAGTATTTACAGCGCAAGTTCTTACCTGAACCACAGCTGAAAAAAGCACGTTTATGTCAAAGGAATCTCAAAATAAATTTGATTGTCTTGTTAATTATCTTTTTTAGTTATAAAGGTATTGTACGAATATAGTTCGAAACGTAAAGCGATCCGCTAAGAGAAGGACTTTAAACTTTTGGAAAGGTTTTCTGATTCGATTAAAAAACAACGGCCGCACTTTTAAGCAACCAGGGTCAGACTTCTTTACCATAAATACGCTTGAATGCATGCATCAAACTTGTACAGCAGTATTTATTAAACCACAGTATTTTACAGCTCCGTAAGCTTTCATACAGTCCCGATGTAGTTCCCTGTGACATCTGGCTATTTTCTCGCTTACAAATGCTGCTTAAATAACATTAATTTTGCGAGTCAAAAAACAGAAGTTTAATTTACATTACAGCTATTCCAAACTTTCTTTTTCTTGCTGTCGCTGGAAGTAGAAGATAAGATTTTAGATAAGTTTTTTCATTTGAACAAAACTACTTCCTAACTTGGTTTTTCTTCTTGGTACTCATACAAATGTCAACAAGTAGTGTTGTATCAGTAGATAAGCTATGGCGATTCCAGCCCAGGTGGGCTCAAGTCGCCAGGCGATCTCGGCCCACTCCCTCTCGGTGGCGAGCGGACCCTCTTTTCGGGTGGAGTAGTCCCTGCTGTAGCCAATAAGTAAGCAGGAGCTGTGGCTTCCTCGCATTCCTTGTCCGTGCGCTGATTAAGGTTGCGTGCGACACCTGCAGCGGTGCTTGAGTTTATGTGCAATGTGCAAAAACTTTTTTGTGTTAGCGAGCGCATTGCATGATCATGTAGGATGTGTAGTGGTAGGGAAATACTTGTTAAATATTTTTGTTTTATTTTTAAAATCAGCTTATATAAATAAAAAATGTACATGATTTAAAAAACATGACTCGCAAAACACGCATTATTCATAAAGTTCGTTTTGTTAAACATCTTATTTTTAAAATACATAAGAATTTACCGGAAAAAGTTTATCAGTATTATTTATTTTATGTGCTTCGCTTAACCAATCACGTCGTAGCTGGTCATCCATGTAGGCTGTTGCTTTTCCAGTTTAAGGCGTTTGTATGCTGCATAATATGAATCGCTGTCTTGCTTTGATGTCTAATTGATATGGTAGTCAGAAATCATTGTTTTGTGACGTGCAACGCAGTTTGAGTTTGCGTGCGATGCAATGTGCATAAGTCGTCTGCAGCGTTGATTCGCGTGCGCTGTTTAAATGTGTGAAATCGTATGCTGCTTGTGCACGTGGTAGTTGTATGCATACAAAAACTTTTTTGTGTTAGCGAGCGCGTTGCATGATAATGTAGGATGTGAAGTAATAGGGAATAAATTGTTAAACATTTTTATGTTTTATATTTAAAATCAGTGTATATTAAACAAAGAATAGACATAATATACTAAACGACTTTGTTAAACATGTTGTTCTTAAAATACAATACAATGCATTCTTACAGCTCTATACTATCATTATTATCATTATTATCATCAACACCAATCCATTCTGTATTAAAGTAAAATTTTTTCATTTGCTTCACATTATGAATAGCACACATCGATTTTTAGGCTCCGTTGTGATGTGCGCATGTAGTAACCAATCTTGGAAGTTCGAACGGTGGATAGTCTGGCAAATCAGTTACCTGAAAGCCAAATCTTTCAAACCACTTGTTTTTTAATCTGCAATGACATGTATCATTGTAGCATTTTCAAGATTCTCCCGTAAAATACTTCCTATCTCTGTATACTCAATTTTTGCCGAGTCCCGGGTTAGTCCATGAATGCAAAGTTGAAGGTACAAATTTTCATGTTTATACTTTTGGGATAGATTTCGCCAGGTAAAGGGTGCTCTAAAAAGAAATACTTAGGCTTCTGCATCGTTAGTATTGAGCGGGAGGATAGCTAATTCTTTGAGCACAATCATTATCCGGTTTCTTGAAACTTTACCTGTCCACAAAATACTTCATCTTTCTCTATTATTGAATACAATTTTATTACTTTTTTTTTATTTTTTCGTAACCTACATTTTTAGGACAAGATCCTTTGTTGGTTAAATATTTATCGACGAAGTTTTTCAGCCCAGATTTCTTATTTCTATCATCATTATCCTTAGTTGATATTTTTTGATACTTAACATTAGTTGTAAAATTACTTGTACACGGCTTATGTGACATATTGATAAAAGTAAAGCTTGTCAAACATATTAATTTTAAAACAGTTTTACAGTCTTTATCTTTCGATTTTTCCGCAGATTTTGTTTTATCAACCTTTATATCTTTCTTCTCATTTCTCTTCATAAATTTTTCCCATTCTTTTTTTCATCGTTTGTTTTCTGCTTTTTCTTCACTGTAGCTGTTGCTCCTACCTTTATCCATTGTGATTGAAAATAAACTGATGCTAGCAAAGCCCTGAATCAATTTTTTATATCTCTACACAAGTCTCGTGACATCCCTACTCATCGGACTATATTGAGCTATACGGTCGTGCGAAATGAGGAAATAAGATGACGTATTGGCAGGAAAATTTTTATGCGACTCAAATTCTAGCCTCACATTTACTGGAGCATTTTTTAATTACTCGTTTTGTTTAGAACAATCGAGAACGATTAAAGGTATTCGATTGAGAAAGTGCTGTTTGCCCGGTGAAGGTGTACAATCTTTGCCACAGTATGAATTCTAAAAATTAGGATACATGTGATATAGCAATGCATACTGATTACGCGTTATATCAAGATTCAGATCACCTTAAGGATAATATTGTGAATTTGAGTAGAGTTTCACATTTCTTATGTTGCAGTGATCAAACATACTAGCGTTTACATTTTTCCGATTTTTACGGTTAGTTTGAAAAACTAAAATAACGTAACGTGGCTTATTCAACTGATTTGATGTTTTATCTGTCCATATTTGTTTGGATGTGCTAGGTAACAGGGGATACTCATATAATTCCCAAGTTCGAAAACTCATAGGTATAAACTTATCTTTTTGCAGATGATTTAATAAACGAATTTCATGAAAATCTGATATAACTACATAGGGCACAAGCCACTCAAGCTTCAATATTACTATTTTAAAGTCTTTCCAAGTTGCTACGGACGCGAGATTAGCAACATTAGCAATAACTAAAGCTTGCAACACGGCATTTACATCGTTTTTTGCTCTTGTAAGTATAAGCTCATGTTTTACTTTAACAACTATCTTACGATAGTCTTTAGCAAAACCCAAAATCATATTCAGTGAAAGCTTGATATCAAAGTAGCCGTTATCAGTAGAAAGATCATCAGCTTCTTCTCCAACACCATGTCAACTGGCATTCATCATGACTTTTTTATCAGGACGAAGTGATAATCAATTTTACATAAGGGTTGTTAATCCAACATTTTTGCACTTGTCGACCTCTATGGCATTTATCTCATATCTTATTTTTTCAAATAAGTGGCAGATTGCGTTGTTTATCAAAGCAGTATTTGTTACTGGTGTATTTCCATCTGCTTTGACCAATCTTCCATAAACATGTAAAGAACTTCTAGATGGTAAAAGACACAAATCTTGATGTTGAATTAAAATTCGAATTTCATCGCTGTTACAATATGTTAAAGATGTACACGGCTGATAAGCATGAATCTCATAGTGCGCAATAAATTCATCAAATGCAACTGGAGACTGAATACTTAGAATCTCGTCCATTTTGTATATAACAAAAAAGTATCCAACTTATTTTCCACCAGGGTTTCTTGTTTTTAAACTAAGACTTTTCATAAACTGTATGTTTTGATGAGTTTGTTTTTGACGTGTGGCTGTCTTCTTAGATGTCTCGATGCTTTTATGGACTGTTTTTTTGACGTCTCAATGGTTTGAGAGCTCGTTGTTGACTGAGTGCTGGAGTGTATATTGAGCTACCTATATGATGTTTTTGATTTTAAATGATACCCATTATGAAGAGAGTTTTACATGCATCTTATTGACTTTACCACGAAAATTAACTAAATTACCATCCTGATCTACCATACGTAGTTGAATATGATCAATAATACGTCCAATAATCTGTAAATAAATTATTTGTAAAGGAACTTAAATAATTTTATATCCTGGTGGTACAGCTGAAAAAAATTCATGAATCGTGTGTACTTTGTTGCTATTTATGTAAGCTCCTCTCGCAATGTTACATTCAACTCTTAATGCATTTATCTTTAGAATAGCTACAAGTAAGTCTGAAATATGAGTGGTGTTATTGTTTAGAACTCGTTAAGTGAAACCTTATAGACAACCCGTAGAATCCTTAGGTCTAAAGTCAGTGGTATGGCTGTACTTGATAACACTTCGAAGCATATTATTGTTCAGCGTAATACCAAGAGTTATGTTGCGTGGTGGTACTTAAATTAAAAATGACTTAATATCTTCGATCTCATAACTACCGGTTGGTAATACAATAACTTGATTGTCGACGTAAAATTGATTACAATTTTCATCAATATTTAGAATTGAGTTGAATGACTAAAGTTCTACAAAGCTAACAACGTAGCTGTGTTTTGGCGATAATTCAATAGGTGGAAAATACTGTGCTTCTGAAACAGAAGAAGTACCAGCAAGGCTTGGTGTTAATGTTTCTTCCATCGTTGTCAAAGTATAACTAATCGGTTTCTCTTGATGTAAGAAAGTTATATTTGTTTAAAAGAAGCTTTAAGCACAAATGACTGCAGTTGTAAGAGTTAAATTTTTGATAACGCTTATAATCATATTTTACCTTATTAACTTTTAGATATAACATTTAGGCGACAGGTAGCTGAAGATCTCCCAAACTGTCAAACTATACAACATTATTACCACGTTTTTGATAAGCCACCCAGTAAGTTCGAGGTCCATTTTTATCATCAAGTTAAACTATAGCTGTTTCAGAAAACCGTAGGCCATCAGCAGGTTAGTTATTCTTCATGAATACTCCACGAAAACGTAAGATTCTTAAGATTTCAGAATATTTCATCAAATTTATGTTGGTCAGAGCTCGATCAAGTAATTTTACTGCTTTAAATTTTTTTTTTTTTTTTTTTTCTTTAAAGCTTTTCCACTAAAAGGCTTGAAATAGACTCCTAATCAAGTTTTATAAGGTCTGAGATAAAGACCTTCTCTGAGGGCAATAGCTTCAATGGTTTGATTATGTCTCTGACTTTTGGCTAGCTGCTTTTTGGCTGACTTGAAGTAGCATTGATGCTCTTAATAATTCCTGCTCAACAGCAGTATGAGCACCTTTCAAAGCACTACTAATGACATCTCGAGTTTTTTTGCCATTGGTATTCATGTTTTGTAAAGCAGCTTTAATAATTGCACTTAAAGGACTACCTTGTTTTTTTAAGCTACTCTTTTTTCTTTCCTTTTGTTACTACCTTGTTTCTTCTTCTTCTTCTCTTTCTTTAGCCTTATACTTAATGTACTTTTAAGCTTCATAGCGCCAGTTACAAAAGTAGCTGCTGCTTTTTCACCAATACTTGAATCTGAAGCTTTAACTCTTTGCCAAGCCTTATCAGCTAAAATTGTATCTGTTCTGTGTCTTGCTTTTAAATCTTGTCGATTTTTTGAGGATGCTATATCATGCTCTTTATACGCGGCGTCCAGCGGATCAACTCCTGGATCTCCTTTAGCAAGACGCTTAGCAAACTTAGTACCAGGACCACAATACTGTTATCCAGACAAATAAAGCTCTAAATTAAAGAATTTATGATTTTATTTACAAGACCACGTCCTCTCTTACGATGCATGATAATGATGATTTATGATGATGATTAGTCTTCAGAGGTTGGATTATGACCAAGTGTTCGAGAAAATAGATAATGTATTTATAGTAGACAAACTCGTTACAATAAAGACTTAAAATATAAAAGCGTTATACTATTTAATTAAAAGATTAGTTGTCACTTATTCTTCATACTAAGTAGACATGGAATTCAAAGAACAATCCATAAAATTACAAGGTTCGAATTTTGACGCTATTGTAAAACAAGAAAAGCGTTCGAATCGACATGGTAAACTACTCCCTGATAGTACGCGCTGTATTTTGCGACTCATCTAATTGTGGTAAAACTAATAGCTTATTGGCTTTAATCGTGCATCCCAATGGAGTTAAGTTTGAAAATGTGTATGTGTATTTTAAATCGCTGCATCACCCAAAATACAAGTTTTTAGCTTTAATATGCGAATAATTTAATCGTGCTTTAGAAGATTTGATGTGGAAAAAATTTAGTTTGCAAGGCAATTAGAAGTAGTTAAATTTGATACAAACGCTAGTTAAATTATATAACAATAGGAAGTATCGAACAATTGGTTTGAAACCAAAAGATGTTGTTGCCGAAAATGAAGTTCAAGTCATGAGAAAGTTAAAAAAAGTTATATAAAAATAGCAGTCAGTCTAAGCCTAAATTTAAAATTGGTGATAAAGTACGAGTGAGAAAAACAAAGCAAACATTTGAAAAAGGTTATACACCGAATTGGTTGACAGAAATACTTACAATCCCGCAAGTAGCAGCAACAAATACAACAACGTATCATCTGACAGATTATCAAGATCAACTTATTTCTCGAGGTTTTTACGAGCAAGAACTGTAGAAAACAAAACATCCTGATGTATACCTTATAGTGAAGATCCTTCAAAGGCGTGGCAATCGAGTTTTTGTTAAATGGTTAGATTTTAACTGTACTTACAACAGTTACACGAATAAATAACTAAGATATTCGAATTACTTAAAGTTTAAAAATCGTAAGGTTGTAATATGTATTAAGTAATAATGAAAATGTTACACAGAAAAAATGTTCTAAATAAATACTCAAATTTGTAATTCTAATTTGTTTTTTCACTTTTTTTTACATCACACATAAGAAAATATGATGTGTTTTCCGTTATATACTATGAATAATTTAAATTTATTCACAGCATCCAATAATTTGTCATAGAATTCTTCGTTTTTAAACAGAGCTGCACTTATTCTAGTCTGCAGAAAAATTTGAAAGTCATTGTCAAGTTCTGCAACTATCTTGGGTCCGAATTTAGTATAAACTTTTATTAGTTTTGACACCATGATGTTTTCGTTGGGAATCAATTCGGAAAGTTTTTTCGTTGGCAGAAAATCACTGTCAGCAATTTTGTTGAGTGTTGCTAGATCCAACTTTAACAAAACAAAAAAAAACATGAAAGTTAGCATAAGTTATTTACACAATACAAATGATGTGTGAATATGCACAAATATTTACTATCAAAAAAAAATACGTTACCTTGACTGTATTTAGATTTTTTACGAGGTGGTTCATTTAACGGTGATGTCAGCTTCTGTTGATTAAGTTAAGCCTCACTTGAATCTCTGCTTGAGTGTAGAATGAGCTTGCCTGGTCGAGACAACTCCTTATATAGTACCGATCCCCTCACTGTAGGATCATCTGCTAGTATTCTGTCTATTTTTGAGGGATCCAATACAGGAACAGTCCTTTTAGCTTCTCCTACCTGATTGGCGACCCGTTCTATCGATCCTTCCCTCTTATTAAATGATTCATCTCCCAGTGTGCTATAATGACCCCATGGTAAAGTATCGGTACAACCAGGTTGCAAAAATCGTTTGTCGTCGTGTGCGCTTGAAGCAATTTTCGTTTCTTTTTCAGTGAATAGTTGATGATAAAGCTATCTAATAATTTTCTGCTCTCGAGTGCTAGAACTTTCAGTCAGAAACTTGTGTAATCTTCAAAAATTATCTTAGCTCCTGTAATGAAGTTTTTTACACCTTTAGCTTTTTTTAATGGTTTTTGATTTTGAATTTTCACGCTATTCATTTTACGTCGCAATCCTAAAAATTCTAACATAATATTACCATTGCATTCATCTTTTATAAGACCAACAATTTTGTTGTTTTCATGAGGCATGTTAAAGTCATAGTTAATAGGATAGTCTCGCCTGTCAAATTCTCTGATATTATCACGCATTATATTATAGAAATTTTTATCGTTATTTCATATATAAGGTTATCAGTGTCGGTATACAACAGTTTGCACTGATCCTCAATTTGATTTCTTATAAAATTGTAATGAAATTGATACACAAGTGTTTTGAACAGGATCAAGACATCTAATCCTATATATATATTGGTTTTTTAATAAAAATATCAGTGCGCATTAATTGTATGGCAGTAAGCTGCTTGTCAAATATGTCACAACTATGAAAATTGGGACGTGCAATATATGCTTCTGCTCCAAATCTTCCTGCCCACTTGTTGATAAGCTAAACATTAATTCGCTTGCGTTCATTTTGCATTGTTTTTCCATATACTGCATTAATAAATAATTTGTACAAAATCTTCTTAAAGTTCTTTTTTGCATTTTGACGTTTTTGACTGTTGAAGTCGATGTATGTTTTTAAGCAGGAACTTTGATTAAACTGTATGGCTCTATGGATTGTTGTTATACGGAGACCATGACTCACAGCTTGCTTGAGTACCCGATAGTATGTTACATATCGTTTTTTGTCGTACAGAGTAGTCAATAATTTTTTTTGTTTGGATCCTTTAGGTGTCACGTGCTCAGCACAGAATGGCAAATCCTTGTGTGCGTTATGGAGAGTTTCGGAGTGAGCAAGATCTACTTCGAGTATATACCCGACTTCAGCATCATCTTCTACATTCAAAATACTTGTTACGTTAATATTTTTAATCCATTTGAAACCAGCGTAAGCCAATGGTTGGGTCATGGCCCAACCATACAAATTATTGACATTACAATACATAAGATATTTTTTATCCATATCATTGCGTTTTCATTTTTCCATGTATGCATTATTTGCTTTAGCATAGCGATTACAACATTGACTAATCCCACCTCGTATGCCACGCTCAGTAAACATAAGCATGTCAACATCAGTTCACAATTCAAGTTTTACCTTAAATCAATTAACATCATTAATAATATTATTTCATAATGAATTATAATTAAAAAAAATATTTTCAAACCTTTGTATTCTTTAACAAAGCATCCCAAGTTAAACCAGGTGTTGTTTAATAATGAGCTGGGTCTAACTCATATGCTTCGAGACAATTGTTTTGAAAATTTTCGAAAACTTTAGCAAGTAGTAGCACATCAGTTTTCAAGTATAAATCTGAATACTGCCCAAGTTTTTAAATGTTAAAAGTATTCCATATACTTTTAGCATGCTCATACTCTCCATCAGTAATATGAGCTTTGTATAAGCTACTATAAAAATCTTGTTTTGTTGGTATCTCTTTTTCCTCTAGTTTTTCAAACGCGAAAATATAATCATACAGAAATATGTCTTTCCTTTTTAATAAATTTATTTGATTCATTTGGTAGTTATCATCATTTGAGAATGTACTTTCGATAATTCTCATTTTATCTAAATATAATGACAGTTTGTCGAGAGATAAAGGCATGAATTTGAAGGTATCTATAAATTGTAAATTAATATCAGTTTCTTTAACATATTTCGTAAAGGAAATGTACTTTTTTTTGTCTAAGGTAAAAGTTGAACTCTTCCTTGTAAGTCAATAGCGAGTTTCTTTATAAACAAATGAGAATCATAACCGCTTATGTTATGAAACATTATCGGTATCATTCGTGAATCACGATAATTAATATTACACTTGCTATGCGTGGGACCTTGAAACCTGCAATCGAAGAATGTTTTTTTGTTTGGTTTATGAAATAATAATAATTAATACAATAAAAAAGAATTTCGTACTTACCAGTCAGATGACAGTCATCTCTTACTTTTTTATCAACTAAACTAATGGGATGGTTATGTATACAACATAAAGAAGCTTGATCATACATGACCTTCTGTGTTATTTTAAAATCAATCATCTTGATAGAATTTTTATACAATTCTTCCAGTTTTAAAGCAAGAAGGTTAAGAATATTGACAGACCACTTAGCAGGTGTCTTATCATTGTTTATATCATTCTGTCCATAGTTCTTATACTCTGATTCACTATCATCATAACTGCATTTGATAAAACATCCAATACTATATGCTAGATGATGTTGGTACGCACGTTTATTCTGATCAGATTTCAATAAACATTCGAAGTCCGCATAGACAACAAAAAATACTCGGTTCTTGTATGTAAGATTTTTAAATTCAAGTATGTGCTCATTCTTCTATTTTTTAGGTAGAATAATTTTGCAAGTATTCTTATTTTTTTAATCTTCTTCATGGGCTTTCAATTTATCTTAAGACGATAAGTAATAAAGGCATCGGTCACATATGTTTGCGGCATGCTGATGTTTAGACAACTGTTTACGTATCCAACGTGACAAATTTTTAATCCAAACATAATGATATCTATACTCGGTATTTGAATCGTCCTCAATATTGATTTTATTATCATCCTCCTCATCATTAATGTAAAAACTTTTAACAAGTAAAAGGTTACCATCATTTTTTTCTTCGTTTCCTGATAAATGACTAGGACAAACATTATAAGTATTACCTTTTTTTTAAAAAAAACATAAATTAACCGAAAAATTATTTTGTTTTTCAAATTTAGAAATTTCTTTAGGGGTAACTGGGGACTTAAAATCATTAAAATTCAACTTTTTTTCGTATATTCTATAATTTGAGACACGATTTGCATTTTTATTTACTGCATGCAATGCTGATAAAATAGCCAATTTAAAGAATTGATTGTCCGTGTCAACAATATTTACACAAGCATTTTTTTTTTTTAATGTAGTCGGTAAATCTATCAATGAACTATCTTACATAGGATTTAATTTATTGATGTTAATGACTAAATTTAATGTTGAATCTAAAAACCATTCACAACCGGCATCTTCAAAGTCATCCATACTTTGCTCAATTGGTTGTTGCACATTCTTATCAAACCAATCCTCTAAATCAGTTGTTTGATAAATGGATTGTGACTTTGTGTTAAAGAATTTTATATCGGTACTTTCAATGTTATCATTTACTGTAACACATTCAGATGACAACACTGTGTTAACTTTTAGTGCTTCATGTTTGCTAAGAGATTGTTGTATTCGGTTAAAAAACTGCTTCTTTGCGTCTTTAAAAAATTTTCTTAAATCTTAATGTCTTAAGTTAACAATCAGTGCTGTCACGATTCGTCTTTCGAAAACACTATTAACGTTTTCGAGACTTACTGTTTTATTGTTCTCAGCAACTGGAAGTGTTGTTGATGGTATTACTGCTGCTGTAGATGCCCCTGCAGCTATACCTTCACCTTGAACGTATTTTGTGGAGTTATTTTCAAATTTGCTAGTTGACGCGATTTCTATATTATTTTCTGGTACAAACCCTTTGGGCTCATGTTGGAATGCTGTAACTGCTTTTTTAACTTCACGATCACTGTCTGATACGAAAACTTCAGACTTGTTAGTCAATATTTTTCCTGCTTCCACTATTCCTAAGCGATCGTAAAGTAGCTGTATAAGAGTTCTTAGTAAAGCTATGGCTGATTGAAATTTTTGCATTTCAGATGTTGTAAAATCATTTTTTCATTTACTGAAAAAAAAAATTAATATTCTTAAGAACGGTAAGACTGGTATTTAATTGAATTTGAGTGTGAGTAACATCATATCTATCAGTAGTTTGTTGATATATTTGCCACATACGGTAAACCGCATCTTTAAAATGTTGTGCTGTTACCATAGCTAACTCAAAACTGCAAGTTAACTTGCTCACAGATTACATGAAAATGAGTTGTTCAAGCAGCTCCAATCTTATTATAACACAAATTTTAGAAAATAATAGGGATATACAGGGGGGGGGGGGTAATTTATTGGGTATTTAGTATACTGCGCTTTACCGTGGGATCAATCTGTTAGCATACCCTCAACTAAACATCATATATTTCTCCTTTTAATCACAGAGTATATTGTAGATATTCAGAGTTTTAAGAGCGCAAATAAATTTATTCTCGAAAAAATTTCGTATGTAAAACTTGCGAAAAATTGGGATTCCATGGCAGTTGTAATAGTGCTTAAGCCACCTTACGAGTGAGAAAATTTATCACATGCGGACAAAAAGCAAAATCGTTGGTTGATAACCAATTTCCAAGGTATAAGCTGGAATGTCGGAAACATTTCCTATGAAAGAGCACTTAGTATATTTAAAACTAAACTTGTTGACGCAGAAACGGTGTTCGTCAAGGGTCTTGAAAAAAAAAACACCTGGAAGAAATACTAACATGCAAGTATGTATATATGCACACATATGATAAAACATAATAAAGGTGAAAGTCATTCATACTTTCTACACTTTTAGAGTTGTGAACATTGAGGAGTATGACTGCCTAGCGCTTGCAAAACTCAACGAAGCCTATTTGCCATGCAAATACCATGGCCTTTAACATTAACTCTTCATGTGCTATCAGAAATGTTTCTGCAATAAGGGATTGGATATATTTTTAATAAAATCAAAAAAATGTGCTTAGTTTGATGTATAAAGTAGTTTTTCCTTACTATCAAACTTTTTACCAATATTAATAAAGAACTGTTAGAATATTTAAATTATAATCCAAAAATAAGATGTAAGAACAATCTTCAAAAGTAAAGTTGTGCTTCTAAGCTATTTAACTGACCGATTATAATCGCAAAAGCGGCTCAGGTATTTCGAAGGAAGGAAAGCTGCATCTTATACTTGCTTATGGAGAAAGATTGCGCAATCTTACGCAGTGCTGTGGGTGGGCAGATGTCACTAGCTCTGATAAATAAAAGTTATAAATACACGTTGTATCTCATTATTCACTCAGTTTTACCCATGTAACACAAGTAGAAACAGCAACGGTGAAAAAGAGGGCCTTATCAAATAAAAAATACGTAAAGAAAAATAATTTTTAACTTTAATATTTACAATTTGAAAATACTCATCAAACACATCATGGATTTCGTCATTAGTATCCACGGCTTTTATAATGCTGACAGATACTTCATACCAAAAGAATTTTCAGTGGTTTCCTTGTAAGGAAACGTTGTTGGCCATTGGATAATCAAGCCACCTTGCAATTTTAATAATTTACCTTCGAATATAAAAAAGCATAATAATCACTAGACGGTAAAAGTCCACGGAATCGAATGGTTTGAGGGTGATGTTACTCTAAATGACTTGAAGTATCATCTAATAACTATTGCCAAGAACCTAAAAAGAATTTATACTTACGGAAGTGATAAAGCTAAGTTCATAAGTTCAATTCTGACTCGTACAGTTCACGATTTGTCCCAAATGCATCGTCCTTCAAAGATTTTAAAGATAAAGTCTCCTTTCCAGTATGTCTTGAATACGGACAAAACCATTTTGAAAAGAAAAAACTATTTTGTGCCCTAGTTAGGCACATTTATTAATACAATGGTTTTTGACTAGCATACCAATTAAGCCATCAAAGCAAGACAGCGATTCATATTATGCAGCATACGAACGCCTTAAACTAAAAAAGCAACAGCCCACACCGATGACCGGCTACGACGTGGTTGGTTAAGCAAAGCACATAATACAAATAATACTGATAAACTTTTTCCGGTAAATTCTTATGTATTTCAGAAATAAGATGTTTAACAAAACGAATTTTATAAATCATACGTGTTTTGCGAGTCCATGTACATTTTTTATTTAATATAAACTGATTTTAAAAATGAAACAAAAAATGTTTAACAAGTATTTCCCTACCACTCCACATCCTATATGATCGTGCAACGCGCTCACTAACACAAAAAAGTTTTTGCACATTGCACATAAACTCAAACAGCGCCCGCAAACTCAAGCACCGCTGCAGGTGGCGCACGCAACCTTAATCAGCGCACGGACAAGGAATGCGAGGAAGCCACTGCTCCTGCTCGCCCATTGGCTGCAGCAGGGACTACTCCACCCGAAAAAAGGGGCCGCTCGCCTCAGTGAGGGAGTGGGCCGAAATTGCCTGGCGACTCGAGCCCACTTGGGCTGGAATCGCCATAGCTTATCTAATTGTACTATATATGGATACTGATTTTTAGAGTGTCATTAAAATTCAAGTAATGAAAGGTGTCACTAAGTAGTTTCATATAACTGCTCGATAAAATAATGTAATTCAAACTTAAAACCAGACATCCAGTGTCTGTCTAATGTATACCATTACTCTTTAAGTATTATTT
This sequence comes from Copidosoma floridanum, assembly GCF_000648655.2. The sequence continues at coordinate 537,171 of NW_019379727.1, forward strand.
CTAGTGCATTTTAACAATCACCAGGCATAACGTTTATTGCCGCACTATAAATTTATTGTTTCAGTTTTTTTTGTCGTCCGCTTACTGAGTGTCATCCCGTTCCTTACCTTAAGTACATTACTTTTTCTTAAATGCTTGGAATTTATATACTTTTAGCTTTTACATCATTTTTTTATGTCACTTTACTTTCTTTTTTGGAGGCTTTTCAGCAGCACCTACAGCTATGGCAAATATAAACACAGGTGAAAAAGAGAGAGGGCGAAAAGGCTCGACAACACAGTTTTCTAGACGAAGTGCCGCCTTAATATATGTTGTTCATGTTAGTAAACTTAAGTATAATGTATCTGTTTATGCATCATTACTTATTTTAAGACAGTACTGAATATATTTACTGACCTGGGGTAAGAATGTATTTATAAAGTTTTAATTGTACTTTTTTAACATTTTGCAATTGTAGATGGGCTTAACTAAGATAGGTAAGCAGATAAAAATAACAAAAATACTTGTATGTTTATTAATGCAGGCTTGAAGGCCGTTTATATTAGCAGAACCAAGCAAAAGTTATTAAAATGTTACACCAGTCTATCCCAACTATGAAATTCACTGATAGTAGCGTTTTTTATGTACCAACTAAACTGTTCTTTACAACTAAATATAAGAAAAACGTCTATACCAACGATGACATTTTTCAATTCCTATGCGAGTTAAAACTAGAATTTTTTTATAACCTTTTAGCTAAGAAACCCCTTGCTGGCAGCATTTTCGAAGTACACCAAATGTAGGTCTCTCTAATACTCTTACTCTTTGAAACCATGAGAAAAGAGGACTTACTGGCTTAATTCTTTGATGTTTTCAAGTTAGCTTTGGTGCCACAGACCTCCTGCATGTAATAAGCAGTCTGTTTTTTGGGTATCTATAGACATTTCTCAAATTATTTTATTAGGTGAGCTCACCTTGTTTGATTTTAACCGTAGTTTTGGTTATGTTACAAAATATTTGTGTTGCTGCAAGTAAGCCGTAGTGTGTGCAGTCGATGAAAGTAAAATTTAATAAACTGCGTACTTGCATATACGTATCGTTATTTGTTTTTACACTGTATCAATCTTTAAAAATTAAGGATAATGATATATTTAACTAGCAACCCCCCGTCTTGGCTTCGCTCGAGACTTACGAAATGGAACACCGTAGTGTGTTCACATGTAATGTGTAATGTTCAGTTAGAAATTTTACATTTATTCCTGACACTTCTCAAAACAAAAATCTTTTTACTAAAAACATGTTTGTTCGCAATCCATACAGTTTATTTGGTCAAATAATGAGCTGTCAAAACTAAAAAAAGTATAATTATGCTGAAAAGTACCGTGCGTTCCTTATGCCATAAAATAATTGTTAGCCTTAAGGAGCAGTTGATTTGCTGTTTCTCCCGTGTAATTTACGAAAAGGGCTATTTTTTAAAGATGTTAAGATTTTAAATTCCCAAAAATAAATATTAAAAAAAAATTTTTTTTCTCTTATCTCACAACTTTATTACCAGAGCAACAAAGTCCTGGAGCTTAATCTCTACATTTTTTATTGCCCCAAAAATACAAATATATTTTATTCTCATTTAAAAACCTGAACTTAGATCTTTAAAGATTTAAGAGATTACTGTTAGGGTAAAATGGAAAGCTGATCTCTCACGTAATGGATTCTTTATTTGTCGATTTTAAGACTGCTGTTTCAATCTCGATAAATTTTCTGCGTCAGTTTCTTGACGCCTGAAATTGTATTCATTAGATACATTTGAAGTTTTCCTTCCAATTCACCCTCTTGCGACTTTTGTGACCCCTAAAGGCTATTTTCTGTCAACTTTGTTGAGTTCTAATATATTTGTTGGCAAGGTAGTTCGACGTCCAATTGCCCTAAAAAAGAACCGTAAGCTTCTTAAGTAAACTCTGTCTTGACTAAAGTTTACAGCAATTGGGACTGCCTGGATACCTCAAGGTGATCTTCTCTGGCCTGCTGTTGAAGACCCAGACTGATCGGGAGAAAAATTACAAAGTCCGAAAATTTGGGGCTAGTTGTAGTGCTCTTTTCCAACTTTTTCTGGTATAACGTCGAAGACATTGGTGTCTAAGGCACCTTTTTTTTGCAGACTCAGTTGTTTTAATGATCTAAGGTGGAGATATGAGTAAAGATTGGTTTGTGACTCCCGTTGGAGACTCCCGTTGGCTCAAGTTTTTTTTTTTCCTTCATAGCTGTTAGGTTCGCCGAGTGCAGACCTTGGAGAGAATTGGTGATGCCTGGTTGAATGCTTAGAGTTAAAAGGGTAATATAGGGTCGTTGGTCACCAGGGTTCCCAGCCTTGCAACGAACAACTCTGCTTGTAACGTCTGCCAGTGAATGACTGACTTGGCTTAATAGTGGCCGGCTTTACGTGGTCTTTTAGTCAACGAATAATGTTTCCGAAAATGGTAGTAAAAATGTATTTGTTGGCACGGTAGTTTAAACTTAGGTGGCCCTTAAAAGAACCGATGAGATTGAAGGTTCAGTAATGAATGTAAATACTTACATTGGCCCTGAAAAAGGCCAGTTGTGAAATTTCTAGTTGTTTCTTATTATTATTCTTGATAATGGAGAGCCAGCTGTTGGCAGCTTGGCTCTTACCATTGAAGTCTGTGTCCGGAGACCGTATATGAGGGAGAGACACCTCTGACCAAAATATATCTTGTCTTTAGGTCGTTCCCCGGAGAACCAACCGCTCATCGTTAGTTGGGAAAGTGGGCCTGAAGAATACCTTCTTTGTACGTGTGTCGTTGGAACGACCACCAAAAAGTTGGCAGTTGTTGCTGCCTGTACTCATCAGGGCTGTCTTCCCTGGCTTACATTTGTAGTAAAAAAATTCTCGACAGCAACAGGCCAGATTGTGTTATGGCCACATAACTCTGAAGTGTTGGAGCAGGATGTGCTCTGGCTAGACACGTCTCCTCTTATTCCGCTGGAGACGTAATCGGTTAGAATAAATTTTTTATTAGTGGCACTCGTCAATCCTGGAAGTTCAGAGTAAACGAAAACCTAGATCACTTGCCCATTGGAGAAGAGACTCATCGGTAACCGGGAAACCCAGCTGCCTGACTATTATCTACATTTACGATGCAGCTTGATGAACTGCCAGTAGATGATTCCAGAAATTTATTATAACGACACTTCTTTAATTCTGTTGTAGTTAGCCTCGATTTTATATCAACACCACCTAGTGGATCCTACTGAACTAAAGTAAAAAGTTGGCGTATTTTTGCAAACTTTGAGCTGATTTATCGCTATTGTTATTAAATTTTTCAAGATAAAAACCATACTAAAACCATCTAGGAAGTGTCAAGAATCGGTATGCAAAATTTCAGCAAAATCGGTTCAGTAGTTTTTGCTGTTAGCGATTACAACGGTTTTGGCGACTTAGCTTTATATATTAGTAAGAAGAGCTCTAATTGCAGTCTAAATATTTTTTTTCTTAGCTCTACTGATAGTTTGCATTAAATAGTTGCATTTATACAAAATACTAGCTGTAAGTTGCTTATATAAATATACATGCTAGTGGAGCTCTCTTTTTGCACACTTTCTACTTTAACCCCTACAATTATTTGTCATTTCGTGCTTTTTTAAGTGATGAAAAATATATTTACAAAGAAAATGTATTTGTGCAGTATAAGACAGTTTTCGAAATAAAGCAGATAACCCTGTTATCGAGCCTGTTTTAATCACAAATATTATAAAAAGGTTAATACACACGCATAAACTGTTTTTTTTTCCTAAATTTATTGGATTATGTAGCCTACGAGGCTCTTAAAGTTTAATAACAGAAGTCACTAACACTTTAATGTAATTAACACCTAGAAAGTAAGGTTGCTTCATTAAACTATAGTATTCGTGTAACCTATTACCGAAAAACATAAGAAAATGTATACTTCACTATCTTATAAAAAATCACTACGTTGATAACATACCTTACATGAATTTAATAGCAATATCGTAGTACTTTCTTCACGCAATAACAACGTTTTTTTAGTTTTACTTTATGTACTTTTCATGAACGAAATAGACAATAGGGGCACTACCTATATGTGGGAAACACTGAAAGGCTGTAAGAGTTGTGAGGTGGGGTGTAGGTGATGGTGGGGGTCTGAAAAAAAACTAAGTTAAGCCAAAATAAGGAAGAAAATGCCAGAATTTTATCTCGTTTTGTGGAGGTGGTGGGGGATCAACGGTAGACTGTCGAGAGTGGTTGTGGGAGTTGTCTGAGATGCCCTCCGTAAACAACATAATATACAGATGTATCTTCCTATCATGTATGATTGCATAAACAAAAATCAATTTAAGCTTATCTATAATTTTTTCAGCTTCTCCTTAATTCACATAGTTATTTTCTTATTTTCACAAAATATTTAATCCAAACAAATTAAAGCATGCTCCTGTCTGCTTTCTCCACTCCGTTCTAGCTCTCCTACAACTCTTTATGCACCTCTCTTCATTTAAGTTATCTCTTTCTGATCTATCTCTACTGCCTTTAAAGATAAAATTTTTAATTCATTGAGAACTTCACAGAATTGAAAAAAATCAAATTATTTAATTGACTTTAACAAACTTTAAAAATAAGAGTTGTATGTATATACATATCTACCTTTACTATATAGTTATTTGGGGGGATTATTTCAAAAATAATTTCTTTTTGTTTCTCTTGGATAAAGGAATTATATTGTAGTACTTCAATAACTAATTGAAAGTTCCAGCTTATTTTTAAGATTATACTAAAACTCTTTGGAGTAATTTCGAAAATTATGGTACATTTAATCGGCTCGATATTATGTACTACAAATGTTAATTTGTCAAACGTGACTTACTGTGTCAAAAACTACATTACAACGTTTACATGGTGAGTCAACCAATCAATAAAAATGTGAAGTGTAATAGAAAGCAATATGTTTAAATACATTCAACATGAAAAAAAAGTGTATAAATATTTAATTATGCAAGCATTTCTACAGCACACACAAAATATGCAATTAAACTCGATTTTTGAAGACGATGATCTATTTGTTTTATTATTTTGTTTATTAAGAAACGAAATTCAATAATCTGACATATTTTTCTAATGATCTGTTCACTGTTTGATGTAAAACTGTCTAATAATTTATGAAGATGAGTATTTATTAAGAAGGTTCCAGTGAGTAGGGATACAAACCTACATCTTGGAGCCCTAATTTGCTTAAAAATCTTTGATAGTTGGAACCACTGGTGCAAGAAAAACATGGGCTAACCTATGAAAAATACGATGACTTGATCCATTAAAATAGAATACTTCAAAATTATCTCTGGAATTCATTCATCTATATTTTTCACGACGGCATTTAAAAAATAAAGTTATACGTGTGTACTTATAACACCTAACACTTTTGATTCGAGTTGCAAATTATTAGTCTTAGTCTACCTGCCATAAGCGCTCTTATTGAAAGAGCGATCCACAAGCAAGAATTTCTCACGATTTTTTGCTGTTAAGGATATAAAAAAGGATACCCTGAGATTCAGCGTAATCTAAAATATTTCATGACACGTCTAATATGGTGGCACTGTGGCGCTGGAATCTTCGTATATATTTACAGAAAAACACAAATTCGTAAATATTTTGAATGCAATAAATATCTAGGAATCATCAAAAATCTGCAAAAAAAACAAAAAATATTCATCTTAAGGCGTACATTCTTTATAAATTATAAATAAAAAGCAAAACGCATTCTTGTATACTATAAAAATAATAGCAACTATAGTTGTTAATATTGAATATCATTTCAAAATACATGATTATTAGCTCATAATTATCTCCATAATCGCAGCTATCATTATCATTATCATCATGGTAATCATGAGACTCACTTTCGTTTATTCACTTCATATTGGGTCGTGTGTGTGTGTGCGCGTGCGAGCGTGTGTGTGTGTATGTGTTTATAGAAGGTGAGTTATGTGGAGAGTTATACGTTGTAACGTCGGTAAACTAAAATTACTAATAATTTTTTTCGCCGCTCGTTTCTTCGTAATTATGAATTTTCAAAGAGTAAGCAAAAGGGTAAATGAAAATTAATCCCACTACTAATATTTCGAAATATATTCGTAGCTAACAATAAATTAAAATGACCGGCAAGCTTAGTAAAGTTAACAAACAATGGGTCACGATGAACACCTGATTAGTATTTGGACCACAACTACAGGTACTTCAGAGATAAGTGGTTGGACCGCTGTTAACAATTACTCTTTCTCGACTATGAACTAGTTCAATTAATATATTTGGCAACCTTAGCAACTATTATAGTTATTAACGTATAAAAACTACGATCCCTAAAGCTGTTATTTATATAGCAACACATTAAACGATTATTCAATCAACACTTACGTGAAATATTGGGCGATTCTCACCGCTCTTGTTACAATAAAGTTGATTAAGTAAACTAACTATGCTTAGTCTAAGTAAATTTTTGTAATATGTTATTTCAATGTTAATATTAAGTACAATGAAAATTCTGTAAAATTTTGATGTAAAAGAGAAAGGAAGGGCACTAATGAGTGAGTCACCTTCCCTTTTCTTGACGCACAAAGGAGAATGAGTCGGATGTGGGATGTGCCAATTTTTGAGTGGCTGAACTAGAGCATCTCTAGCCAATTAGATTTTTGTTTATTGTCTCCCCCCCCCCCC
>NW_019379727.1:549001-631851 GCF_000648655.2 Copidosoma floridanum
TATCATTATTATTATAACTACCACCACAAATATTATAATTATAAGTTATTACTAAATGGTTAAGGGATCTCCACCGCTCTCTTTGCAACGAGTTTAGTTGAACAAACGACCAGTGTTTAGAATTAGTAAATATTAATAATTTTCTGTCTTAATTTTAATGTTAAGTTATATTGAAATCCTGTCAAATTTGTATGTAAAAAGGAAAGAAAAGGCATGAGCAAGTAAATCTTATTCCCTTCTCTTAGCGCAAAGACGAGAGTGAACCGGGTGGGAAGTGCCGATTTCTGAGTGGCTAAACTAGAGCAATTCTAGCCAATTGGATTTTCGGCTATTGTCATTTTTGCAAGGTTTTTCCCCGGCAAGCTCTCCTGCGTTGTTATTGAACCAGCGCGTGACCGAGGTCTGCTACTCCTTATAAAAAGGCCTGAAGGCCCCGGAAAAAGCAGTTAATTTTGTTTTTTACCGTCGACTGGTCGACTCAATAGTTAGAGTTCGCCTTTACTATCACTCAGTCTCCCACGAGCGTGGAACATATCAAATACGTCACTCACCCTGTTTCGCACTGATTCGCCGTGTATTCCTGTTTTATACTTAAATAAAAGTAAGTGTACAAAAATCCAGCGGCTCGATAGAGCCTACTGGATTGGGGAGAGGGCTGGACTCAGGAGAATAACTTGCAACAACATCGCTTTATTTCGACACACAAGAATAAGTTTATTTCATCATAAAAGAGGATCCCTTTTAAGCTAAATTACTTACACACTTAATCGAATACAGTACGAAAGAAAAACGAGGAGATTCGTAATCACAAGAAAAAACAGATTAGACAAAAATAATGGAAACACTTTTTACGTCGACGACACTCTGCTTACCGACCGACTCTTCTTCTTCCCTCTCTATTATATTTTTTTTTTTTTCATTCGTCCGCCAGCTCTTCTTCTGGCGCTGCTATTGCTGCTTCTCCGTGCCTAATTTGAAAACATTTCTCGCTGCTGATGGAACATACCGCCTTCCTCGTCCCCGGGACGAACTTTGTGTAGACACTTTTCCCTAGTTAAGCTTCAGTGGCCCGCCGTGAAATCGATGTTTCGCCGCCCGCCATGAGAGCAGTGTCAAGCTGCTTAGAAACGCCAGAGACTTCGACTGGCTCCTCGAGTACCGAAAGAAGAGCGATCTTCACGATCGGTCTAGTGTATTCCTTGCCTGTGACTTTCATTTTAACGACTCTCACCAAACCATCGTTACCCGTGATGACCTCGATCAGGCGACCGTGAGGCCATTTGTCCGTCGATGTAATGAGCGTGGGATCCAAGGCTAGTATGACGTCACCAACAGCGAGGTGTCTACGCCTTTTCGTCTATTTTTCCCTCTGTTGCAAAGGGTTTAGATATTCTTTAGCCCATCGGTGCCAGAGTGCATTGCGTACACCTCGAACTAGGTTCCAGTGGGACAGGCAATCCAAGTTGTCGTCTTTCTGAGCACCGGGCAGACTAGTAAGCGGGCCTCCTATGAGGAAATGGGACGGAGTTAAGGACGTTCGGTAGTGATTGAATTTTCCAACGAATTTTTCTGAAATTTTCACCAGACGTTTTTATTGTTGTTACAATAAATCAGTCAAAATTTAAAGAGGTTCCTCTGTTTCGTTTTTGAGATATTGAATTTCAAAGTTAAGTCATTTTAACACTGTCGCTTATGGGAGAACTGACTAAATCACAGTTTTAAGCAAATTGGGCCAATGAATTTGGCCAATTTTTTTATATGTTACAGATAATGTTATTAATTTGATGTATACCAAGTTTTGCGACGATCGTCTGATTCGTTTATAAATAAAAAATTAAATAAAAGCTCGACCGAAACGCAACGGCAACGTCGCAAGTGGCGGAAATTCAAAATGTTCCAGGATGTTGATCAGTAAATATCTCAATATTATTGTAGATATTTATGCATTCACGCATAAAATACAAGCTTACGTGTGTGCGTGAGTGTATGTACAGAACGCCCACCCCTTCCCATAAAAAACAATAAATGTTAATAACACGCTATTTATTTTTTTTTTTTAATTTCAAATTTATTATTTCTTCTTAAGATACAATTTTTTTGCACATTACAAAATCACATGCTCATAGTTTGAATCACTCATCTTAGAAATCATCCTACTTATCTGACATCCCATGCTGTATGAGACTTGTCAAGTCATTTAAAAATTCAATTATTTTATTTACACTGGTAGCTCTTTTGATTAAAGGGCTTTGCCCATTTATTAGAAACGATCTTAAACCATCATTACCTTCCATAAATTTATCAACAATAATATTAAAATCTACTATATTTTGACTTAGATTTTTAATCACTGTTTTGGGAATGATAGACGACATGGGGGAAAAAGTTGGCGAATACATTTTTTCATCAGAAATTCTTTGAATTTTCGCAAGAACATCTTTTACGGAAAACACGTTCGTTGAAATATCATCCCATGAAAGATATATAGCGGTTAATTTTTCTAATAAATCAATATCAACTATTGCATTATGATACACGAACATTGATACACGAACGCTGTCGTAACCGACGCAGCACGCAGCAGACGAGCAGCCAGTGTAGAGTTGTAGAGTGTGCAGACTGCAGAGACACCTGATGCGTGTACATGAACACTCACACATTTAAGACCCGTACGACGTTGCCAAATCTTCATTCATCGCTGGTTTCCCCTCACCGCGCAAATGTTTCCCCCCGCTAACACTACCGAACGTCCTTAAGACGTTCAGATCGTCGGTGTCTCCAGCGAGTGGTCCAAGTGGCCGTAAATTAAGAATCATCTCAATCTCGACTAACAGGGTCGAGAATTCCTCGTAAGTCATGCGCCTCATTTGGGCGATTCGGAGCAGATGATACTTCATGGACTTGACGCCCGCCTCCCACAGCCCTCCAAAGTGAGGAGCTGCAGGAGGGATGAAGTTCCAATCGATGCCCTCCGCTACGAAATTCTCAGCCACTGAATCCCAACTGTGCTCAGCCTCCTCCATCAATTTTCGAAGTTCGCGATCTGCTCCATAAAAGTTCGTTCCATTATCGCTCCAGATCTCCCTCGGTTTTTCTCGGCGGCCGACAAAACGAGATAGAGCGCCGAAGAAGCTCGCCGTGGTGATATCACCGACTAGCTCCAAGTGAATGGCTTTCGTGCAGAGGCAGATGAAAATGGCGACACAGCCCTTTGAAGAGGAAATGCCTCGTCTCTTCGATTGAAGAATCTGATACGGCCCAGCGTAGTCAACACCAGTCTTACTGAATAGCCGAGGCGGTGGCGTCACGCGAGCAGCCGGCAAAGAGCCCATAAATTGACTTATGGGTCGAGCCATAGATCTGGCACACATGACGCATTTGCGGACGCACTTTTTTATCATGGTTTAGCCACGAATGATCCACGGTCGGCGCATGACGTGACCATAGGTAGAACGAAAGCCGCCATGCAGTACTCACAGATAAGCCCACTCCACGACAAGGTGCGAGAGATGACATGCGTGGTCGAGTATCGGAGGGTGCTTCTCGTCAAAAGGCAAGGGAGAGTGTTGGAGACGGCCACCGACACGTAATACATCATTGTCGTCAAGAAATGCGTCCAGACGATTAAGAGATCTTGACGATGGAATCGGTTTCCTCTTCTTCACGGATTCTCGCCAATGGGCACGTAACGCCACGCCTTACTGGAAGTGAGCTCTAGAATGTGTTCGATGTAGTTGTCAACTAGACTGTTTCCGACCGGTTCGTCCGAGCCCAGCCAGTCTACCACGGTGCTGGAGTCACTCCATAGAAAATGCCGATCGCTTGGCATGTCTAAGCCAGTAGCCACCGCTCCGAACAATTTTTCGGCTAGTAAAGTGGCTTTTAGCTCCAAGCGTGGGATGGTCATCCTGGCCCTTGAATGTTCGGTTGGAACCAAGCTCTTAAAGGGGGTAAGCTTGGTTTTGGCGCTGATAAGGCTCATGATGAAACTCCCATTAGCCCGCTCAACTCTGAAGTAAACTGCCGCCCGTCCAGCTATGGCCCGTCGACTTGCATCCGCAAATGCGTGCAACTGCAAGCTGCTGTTCGGGGCTGACTGGAACCATCTCGGCAAAGTGAGTGAGCCAATGTCAGCTAGATTTGATCGGAATTTTGCCCAGTGGGTTGCGTATGAGGTCGGTAAAAGTTCATCCCAAGATACCTTTGCTCTCCACAAGTCTTGAATTATCATCTTTCCCGACACAGCTACAGGAGCTAGCCAGCCTACCGGATCCTACAAGCCGGCCATCTCCACAAGAGTGTGTCGTTTGGTTAGAGTCTTAGTCTCGCCTGGTTTGGGAGCAGCAAATAAAAATGTATCTGCCTCAGGATCCCAAGCGATGCCCAGCTCACTAATTGGCCCGTCGATAGTAAAGTGCATCCAGTCAGGGCAAAGAAAATCGTCTGGAGGCAGATCTTCCAGCAAACGTCGATCATTTGATATGTGCTTCTTCAGCGGAAAACCGCCTGCCATGAGCAGCTGAATTATCTGATCTCTGCGAATTCGAGCTGCCTCCACACTATCACCGCCGGTAAGAAAGTCGTCTACGTACAGGTCTCGACGTCTAGTGTCGACGGCTTCGGGGAAGCCTGCGCCCTCGTCCTTACACAGTTGCTTGAGAGTTCTCAAAGCTAAATATGGGGCGCTAGCTTCACCGTACGTCACGGTGAGGAGAACATAGTGAGACTCTGTTTCATCCTCTGTGGCGCTCCACAATACCCGCTGCAAGTGCACATCCTTGTCCCGTACGTAGATCTAACGAAACATCATTTTAATGTCCGCACAAAATGCAAATCTGTGCCGTCTCCATCGGGTTATGGCGCTTGAGATGTCATTTTGTAGTTTTGGGCCGAAATGGAGAGCATCATTGAGGCTAAATCCCGTTGATGTAAGGCTGGAGGCGTTGAACACCACGCGCAGTCGCTTTCCATTGTCACCTCGCTGCCAGATGGCATAATGACGTACATAATTGATCTTGTGAGAGCACGAACTCGGCTGATGCAAGACGCATGTGCCCTAGCTCGAGATATTCTGTCATGAAATCGATGTAGTGGCTGCGAAGCGTTGCGTCGTTTCTCATTCGTCTGTGAGCAGAGGCCAAGGCTCTTCGGGCTTGAATCAAGCTGTACCAATAAGATGGAGTCCACTGCTCTTAATAGGCAGCAGGACGATGTACCGGCCACTCTCAGACCTGGTGTGATGCTGGGCATAACAGTCCTCTCACTCAGCATCCGCAGGAGAGACTCGCACTGTTTGAGGGACTTTCTCCATAGCCTAGTAGCGCTGCATGAGCCGAACGAGTTGCTCGCAACACATATCTCAGTCCCCGAGTACCGTCGTCAACTCGTGGTCGCTGAGGTAGAAGACTGACCATGTGCTCCGGTAATAGTCCAACCGAAAACGGTTCTCTGTGCCATGAGACTACCTCGGAGAACGAGGCCGGGAAGGAGGATCTTGGCGTAAACATCTGCTCCAAGCACTAGCTCCACCCTTTGTGGTGTCGAGAAAGTTGGGTCAGCCAGTTTAAATCTCAGAAAGCGTGAATGGAGATCGATTCCGGGCTCCTGAGATGGTGTGGTCAGATCGATCTGCTGTAATACATAGGCGGACACATTGATGCAGCAACTATCATCGTCAGCAATTATTTTAAGGCGAGTGCGGGTGACAGAGCAACTTATTTTACCTCCAGACTCTCCCACGACGCCGATGGAAGATCTCTCCAGAGTGTGCCCGTACTTGCGAGCCATGGACAAGCTGGTGAATGTCGACTCTTAGCATGGATCAAGCAGAGCTCGAGCCCTTCCTCGTCGTCTACTCGGGTTGTAGAGCGTGACCACAGCTGTGGACAAGAGTCCTAGTCATGATGACTCCGCCTCAGTCAAGCCAGGGGAGGCCAAGTTCTGCGGATCCTGCTTCGGTCGCTTGGTCTGCACGTCGCAGTCGAGTGAGGAGCCGGGGCGCTTGACCGAAGCATCGTGGATTGAAGTGTGGTGCTGTGCCCCGCATGCTTGGCACGTCATCGGAGAGGGGCAGCGGCTAACTGAATGTCCCCCTCGAAGGCAGTTGAAGCACAGCTGTCTTTGTGAAACGAGACGTTGTCAATCCTTTGTCGTCATCTGCTTGTACGTAAGGCAGCGACCAATGTAGTGATAGGCTTCACATGCTGCACATCGGGCCGCTTCGGTAGTGGTGGCGGACACCGTACGAAATGAGCGAGAATTCACATTTGGACCGCTATTGCTTCTTTGAGAAGCCGCTAGCAGCTTGGGTGCTTTGTTTGGAGCCAAGGAGGAGAGCATTCGACATCGCCGTCGTAGAAAGTTGGTCAATGTCATAAAAGTGGGGTGCGCATGCCTGGTCGTTTGCGACTCCTTATCAAGAGCCTCCAGCTCTGCTTCCCAATCCCTTTTGGTGATTCCATCCATCACATCAGCCGAGAGAGAGAGAGAGAGACGAACCAATCGTCCCAATGATCGACGGGACGTTGAAGGGCTCTAAACTGGTCATGATGTCGCTGTAGGTCGTCGAGTAAAGTTTGGAGTCCTATGGCCGACTTCTCTCTGAGTGAACGCATTGACCTTAATGCTTTAAGATGCTCTTGGGTCAACTGATGTCGGTGGTCATAGCGTGACTCCAAGTACATATATACATATACATGACCATGCAATTTCATGATTTGGGCCAGTTATTTGTAGGCTGTCGAGAGCTGACTTGGCCTCTCCAAGAACGCTTGTTTTGAGATAGTACAGCTTTTCGACGGGTGACAGTGACTCATTGCCATAATTGAGGGATTTGAATAAATCTCTGAATGCCTCCCAATTCTCTCGTCGTCCGTTGAAGGTAGGTAGCGTGGTTTTTGGTAGCCTAGAGATATCCCGCGTTGGATTTACCTCAGGTGCTGGCTGGTGTTCGTGCATACGGATGAATCTCGTGCGTTCATTATACAATCGCCCGCTTGCTTCGACATAAATCCTTTCCACTGCGAAATACTTGTTGTTGGCGAAGTAAGGTTCGTTTTAAACTGTTTCATCTGATAGCAGTTTGAGATGATTATCCATAAAGCTAGCCAAGTAACCTTCGAGAAACTCGAGTCGGCTGGAGACAAGACCCTCACTTCATTGATCAGGTAGAGTGTCCTGGATCACTTTTGACGAGTTTTCGATTACTTGGCTCCGGGCGAGTTGAGCACTCAGAGACTCCATGTCTCGGTGAGGTAAAAGTTTGGTCGTGTAAGTAACGAAGAGGAGAATATATCGTTCGATTGCTACAGAAAAGTAACAAGATATGGCGAGCTACGCCGCCGCAAGAAAGGCGAGCCAGATGTGCATAAAATTTGAGTATTTAATGGGTAAATGCGGTGCAACAAAACCGTTGTTGGTTAGCTGTTACGTAGCATTCTATCTTTAGCGTCGTTGCTCGTTAATTTGTGTTGGAGGTATCGTTACTTCGAGCATAGAACAGGCGAGATAGTATGATTGTTGTTAAACACTATCACCTGCAAGGAAAATTCATTTGAGCAGCCGAAGGAGGCTCTCTCTTGGTCGATGCGAACAGCTATCGTTGACTGTCGCTTGATCGACGCGAGCAAATACATTTACTTCAGCTGTGCCCTTCTCCCGGGGTAGGGGAGGTTAGACACGTACAGAGCAACAAAGAAGAGGCTATAAGACAATGAAACATGAAAGATGATTGCCTGCCTGTGACGCACGGGTTGGAAATATGGCTAGCTACCGAGATACATACATACATGTATAGATATAGGTCAGCATGAATGCACGTCACGAACACTCAAAGAGCCTCAGCGAGCCTGGCAAGCAACGACTCGAAAGTCATCTCAACGTTCCAACATCCGCACAGGCGACACAACAAGCCATCCTCACACATCTAGCATCCAGCTGCGCGCCCAAAATCCGGCTCGGAGGACCATGTACAAAAATGCAGCGGCTCGATAGAGCCTGCTGGATTGGGGAGCGGGCTGGACTCGGGAGAATAACTTGCAACAACATCACTTTATTTCGACACACAAGAATAAGTTTATTTCATTACAAAAGAGGATACCTTTTAACCTGAATTACTTACACACTTAATCGAATACAGTACGAAGGAAAAACGAGGAGATTCGTGATCACAAGAAAAAACAGATTAGATAAAAATAATGGAAACACTCTTTATATTGACAACACTCTGCTCACCGACGGACTCTTATTCTTCCCTCTCTATTATATATTTTTTTCAATTCCTCCGCCAGCTCTTCTTCTGGCGCTGCTATCGCCGCTTATCCGCTCCTTATTTGATAACATTTCCGGCTGCTGCGGAATAGTAAGTGTTAAAGTTTATATCCCACATTTTTCTTATTCTCTCTTTTCCCGTTTTTATTCTTTTTCGGCCGGGTCCATAAGTATTAGTTTGTTTTACGCGCACACCATTATCCGCCACGGTATTGGTCCCCTTGGATCACCGGAAACTACTGAGTTTGTTTTATGCGCACACCAATAACCGCCACGGTATTAGTACCCATGGATCACCGGAAATTACTAAGTTTGTTTTACACACACACCATTATCCGCCACGGCAGTGGTACCATCAGAGTAACAACTAATCGGATTAACGCGAAAACCAGTACTCGCGATGGTATTAGTACCTTTGAGTCAGGTTGCGAGTCAAATTACCATTTACCCCTATGTTACCTCCAGAAACAATACTTTTACCCGTGACGATGCCAGTAGCATCTAGATCGCGGGCAGGATACCCTTTGGTATGCTGCTCTGGGTAAAATGGACCAACCTTTAGCGAGCTGTGAGCAAGTGCATTGGAATATTGCACAGCAGTCGGTTCTAGTCAGGTAAAACAGTCGTAGCCCCCTTTGCAAATACGGTGTCATTAACTAGAACTACCCTTTTAACCCCGTGTCCCATTTACGTGCTCAGCGTGTGTGTAGAGTTATTAAGCGAAAGCTTAAACCCAAATAGTACGTCGCGCTGACGTAACAGTATCTTACTTTAGCAACGCCACAACTTGTCTCTCCTCGCTTGATAGCTGTAGGTACATACATATATGATTTTGATTTATTACATACTTTTTATAGAAAAGAATATCAAGCAATAAACATGTTAAATTTATAAATGAATCTACATGTTGGTGTTTAATAAAATTAAAAAGAAGTGTTCAAGTATGTGAAAATCTTATATGTTGGTATATTCATGTTAAATAAATTATTGCCAGCGTTGCTAAATATTTAAGCACCCTTCACCTATCTAAACTTCTTACATGCGTAGTGTAACGAATATTCTTAATTTAAAAAACTATATAATGTCGAAAACTAGATAATTTATTGGTATTTGTTGACGAACAATATTTTCTGAAATAAAAACTTTTTTGGGGGCGTTGGCCGATTTTGTATGAGGAAAAACTCTTGGTTTCGCGTCAGATCGCTCTCATTTAAAAGCAAGGTAGTTCCTGCAGAGAGTCCTGTGTAACCGCGAGAGAATGAAGTGTCGGCGAGGGGGGCGGGATCAGAGCGGGAGCCTGCTCTGTGTAATACGTAACTACCTCACTAGTGTAACTGCGTACTATACTGGTATACTACATTGGTATATAGCTGTCTGCCATGTGTCAATGTGTATACTATAAACTGTATACACTGTGCAGTGCATGCTACAGTATTACTGTATAAGTGTATAGTGTATTAGTAAATATCCAATAGTAGCAATACCAAACATACCAATTACCCATGCAAGTTCAATAGTTGAACTTTAAATGTGTAATTTTACTGTTGCACACATACGTGGCGATTTGTGGTGTATATACGTGACTAAGCTCCTATAAAGTTTATTACCGTTCACATAGGCACACACATATATATGTGCAAATAACTGTCGTCACGTCGTCACTCTTCGTTATTAATTAAATTATGCTTTATAATATCTTACATTATACAAAAATTATTTTAATTTATAAAGGTATATTTTAATATTTGATTGCTAGTTGAATTACTTTACTATTTTCCTTGAACAAATTTATTAGTAGTATTTAACAATTATTCTTTAAATTAATCAATAGCCTTCTTAAAAAACTTAATCATTTATAAAAAAATAAAAAAAATCGAAATAACACTTTCTTTTACGTTAGTATTTAGGGTTTCTGTTAGAAAATCAATTCGATTATTCACAAATTGCTTGTCATGGACTCCAAATGAATTTATCAAAAAATGACAATAAACCTACATTTGACATAAATTGTCTAAGTTCTTTAATAAATTTTTCTCACTCCTGAGTATATGTTGCAGTTAAATTTAAAAACGGATATTTTCATTACAAATCGTATTATCTTCAGAATTTCCAGCTTAAGGAAGACCTGTATTATCGTGTGATAAACTTTATAATTAATTATTCAAAGTATGTATAATGAAAAGATATGCATGTTATCATATGTATTATCACAACCCACACAATTATATAGATGCCATAGTTTTAGATTACTTATTTCAAAAAGAGTAAACGATTTAAATAGCTACTAGTTCATTTCAGAACTCAAGTAAAAATATAATTCATAGTTTTAAGTTTTCACTTCCGTTGGTAGTCCCATGACTACCCACTGGCTTATATTAATAAAATTTATCACATATCGCATTCTTTTGCTGTCCCATTTTACAATCTCGTATATTTAACTGGCTCGTATGATGTTTCAATCGTTCAACTTTACAGAAACTTTTTGTTTAATTTCACATTAAAATTTTGGCGCCGTTTGGTAATATCAGGCTTACATACATTGTTTGATATTTTACTGGTTCATATAACGATGCAAAAATACAAGGTGTGGGATTTCTCAGACTAAATTTCGTGCCGTATCGAGCCCTCCATCGTAACGCAATATTTGAGAACGACATGACTACGATAGTGCCGAAGAGCCTTTACAAATGAAACGAAGTGGCTGCGAAATTGAAAACGTAGTTGAAACTTGAACTTATTTCACGCACTATGTACATACAGTCTGGAAAAAAATTAAGCCATGCCAAAAAAAGGAAGAAACCACGGAATTTAACCTTTTTTTGTGGGAACAGTGGGGAGGGAACGGTAGGTGTCAATATGATCGATGAAGGAGGTGGTAAGATTTTTATCTAGAATGCACCACACAAACAACTATATAATATAGATAGGGAATGTGTGTATGTGTGTGTGTGTGTGTGTGTGTGTGTGTGTGTGTGTGTGTGTGTGTGTGTGTGTGTGTGTGCATATCTTATATTATAAAGTCGTAAGACCAAATTGAGTCACGAATTCCCCCTCACCCCCCTTAAAATTTTGAATTTTTTCTTTAGCCCCCTTCTCCCTCGAAACGAAGGAAAAAACTAAACATTTCTCAGTTTAAATAACTTAATAAAAAATAATCTACAAAAATAAAGACTTCCGTTACCCCCTCTTATCGCTACATAGGCCCCTCTCATATTTTAAGTAGGCCCCTCAGCCCCCCTCCAACACCCTTTATAGTAGTTGTCAAAATCAAATTACTAATCATAATTTGTGAGTACATGATAAGAATACCAAACAATGCACAGTAAAATTATCATTTAAGTAATTAATTTATTAACATAATATGTTTGTGTTAATTCTAGAATTTACATCAGTGTTTTTAATTTTTTTTTCTATTTTTGTAAATATTGAGTCATTTTATAAGTAGGATTTGTAAACATTAAGTTGTCGGGGAGAAAATAAGGATCTTTTATAATAATGTCCTAATTTATCAAAACTGTTTGCCTGTATTTTGTTAACTATTATAAAATAAGTTGACACCAAAGGAAATTGTTTTTTGTACAAGATAAACGGTGAAGATGAATTATTGTCCGTATTCAATGTAATTTCTGGTATGAAAACACGATTGCCTGATTTTTCTCCAGTTATTCTTTCTGCTTCCATGTTATATTTATGTAAGTCTAGTTTTATTTGCAAAAACCATTAAATATAATTAATTTTCTGACTAACACAATGATTGCACCCATTTTCAAATTTAAAACGTGTCGTGGCAAGTGTTCATGTATATTATTAAGAGTTTCGATTGCAAAATTTATATTGATATTATAATCTGTGCGATCACCACCATCATCATATGCATTTACCCGAATGGGAACAACCTGTCATTCTGTATGATTTTAATCCAGTTTAATTCTATGGTATGTAGAAGAATGAAGGTGCGGTCACATGTAGCACGTAATAAGCAAAACGGAATCACTTGAGCCCTTGAGAATGAAAGAGAATCACATGAAAGTAGTATGGAAGGGACCTCTCTCTCTCTCTCTCTCTCTCTCTCTCTGTCATGGGCTTAAGTTATTCCGTATTGCCAATTGCGTGCTCCACCTGAACTCAGCCTCAGTTAGCATTATTAATAAAACTTTTTATTTTATTTTATTTGATTTCTTTCAAAATAACGGTGGTTTATAAATTGTATTTACTGAAAACATAGAAGAATTTGATCTAAAAAATTACTTGGAAAATTATTACGTGCCTGATCTAGACTAGATTCATCCATGATACTTCACATTAAGGTTTTTACCATCAAGTGGTGCCATCTATGCCGGAGCTCAGAACCAAATTGGCCAGCATGAAAGTAGCCTGAGTAGAAATTAAATTGGGCTTTCGATCCAAATCGTATGGTCCAATTCAAGCAACCCAGCCTGGACGCAGGTGGATTTGTAATGCCTTGCCAGGCCAGGCTGCGCCCAAGTTAGCGCCGTATTACAAACCCTTGGTAGGTCAAGTAAGATGCCAAGCTATGGGCAAGGTAGGTGTGCCGTGACAGCTTAGTTTGGCCCCAGTTTTTGTCTACTTTTAATTTTTATTTGGAAGTAGATCTTATACTTTTATGGCATTGGTAGCGCCACTACAACGAGATTTGTTCATAGTAAATAGTTGACTCTATCCAGTCAGGTATGGATTTAGAACTGGTGTTCCTTCTATTTATAATTGTATACGTAACAAAATCTATATCACGAACAAAATTTACCGAAAACGTCGTTTGTATATAATATATCATACATAATATCGTGTATAATAATTAAAAAAAGGTGGCGGCGCAGCACATGTGCTCTACTATGTTCGTTATTTCGTGCGAATAATTTTTACATTTCAATTTTTTCCATTGTCGTATGGTGTTCATGGTTTGTTTGTGATTCTTGGTGCCTGTGGTTAGTACTGCTTTTGCCTTTTGATCTAGATTTGGTGCTTAAACTCAACAGTGTCTACTCCTTACCTCTAACTATCTTATGTACTGTTTCCTGCCACATGAGCCTAGATGGTTGTGGCTACTGCAAGAAGTTGCCGAGCTATAGGTTCCACTGTAGCAATTGTAACAGGGTATATCACGCTTCTTGTGCGGCTCGCTCTGCGACTGATACCCTGGAAGTGCACCGTTGCTACAGGGATATCTACTTGCTCCCTGATAGATTACCTCCAGTCTTGCAGCAGTCAAAGAAAGAGCGTTTTGACTCTTAGAGGTCCTTAACCATTATCAAAAATTTATCCACTTCTGCAGACATGCTGCTTGTGGATACTGTTAAAGGTACTACATTAGACGACGTAAAAAATTTAATACCTTATTTATTCCTTAAAATTGCCGAACAAGAAAGTAAGGTTAAAGCAAGTAACACGTCTAGCAAGGCTAAAGTTAATGAACTTGTTAAAAGTATGTAAAGGTTGGAATCTTCATGAGCCTCTATGCTAGACATATACAGAAGGCATGAGACCTTAAAGTAATCTTTTTTTATTCTTTAGAATCTCAAAGAGGTTCAAAATAGACTTGCTGTAGTTAAGAGCCGCTCTTCTCATCCCAACGAGGCAGTTCTAGATAGCTTTGCAACAGAAATGTAAGACGGGCGTAAGAGGTCTTCAAATGCTATTCTTTATAATGTTTCAGAGCTATCAAATGGTTGTCAGGGTACAAAGAGTGAGATAGCTGCAAAGAATATATTATAAACTGTTAAAATTACCAACATTAACTTGTTAGTTCGTCTGGGTAAATTTTCCACTACAGCTAATTTTAGGCCTCTGTTTGTCTCTCTGTGCAGCAAAGAATAAATTATGTGATCGATCCCACAACGCTCTAAGTTGCCTTAAGGTGTCAGCATTTTTTCTTATAAAACCAGGGCACACCGAGTCATCTTTCTTGGCTGGTGGATAAGGTGAAGTGGTATGATTTATCCAATCCAGCCATTAAGAAGGGAATAAAATACGTCTGAGGGATTCCAACCATTATTGATTAACAACAATCCTTTTATTCAAACACAAACCCTTAATAGTAGTAGCAAAGTAAATATATAAGTGTATTACCAAAATGTCAGATCTCTGTATAATAAACTCCCTATAACAGAATCAACTTCACCCTTGCCTGCTACAACTTTAGGCATAATAATTTTCATCGATACATGGCTGAATTACATACTTTGGACTCCAAGCTACCTCTACTCGAATACAACATCTACAGACAGAACAGACAAGCAGTTGAGGAGGGTGATTGACGTGGTAATGGTGTCTTGGTTGCAGTAGACAGAAGCATACCATTTAATTGAATATTTGTAGAAATAAATATTGAGAGCGTAGTTGTACGATTGCGTGGTGCTGCGATAGACTCCATTTTAATAGTTGTTTATATGGCGCCAAACTCTGCCCTAGTGGCATACACTGAACTTTGTTACCATATTCAGTCACTCTTGAATCGATATAACTCCTGCAAATTTTTAATATGTGTTAACTTTAATTTGGCTAAGGGTTCCTGGATTAATTATTCTCTTTCTTGGCACCTGACAGGATATATGCCACTGGACCGACATCAAGCAACTACTCAACTCCCCAACATATGTAACACTGTAGACCTTCAACAAACTCTCAAAGTCATTTCTGGTCAGAATTATACACTGAATTTCCAGTTTGCACTTGATAGTCACGTTACTGCAACCAAAGTTATTGAACCAATAATTCTATCTGACCTGCATTACTCATCCAGCACATTTACATCGACTTTGCTCGCAATGCTTTTCCTACCAACCCATACCCAAGCTACAGAGACTTCAAAAACTGCTGTTACCAAAATAATTTGTGTGGAACTTGATGAAGTGATTTGACAACAATCATTGCACGATAAATTTAATGATGACTACGTTCGGTTTTCTTACAACGTTATACATAGTCTAATCAACAGGTGTATTTTTATTCGTTGGGCCACACATTTCAGATTGCCTGTTTAGTTCCCGCAGGAGCTGCTTGACCTGATACACGAAAAAAGGCGTACAGAAGATAGGAGAATATTGAAAATCGCCCTTCTTGACGCTTTGTCGGATAAATTCCTGACCACCTCTGGAGTACCACAGAGCTGATACATTGATCAACTACTATTGATACTGTTTGTGAACGGCCTTCCATCATCACTCTCTCTTGAATCATCGTGTTTAATCTATGCAGATGACATAAAAATCTATAAATGCATTATATCTCATACAGATTCTTAACTTCTACAGTCAAATCGATTAAATGCGACCTTAGAGTGCTCCAACAGCGGATTCACGGTCCACTAGAATAAGTGTAAGGTTCTATCGATTAACGAAAGCCAAATCACGTTACTTTACAGTTACTTAATAAATGACTGTGACTTAAAACGGATTGACTCTTTAACTAATCTAGTTGTTACTTTCGACTCCTTTTGGTCCTTCAAATACCATATCAGAAAAGTCATTTCTAAAGCTTCTGGGCTTTACACAACGAACTACGCGTGATTTCTTACTGGCAGAGTCCATCATATACTTATTTAAGTTTTCAATAATTCCACATATAACTTATGCATCTGTTGTTTGGTCCTCTTATACATATCAAAGTTTTTCTTAACTTGACAGTATACTACATCGCACTCTTAGACTTGCCTCCTACAAAACTGATTCTCCCATAACATACACTTATCACAATTATTCTCCGTATTTATTAAATTACTCGTTCGTTACCTATGAAAATTTTCTTGAATACCATGACGCATTATTTATTAATAAACTTATCCGTAATCTCATAAAATGACCTGATTGACTTGTACTCTTCTCTGTCAGAAATACTCAACGCAACCTCAGAAATACCCGATGTATTACAGAACAAACCTATACTACTAACTACCTTTTTCACTCCCCCATACCCTGCCTCAGACGTTTACTCAACACCGTTATATAAAATTTGCCTGAAACTGTTTCCATACATATTTTTAAGTTTAATCGCTGTCAAATCTTTCTCTCAAAGCAATAGCTTGTTTCGTCTCACACCATAACTCGCCGGTCTTTCTATTATTCCTTCACTGACATTGAGTTAATATTATTTTGTTTATTATCTTCTAAGTTACTAATTTACTTGTTAACTAGCCTGTACATATTACGTTAAGTTGGTGGCTGTTATTTCAAAACCTTCTCTTTTATTTTTTAAGTATGCAGATTTAGTAAGGTAGACTTAGTCATACTTCGAATGTAAATGTGAGTTCTAGAATCGATATCCATCTATTGTTGATTGCTAAACGTTAACTGTTTGGCTGATGCATAGATAATGTATTTTTTCTTTAACACTATTAGAAAAATCTTTGATACACTTTAAGAAAACTCGTTTTTTAACAATGCAAAGCATTCTCTTCAAGAAAATAAAAAATTATAAAAACTGCACGACCCTTAATTTTCTAGGTTTTTTTATGACACAAGATCGCTGTTTTAGTATTGCATCTTTTATTTTCTAGTACCATTGTTTGCTGAAAAAAGATATTAACAATAATTCTAATACTTTATTTTCAAAGAGCATTTTGAGTTCACCACTACACTCTTTTCTTTCTTTCTTTGAAACTTTTCTACTTGGCATTATTCTTCTTTGACTACACGAATGATTTTTTGTGAAGGATTATGTCAAAGTTATGCTGTATTAGACACACTTTGTCCAAAAAGTTTGATTGGTATATAAGAGCCAACTATGTACTACAACAGTAACTTACTTTACGTCATTATAAGTTATCCTTAAAATTGCAATTCGTCTCAAAAATTAAAAATTTATCCATAGACATAAGTCTTAAATGAATATTTTAACAAAATCTTTTTTAAACTTCTCTATGAATATTGAACCTATAATTTAATCATTTTCTTAAAACCATGTTTATCATGGTAAATTTCAGTCAAAGAGAAAAAATAGTGAATAACAGAAAATGAATGATTTTTTAAGCAGTTAATAAAAGCTGCAACAACGCAGCAATACATACAATAACATTTAAAAATAATATATCATCGCTTTTTTATTTGATTACAGACTATGCTCAAAAGTGGGAAGAAGTTATACTAAAACAGCGAGATGTATTAAATGAAACGTTAAGCCAAGTCAATCAATTCAGAAGTCAGCTGTTGCAAGAAGAACAGATTAGCCAAAAAATGACACGTACAGAAAATTCAAGGCATAAATAATACTGCATCAACTTATTTGTTTTATCTAGTACTCTTTTATAGTAATAAAAAATATATATTTCTACTGAACAATGTAATTCGTCACCGCAAGAAAATCATTTATCTCGATTACTGACACATAAAATATATCATTCATTGCACTATATACATATTAAATAGAGTTCATAAAAGTCGTGTGTTATGATTTTATGTGGTCTTATAAAAAATGCTATTTTTTATTAAAATTTGATTTAAGTTAATATAACATCTGAATTTCTACATGTTTGAATAGTTATTTTTGACACATAAAACAAGCTTGTGTATTATTATTAAACAATGATTAAATAATATCGTTAGAAGTTTGACTGAAATTACTTAGGTACTACACATAAACTAAATGATCAAAAAATAAAAAATATAGTAATAGGGGAAACTGTGATAGATAAAAAATTTCAATCAAAATTAAGTCTACAGTTAAAATAGTTTGTTTTTTTTACATCGCCTTTTTTTCCTCACAATAATAACGTGTATCATCTTATAAGCATCATATTGAGTTTATTACGAACTTGAAATTTTTTTTAAAAAGTTATCAAAAATAACTTTTCCGCCCTTGGGTGATTTTGGGAGGCTGGTACTTCCTCGGGCGAAAAAGCAGTTTTCCGGAACTCGTTCGAAAAGTCTTCTTTTCGAACCTCGTTACGAACCTCGCCTTCGGCTCGGGCCGCAAACCTCTCGGTTCGCAAACAAAGACTTTTCAAACTCGTAGGAAAACTACTATTTTTCCCACCTAGCTGTGCAGCTTAGGATGACCCCATGGTATGCGTCTTCTGTGTCCTGAGAGAAAGAGAGAGAGAGAGAGATGAACGTGATCAATTTAAAAAATTGGGATAAAGGCTGAGGGTAAGAGTCAAAAGAGGGGCTTAGAAAGGCTGTTTGTCACAATAGTTGTAAATTTGGATGGGTAACGGATAATCGAATGAGGTATATATTATACTACTTGGAGTAAGGATCAATACTCTCCACATAGAGGTAGTAGAGCATGCCCGTTAGAATCACTCAAGTGATGTACTGTATAAATAAATACTGTATAAAAAGTGAAAATAAGTTTTTGCATTGTAAGTAATTCAGATGAAAATTAGGATAAGTAATAAAAAAAATTCTTACATCCTCAGTAGTCGCTGTTTAAAAACTTTATTTAGAGGTAAAATTTGCCTTACGTTAATGAACCGAGTAAAAAGTGTAGTTTTGTTATGGACAAGATATAATTAGTATGAAAATTATCGAAACAGATGGTGAATTATTTAATGGCTAAAAAATTATTAAAATAATTAGGCCCAGTTATTTTATTACGATTAATCAATATCAAGTATTTTAAACATTACAAGGACACTTCCTTCAAGATAAAATTTAGGCTGTATAAAATAGTGCGTACCCATAACGTGTGCTCCCATACTAGCAAAAATTACTCTGCTCATGAATGATATAAAATGTAGATTGTCAACCGTAACTATGAAGTTATTTAATTTTATTATGTTGAGCAATTACTACAATATCTTTCAAAATGTATATTTATTATCATTTGTTGTTGTATACAACAAAAGCTTTAATAGCTTAGTGGTAAGCGCAATAACCTTCTAACGAGATACTTGAAATTCTCTGGGTATTGTGAATTTGATTCCTTTAAAAAAAATAAGATTTTTTTTCACACACATTCGATAAAGTCAGTATCTAGGATACGCACATTGTATCAATTTTTTAATATAATTAGTTTTTTTTGTTCTTTTTTTTAAGATGGCTAGACCCCACAGGCTTAGTTCTTAAGGGACAGCAGCACCTTGCTAGCTTGTCAATAAAGCCACTATTTAATTTTAATATACAATGATATCCTAAACTAACGTTGTATATAGTTTTCATTGACTAGTTGTCCAGCTGTGTATCTAGGTAAAACAAAAAAGCTGTGAATAAACGAATCAGTAAAAAACAGAAACGCACAAAAATTCTAGGGATAATCCAACTTATCAAAAACTACTGAAGCTACTTTTTAGTAGATTGTTATTGAATACAAAACGTATGAAATCAAAACTAATAATTTCGAAACAAAAAATGACATATGATTCACTAAAGTTGTCGTTTATACTATCCACACTTATTTATATATATACGTGTAGGTAGTAAATAAGTAGAGTGTGTGAGAATATCTGATAAATAAAAGCATAATTTTAACGAAATATGACAGTGAATACGGAAGAAAAGAGATAAGAAATCTTCGAAAAAATAGCGAAACATAAGGTAAAGAGTGTCTGAGCCTACTTGAGAGAGCTCTTACTTAATAACAAGCATTCCAAAAATATAGCAACTGAAACTTGTACCAATAAATCTGTTCGTTATTTTCCATACCTTTTTTTTTAATTACCCCTACAAGGATGTTACTTCGTAGTCGTGAACGGTAATTTCACATAATATTTATCAAGACTAGAGAATATTCATGAAGTAATGAATAATGATAAACTAATGTTAATGGCAGTGGTATAACTACGTAATTAACTATGTAATAGTGAAATTAAATTAATATTCTAATAGAAATGCACCGCTTATACTACAAAGTACATTTGTATTTGTTATATTTATGTATGTGTATACATATTATTAATGTTATGTTATATTTATTATATTTTTTGTTATTGTATAAGTCATTTTACTTTTAAAATTAGTCACTGCTGTTAAACTAAAAGATTTGTATTAGGAAACTGATTCGTTTCAATGTATTTAAACTTTTTTGTGCAGTCTCCTTAAGACGTTAACAAAATGATAGATCAGATTGTAAGATCTCACGTTGATGCAAAGCGCTGCATGTCATACAATTGGCAAATAGTCGTAAAACAAGCTTTTTCCAAAACATACTTCAGTTTTTTTCTAGTGTATTGCAAATCTTTTTTACGTTAACAGATTTTATTCTTATTTTAGGCTTTGTCACTTTAACTGTTATTTAAATTACTTAGTGATTGCTAATCATAATAAATAAAACAAGAATATTAAGTTTTAACAAAATCAGAGTCAAATATATAACAGTCAACGTTTTTTGGATAATTTAAGAGAATTGTATATTTATAATGTTGTGTATGTCTTAATCAAACTAATTTTTTAAATAAACAGATTTTCAGACATACTGTCTGAAGGATGTTTTTATATGTATGCATGTGACACATATGCACAATTGTATGTAAAATATTATTATATCATTGCCATTTAAAACACAATAAAATTTTTTTAAAAAGAAATTTCTGTTAAAATTTTGCGGAATTTCTCCTTCAGCCGCATCATCAACTCATCCGCCCCCACAACGGTACCTTGATAGCTCAGTTTTTTTAAATTAATTTTTTAAATTTTCGCTGGGTGTAATAATACAGCAGGATGTCGTAGAGTGACTTTCGATTAATAAGAATTTGTGTACGTTCGCCTAAAACTTTTTTATGGTAACTTTTTGAAAGGAACTTTTTCAGTTTTTTCAAAGTTTTATAAAAAATGTAATATCAATCTTGCTGAAATTTCGTATTCATATTAAGGCTTATAAAATACATATTCTGTTGAAGTTTGAGCTCTTTACATGTAATAGAATAAAAGTTATAGAAAAAAAAAAATGGCTAAAATAGTGGTTTTTTGCAGTTGACTTAAAAGCTATTGGACCGATCGGAGCTCAAAAAAACTCATTTTAATGCATGTTAGAGATGGACACTATTCATTATTACTGGTCTGTCATATTACCATTGCCTAAATAGGTTATACTCAACTTTCAACGTAGCCATTGTGGACTAAGATATCAATCCAGAGTTGTCCAACAGTCCATCTTGCGAGACGTTGCATTTTGCCTCAGCTAAGGCAAACCTGAAGCTTGGTGGCCATCTCATGTAATATAGGACAATAAGCTATTACCGACATTTTATTGTAACATCAGCAGCTCACGGAGGCAATGTACGCAAGCACACTGTGCACGTGGCATACTCCCTGCGCCTTGTTGTTAGTCACCTGGGTATTTTTTAAGTTACGTTTTTACACATTTTCATTCGTGCGTTTGATTGTTTTTTTATGTGCCTCGAGGTACCTCACGCGCCGCTTGTTAGTATGAGTATATCGAGCACACTCGCTCAGTAAATCTTCTTTTTTTTATGATATTAAAACATAATATGTATTTTGCTTTAAGCGTATTTAAATGAAATTTGATTAATAATTTTAAAATACTTAAACGTACATAAATAACCATGTTAAATGTAATAGCGTAACATGATTTTTTTTTTTTTTTTTTTTTTTTTATTAAGTATCCCGTATGAATAAAAAGCTTTTTTATTATCAAACTACAATGAACATATTGACTAATTATTACAAATTTTCTGCTGTCGGAGAGTGACATATCTTTTTTAAGTATAAGCCTTCTCCTTCTTGTTATAAAAGTAAATAAGCTGGTGACGAAGATTTTTCAGCCGGTAAATAGCCGTCCATGATATCCTGTCACTCTCTCGATACCCCAAAACTAACTCGTACGTCACTTATATACTCTCTACATACCGGATTTCTCTCCTCCAGCAGGTCAGCAGCAGGCATCCGGCTCGGGAACGCTAAACACTCCTAGACGGAAATTTAAAAAGGAGGTGAAGGGGGCACTATTAACTAATAAATACAATCACTGCTATTATTTTCACAGCGCGTCCGCGCTATTTATTTGCCCTCTTCACGCTCTCAAAAATCTCACACTTTCTCTCTCAACATACATATGATATGACGTTTATATTTATATACATTTAAGTGTGTGTGTGTATATATATATATATATATATATATGTCGGCACACTGCTTCCGAGGTTGATAGTTCGTAGTTAAGGTAATGACGCGTAATTTTAGTGTCGAGAAACAAACCCGATGACGCTTGGTATTTGAGTTCTAGAGGTAGTTTGGAAATTTTTTTGTCATTGCACCATAACTTCAAAATGGGAGGGATCGGAAATAGAAGGGAGGTGTTAAAACTTGAAAAAATTGTCAAGTAACTGAATGAAAATACGGTAGCATTTAGTACACCTACCAACTAATGTTCCAAAAAATTGTCATCCGAGATCTGCGGGTGGTTTGCGCGTACTAATTTTTTCAAAATCAAAAAAAAATCGTGAGAAAACCGATCGGCACTTGATAAAAAATTCTTGGTGTTTTTTTGTAGACAACACAAAAAATACTGCCATCTGTATCTGTTAAGCAGCTTATAAGAAATTTAAGCGGAAAGTATGATTTTTTATGCAAGGCCATCTGGAAAGCATGTGCAGAGATAAAAAAAGCGATGAATCAGAATTAAATGACAATGTGAATTTGTCATCGTCGAGCCAAGCAGATGCAGAGCATTTTCTTATAATTGAGATTGACTTAAGTTCAAATCGGGTAAAAAAATCAGTGGGTTCTTTTTTTATCAGAGTACACAAGGGCGAAACCTACGTATTTTACAGTAAAAATAAACAGAAAAGCAGTAAGTATGCAAGTAAACATGGGTGCGTTTATACCTGTATTAGCAAAAGAAAAAGCAGATAAATTGTTAAAAACTTTTAAAATAAGCAAGAAGAATATGAAATTAAAGGCGTTTGGTCATACACTAATGTATTATTTTGGTCTAATTTATTGTAATTTACACACTTTAAACATACTGGTGTAGATGACAAGAAATTAAAGCTTCAATATTTTAAATTGTTTAGTCATAATCCAGGAATGTTTAGCAGAAAAATGATTGAATTGAAATTCACAAACAACATGAAATTGCAAGCATTAAAAGAGAAATCGGTGCCTAATGCATTACGAAATATAGGAAAAAAAAAGTTGATTGCTTACGTAAAGTGGATCACTGAGAAGAAATAGAAATTAGTGAATAGGCTATTCCTATGCACACAGTTAGTGCTAATTATGAAAACTCATGGATTGGGTGCAATTGGCTTAAATTTTTAATAAACAATAAATTTAAATTCAGTGGTAAATTATTACTCGTTGCGATGAATGAATAATATTTTTGCGGCATTAAATAAAAGTAATAGATGACCCCAAATTGACTAAACATACCAGTGCATACAGATAAGGAAAAACTCTAGAGAGTTTGAAACAAGTATGCTCTACATTTAAACAATTACTTCTGCAATAGCTTGTTTTACCGCACAAAATTGCCAGATAAAGTATTGACGATTCCGGGTGGTTCCATCAACTAAAAAAATTTTTTTTTGGAGGGTATTCCAAACATTTAAATATACCTGTACGATATTTAATTAACAGGACCTCACTGTAAATAAAACATAACTACTTAACACTTAGATGTTTTGAATTATAAAAACTGTAATTTTCATTAAATACTTTGAAAAAAAAAATTTTTTTCATGGATGGATTAAAATTTTAAGATTAAAATAAGATAAATACAGGTTGCATACCAAACAGAAAAAACTTCACAAGATAATAAATTCCCTGACACCAAAATACTCAAAGCAACTTTTGTTGTTTCTAGAAATGATAATTCATAATGGTCGATTTTTGAATGACCGCCTTATTTCTGCTTCTTTGATGATGCTGTCCAAATTACGGACTTCGAGCGTCGTTATTTGTGCACTGGTGATCACTTTTCCTTTGCCAGCCACTGTATTTTCTACATTTTGAGAGAAACTTACAATATCTTTTACTCCTTTAGCTTTTAAGAGCAAATCTCATTCCTTAGTGGCTACGACACTTTCCACACTAGCTCCTATTTCGTCTGAGTTGAAATTTGCTTCCATGACTTGGGTACTCCAGCAAAGGTTTGTTATGCAGCTACCATTACCAGAACTTTCGTCATCGTGTATAGACTTTTTTTAGGGTACTTTCTACTACTAACAGGAACGTCGCTGTGCTTGCTATTATTATTATTATTATTTTTTTTTTTTTTTTTTTTTTTTTTTTTTTTTTTTTCAACACAACGAATAAAGAGTTCCTTCCCATCCATCCTGCATGATCTTTTCACAAAAAAGAACAATGCCACCTCGTTGTTCTTCTGTTTGTTTGTAAAATTTCAAGACACTTTCAAAGCCATCTTTAATAACTCTCGCCGTGTTTACGTGCTTGTTTATGATAACATTTACCGTCTCTTATTTTTTTCTTTGCGTTAATGCTGTCCACTTCTGGTTTTTGCTTCTTCATAACCTCTTTCTTGAATCAAGAAAGGAAGTTAACGCTTTCTATTGTTTGGTTGCTGAAAACACTTGCATTACTTTTTTTACTGATGTTGCTGTACACAGTTAAACATCTCAATCACCTGTTACCTGCGATGTATCCGGTCGAAAGTTCAAGTAGTACCGATAGTCGACTAAAAACGTCATTGTGCCCCCCCCCCCCCCAATTCTGTGGGGCCTACGGCAGCCAACCGGACTTGCACCGGATCGAAACTGCCAAAGGATTCCCTCAAAGAAATTACTGCCTGGGGTACTTGTTTTGCATTAACGTTTACCATTGTGGGATTTTTTATGTGTTGTCCTAACCAATGAAGGTCAGCACTGCCCTTTTTTGAAAAAAAAAAAAAAAAAAAAAAATTAAGAGGGTTAAAACCAAGGCAGCAGCCCTCTCTGTTTCCAGAAAAGGATGTTGTTTGCTGGGGCTACCGGAAGTTGCCAGTCTCTCTCAGTCCCACTCATGAAGACTGCCCTAGTGTTGTATAAGCAATGTGACAGTAGTGATTGTGCGTAGTGTACGTATATGCAGGTACACCACAGCCGTCCCAGCGAGACGAGCGGCAGGCATACAATCCCACAACTGGAACAGATCATCTGCCAAAACGAGCTGGCATATACAATGCACTAAAAGTGTCGCCACGTAGGCTCCTCAGTAATAGTAAGTCTATATTAGTCGGTCCACCACATCAGATGTGGTTATCCAGCATTACCTTTATCATGCGGCTTTATCTGCTTACAGGGCCCAAACACCAACCAGAAAATAATTTTATCAACCGCAACCCGGAACAACTCTTAAGTATGCATGTTTTAGTGTAGCGAGAGTGTCATGCCTGTATCGAAAAAAAATTTTACAGAAACTAAGATTAATCAAGATTACAAAATCTTTTCTCTCATTCTACCGAGACCTTATGAGAGTGTTTGTGCTCGGCAACGGCAATGTTCTGACTCTCTTAATTGTATCATTGCACAAATAAGGTATGCATATCATCTTGCACTCATAGTGTTTATGCTGCATAATAAAAATCACTTGTTTAATATCTAATATAAATATAGTCATATTCTTACACGTTTCCTTAAATTTGTACTACAATCTTAATTTTAGTATCTTCAACTACTTTACATTCAACATATTTATAAATCTTTCTAATCTATTTCTGCCTAAAGTTTTGGTGAAAATATCTACTATGTTTTCTTCTGAATAAACTTTTATAGTATCAGTTTCGTGTTTCGCATCACTATCGCTTACGAAGTGATAATAAGGTTCAATGTATTTTCCCTTTTTAGTAACATTTTCAAATCTACTTTTACTCATCGCACCAAAGTTACTTTTATATACATTAATTAACTCATTAACTTTAGTATTAAATTTAAGAAACAAATCTTTTACAACTTTAAACTTACTTACACTCTCAGACGACTCTACAAACTCAGCTGATGTTAAATTTCCAATAAATTATATTTCCATACATTTGTATGACATGACCTGTCAATGATTTTCTATTCATAATATCTCCTGCCTCGTCAGCATCAGCATAGCAATCTTGAATACTATCAGTAAATTCCTTTCTAAAAATAAATTTTAAATCTTATGTGAAGTACGAATATTTTAGAACTCTTTCAGTATATTTATAATCAACACTATCATCACAATTTTTTAAAGTACTGAGATAATTAACATTAAAATAATATCAGGTCTAGTTACGGAACTAATGCATAAAAAGCTCTCATTAAATTTCAGTAATTAATTTCATCGCATACTGTGTGCGCAGGTTCCAGTTTCCAATTTTGTTCAAAAAGGTGACTCAGCATTTGTATAAATAACATAAAGAACATATCAATTTACAAAATTTTTATCTTTGTATCTATCAGGCTCTCTTTTTCCTAGTTGACCGTCTTAAATTCAAATTTTAATTTTCACGATTTCCGTTTGTATTTAAACCACCATTAGTATTTTTAACTTTGTTTTCATTTAAACTGATGTTTACTACGTCGTTTTCGGATTTTAAACTAATACAATCTGTGCCATCTTCGATGATATTAACGTGTCTAGCTATTACTATCTTATTATTTATCAGAACTCTATAACCAAAATTTTCATACCCTAACAAAATTTCTAAATCTGCTTTTTTGTCCTATTTTTAATTTCATTTTTCCTCTAGTATTGTTCCAAAAAGTCTACTTCCATTAATTTTAAAGTTTTTTATACTCGGCTTTTCCCCCAACATAACCTTAAAACGCGTTTTATTCTTTTTAACAGTATTAGTAATAATTATATTTTTAAATAAACTGCTGTTTTAACTATTTCTCGACAAAATCCATTATGAACCCTTGATCTTTTAATAAACATCTAGACATACATATAATATTCCTATTATACTTTTCTGCCGTTCCATTTAATTTATGTACAAAACATGGAAGCAGTGCAATAGAATCACCTCTCTTACTTGCAAAATTACTTATTTCCTTATTTATAATTTTCTTTCCATTGTCACATCTTAATTTTCTTATCTTTTTTTTTTGTCTTACTTTCAACTAGAATAACATAGTCAACCTAATTACTATATACTTGATATTTTGATTCAATACAATAAACTTTTGCTACTTTAATATAATCATCGATAAAACGCCAAAAATATTTCTCGCCATTCAAATCAGTAGTACTATGAGGTCTATTGAAATCGGTACGTATTATTTCCAAAACATCTTTTACTTTTGATTTGTCATTATTAAATGGTAAATTATGAATTTTGTTTTCCAAATAAATGTCATATTTTAAATAATCACTTTCTATTTTCCTGGGTAAACCATCAAGCATTTGTTTATCACACAATGTTTTCAAATAATTATAATTTGCATGTTTAAATTTTCTATGTGATTTTTCCTCTTGTTTTAACGTATTCTTTAGCATTGAATTTCAATTGCTATGCATAATCTCATTCTTAATGTAATAAATATCATTATTTTTAATAGCCAACGCTACTAAATTTTCATTCGAATCGAACATCTGGGACATATTTCCTACTGACACAATCTTATTTTCTTTTGTTACATTACCACAACTTGTTTAACTTTCATCCATCACTTAAAAAAAAAAAAAAAAAAAAACACTTTTTATTATATTCGTTTTACATTGACCATAAACATTTAATTGTGCGTAATATAACCCTTTTTTTGCTTTTAGAGAACGACCATCACCTTCTTTCACTTTTGTATGATCTTATAATTCAACAGATCCAAAAAATATCGATCATAATTTAAAACATAATCTGAGGAGCAACCTCTATCGAGTAATCATTCAACCTTACTAGCACAGCTGTTTACTTTAACATGCGACTCATTAGGTCTTTCCTCGAATTTCGCATTAAAACTACTCACATTACTGTCGTCGTTTTAATGCTCTTAGTTATTTGGCTGCCAACCATGTCCTCGATGACGTGGACTAAAACTTCTAACACCACGACCTCGGCCTCAGTCGCCGCAATGTTGCCTCTGCTATTGTTGTTTTTGGTGCCTGCCTCGTTGCTGCTGCTCACCACCGTGCTCCCATGAGTTATCGCTTTGTCTCCATCTCGTACAATGTGCTTTGAAGTGTGAATACTTTTCGCACTCAAAACATTCTCCATCCTCTTTTCTTTCAGTTTTAATTCAACATAAACTTTTTTTTTTTTTTATCTTTATTTTCTTTTAATTCAAACATTATTATTCTATTTTTAACGTATTCAGTTATTTGATCAGATTGGATTAACACGTCAATCAAGTCATCAATATAACTTAAGGAACTTGAAAGCACTTTTGTCATACAGCTTAATTTTTTTTTTTCAATCACATTTGCACCGGCACTATTCAACTCATTAATTATCACTTTAAAGTCAGTAAAAAATGCACTTGAATTTTTGTGTATTTTAGCTTTTACTTGTTCAACATGTTTCTTACACAAATTTGCAGTGCAGTAAATTTATTTATGTACATTTCATCAAATTCATCCATTATTTCCTATGCCGTTTCTTTGTCATTCACGAACTGTAACTGATTATTTGAAATTCTATTATATATTACAGTGATTGCCTCCAAGTCCTCTTTGATTCACTTTTCTTCTTTGTCTGACCATGTCATAACTGTCGTTGCTCCTAAGTTACATTTCTTTATTTTTAGAATCATCAGGAATTCCCTTTTTAAACGTTCGAAATCTTTTTCATTGAACACGGCAAGTTTTACTTCATCCACTGTCTTGGTTTCCTTTTCTTTGTTCGAATTTTCTAGAATTTTCTGTGTTATCAGAACCTTTCTTGTTATTTTCACGAAATTTTTTCTTGAATTCTTCATTAGTATTTGATTGACATTATTTTTTAATTTCATAAGAGTTAGATCGACAATTCCACTTAAACTTGTAATTGTTGATTGTCACGGGCCACTAAAGCAACACGTAAAAATAAAAAAATTACAACACTAACCACGGATTCGCCTACCATGTTGAATAATAATACTAGGAGGTAGTAGATCAGTAAAATTACACGTGTTAACACTTGAATTATAACATTAAACAACAGAAATAAAGATTAAACAAGGTAACAAAAGCTCCTCTTTCATTGTACTCAAAGAGCCGACAGAGCGTGCGTGCGCTTCAACGGTCCCATTCTGTCAGTCTTTACAGTAACACTCTAGAAGTACGTATGCATATTATCCTGCTCTCATAGTGTTTAGGCCACATAAAAAATATGACTAGTTAAATGAATTAAATATATATAAACACATTTGCAAACAGTAGAAGAAGTAGTAGAGCTAGTGGTAATAGTAGTAATAGTAGTAGTAGTCGTTTTTTTTTTTTTGTTTTTTTTGTGGAGGGAGAGGAACTGCATTGAGGCACACTGCAGGGACAGTGGTAGTGTGGGACTTGGTGGATTTTTTTAAATTGATCACCCATATCCACTTAAACCCCCCCCCCCCATGCCGCGTGGCTTTTGATCCACCCTGGAACCGCGTTAGCATTACTTCAGGGTGGAGCCACCAGGAAGACCATCGCGTCTTACAGCATTAACGAGCAAGCTCGCCACTATTTGCTAGTGGTGCCAATCTTCTCAAGTCCTGAAAATGTCCTGGGGTCCTGGAGGACCAGCACCCTGTCTAGCGCTCCATAGCAGGCTGCTTATTAAGCGAGCACTACTATAAGCTTGATGCTTTCCATTGCTGATAGGTAGAAGTACTCAGCACAGGGTGGGTCCTCATTAGCCTACCTTTTAGCTTAAGGCCTTTTTGCCGTATTTGCGTCTAGTTTGGGCCTTTTTCTTGGCCTTTTCTAGCGCTCTTCTAAATAAAGGGTAGCTGCCACTGCTGGCTTCGTTCTCGTTTTTCGTCGTTTGACAGAGAAAACACCGTGCTGGGCCTGGATACTCTTTTTTCCGGTAGTTGCAGCTTCCACACCGGAAGCAAAGTTTGGACCTATCTTCTCCCTTACAGTCGCCTGAGATATGTCTGTATCCCAGACATTTGTCACATCTAGTTACTTCAATTCTCCTTCAGATTTGGCAGCTTACGAAGCCGACCCTTAGTCTGCCTACGTTTTCCACTTGTCTTACTGTGGGTTGATCTGCCGTGATAAGTGCCATTCTTTGTCCTCTAGTATTAGGTTTAAAAAGCATTACTTTAACCTGCGTACTCTGTTGTCCAAAAGTTTTCAGAAAAGCCTCCTTAACCTCTTTTTCTTCCACCATAGCATCCAGATCACGAACCTCGAGTGCCACCTTTTTACTGCATACTACCACCATTCCTTGTCCAGCTACCGAGTTCTCAACTAACTGCGAGAATGCAGTTGCATCCTTAACCCCTTTAGCTCTTATCAGCATGTCTCCTTGTTTGATCGTGACGACACTTTGGACCGCAGCATTAGCCTTGTCTGGGTCAAAATTCGCCTTCATGGACTTAAGAACATTAGCAAAGGTCTGCCTGTCGGCCTCCTTTACTTATACTTTTGTCGTCACGTCTACTCTGCTTTTCTTGTCTTTTCTGTCTCTCGGGAGAACCTCTTCTTGTTGGCCTCTACCCATTTTCTTTTTCTTTTTGAGCAGAGCTTGTTGGCATTTCTCAGGGCTGTCTGACGGGCTTCTGTTTCTTTTAGCTCGATCTATTTTCTTAAGAGCAGTGTTCAGGGTTCTTATCTGAACATGCCGTTATAAATTATCTCTTCTATGTTCCCTGATTTGCAGAGATTTAAAGCATTCCTTCCACCATTGGGTATAGTTCTCTTTTTTCTTGAGAACAACTTTTCTTGTCACCTTGGCTGCTTTCAGGCGTTTGAGCGCTGCCTTAATGCCATTTTCGACGGTGTTAGCAGCATTTCCATACTTTTCGATTATAGCTCCGATTGTTGCTCTCCTCACTTATGTTGCTGCCAAAACTTGACAGGCTTGTTCGTCGTTCTTTTTCTAGAAATGGCCATGGGACATTAAGCAGTCCCTGATGGCCAGAAATAACGTCTTTGTGCCCCCCCCCCATAATCCACGGGGCCAGTGGCAGTCACCCGGGCTTGCACCGGATCCGAACTGCCAGCGGATTCCCTCAAAGAGGTTACTGCCTGGAGTATTAGTTTAACATTGATATTCTTCATTTTTGTTCTTCTTGAAATCGTGTTGACCGTTAAAAGCCAACACTCCCTTTTTTTGTGGAAATAAGCATCCAGAAAGGGTGGAAACCAGTGCAGCAGCCCACTTCGCTGCCGAAGATTAGTGCCATTTGCTCGAAGACTGCCCTGGCGTTGTGTAAGAAGTGTAAAAGTAATAATTGTGTTCAGTGTACGTACATGTTGGTACACGACAAGCATCCCAGCGAGACAAGCGGCAGGCATACAATCCCACGACCGGCGCAGACAACCCACTTATACGAGCTGGCGTATACAATGCACTAAAAGAGCTGCCATGTAGCCTCCTCAGTGGTAGTAAGCCTAGATTAGTCAACCTACCACGTCTCTTTTCTTTAGGAAGCGTGCAGTCATATCAGATGTGGTTACCCATACTTACCTGGGGCTCATCGTCCAGCTTCACCAGCCGCCAGGCCCCCCACACCAGTCAGAGAGAGACCCCGCCACATGCACACCAAATCAACTAGTGAATACACCTGTGTTAGTGTTGTGTGAGTGTAATGCCTTTCCTAAGAAGGATGTTGTAACCGCTGCTTACTTTTATACACGATGTATAAGTAGTAGTAGTAGCAGTTGCAGTATTAGCAACAGCAGAAGCAGTAGCAGTAGAAGCAGCAGCAGTCATAAAAGCAGTAGTAGCAGTAGCAGTAGAAGTAATAGTAGTAGCAGTAGTAATAGCAGTAGTAGTTGTTGTGGCAGTAGAAGCAGTAGTAGCAGTAGCTGCAGTAGCAGAAGTAACAGCTGTAGTAGCAGTTGTAGTAGTAGCAGTAAAAGAAGAAGCAGCAAAAATCTTGTGCTCGTAAAACATAAATTGTGTCATTCTTCAATTAATTTAATCAAACTAGGATTGAACTAGTAAGTGCCCTGGGTTGTATGGTGATTGATGATGGCGTTTATAGTATATTTGTTTAATAATGAATAAAGTGACTAGTAAGGGGTTATTAATTTAATTGATCAACAAAATGACCAGTAAGCTCCCCGGGTTGTGTGGTAATTAGCGTTTGCATTATTTCACTTATTCTATTCAGTATTAAGCGACCATTAACCGGCGACCATTAATAATAAACATAGTGACCAGGTAGCGCCCTGGGTTGTGTGGTGATTCTCGTTTGTATCAGTATTTAATTTATATTATTAAAGAACGAAGTGACTAGTAAGTGCCCAGGGCATTGTGGTGATTGTCATTTGCATTATTTTATTTTTTCTATTTATAAATAAAGTGACCGGTAACCGCCCGAGGTTGTGTGGTAATGAGTATGTGCAATATTTCGTTTATTCTATTTTCAAATAAAGCGACTATTAACCGCCCTGGGTTGTGTGGTGATTGACGCTTGTGTCATTATTTTACTTACTTTATAAATCTACAAAGTGACAAATGGACCAGTAACCGTCTTTTACTGTGTGGCAATTGGTAATTACCTCATCTTTTAATAACTTTAGTCAATTGACAAAGCAATCAGTAAGTGACTCGGGTTGTGTGGTGATTGGTGCTTGCGTTGTTCTATTTTTTCTGATTATGAATAAAGTAACTAGTAAGCGCCCAGGTTTGTGTGATATATACCGATTGTGACAATATTCAATTAATTTAATCAATTAACAAACCGACCGGTAAGTGCCCTACGTTGTGTGGTGATTGTCATATGCTTTTATATTATATTTAGTTTATTAAAAACAATGTGACCAGTGAGTGCCCTCGGTTGTATGGTGATTGCCGCTTGCGATATTTTATTTTTTCCGTTGATAAAAAAAGCGATTAGTAACCATACTAGGTTGTGTGGTAATTGCCGCCCGTGTCAGTATTTAGTTAATTTTATTAATTTACAACGTAAACAGTAACCGATCCAGCTAATGTGATGATTTGCGCTTGAATTTCTATTATATTCATTTTATTAATAACTAAAGTGACCAGTTAGCACTCTAGTTTGTGTGGTGATTAGCATTTGCGTTATTTTATTTTTCTATTCATAAATAAAACGACCAGTAACTACCCTGGGTTA
Organism: Copidosoma floridanum; assembly: GCF_000648655.2. The sequence goes on from NW_019379727.1 coordinate 582,309, forward strand.
TGTGGTGATTGGCGCTTGCGTTTATATAACATTAATTTTATCAATAAATAAAGTGACCCGTAAGTACCCCGGTTTCTGTGGTAATTAGCGATTGTGTTATTGTATTATTTTATTAATTTAATCAACCTACAAAATGAACAGTAAGCACCCCAAGTTTTGTAGTGCTTAGTGTTTGTGATATTATTTGATGGTTGTTATTTTTTATTAAAAGGACCAGTGCCTACCTCCTGTTATGTAGGAAGTTGTAACTGTGTCATTATTTAATTAATTACATTAATTTACAAAGCGACCAGTTAGCAGTGATTAGCGTTTGAGTTTTTTTTCTTTTTTCTATTTATAAATAGAGTGACCAGTAAGTGCCTGTAGTTTTAAGGTGATTTGCGCTCGTGTTATTATTTAATTAATTTAATTCTTTAACAAACCGAACAGTAAACGACCTAAATCGTATGGTATTTGGCGTTTGGGTCATTATTTAATTAATTTAATTGATTTACTAAAATACTAGTTCATGCCCTGGGTTATGTAGTGATGGTCCCTTGTGTTATTATTTAATATATTTAATCAATCTACAAAGTTACTAGTAAGCGCCCTGGTCTGTGTGATAAATGCAGCTTGCGTTTATATTATTCTCACTTTATTAAAAAATAAAGTGACAAGTAAGCGGCCTGGGTAGTGTCATCATTGGTGTTTGCGTCATTATTTAATTATTTGAATTTATCCACAAAATGACCAGTACGCGCTTGGAGTTCTATTTTGAATGGTGCTTTCGTTTATGGTATGTTTGATTTATTAATATAGCGACCAGTCAGCTCTCTGGATTGTGTGTTGATTGGTGCTTGTGTGATTATTTAATTTATTTAATTAATCTACAAAGTGAACAGTTAGCTTCCTGGGTTTTCATGTGATTGGCGCTTGTGTCATTATTTAATAAATTTAACTAATCCTAAAAGTGACTAGTCAGCGCCTTGAATTATGTGGTGAATGCCGTTTGCGTTTAAAATATATTCAATTTATTAATAAATAAAGTTACCAGTGTGCGCCCCGTGTTGGGCGCATGATTGGCGTTTTTGTCATTATTTAATTATTATAATTAATTTACAAAATCACCAGTAGGCGCCTGGAGTTCTGTTTTAGTTGTTGCTATCGTTTATTTTAAGTTTATTTTATTAATAAATATAGTGACCAGTTAGCGCCCCGGGTTGCGTGGTGATTTGCGTTTGCGTTATTTTATTCTTTTTACTTATAAATAAAGTGACCAGTAAGCTCCTCAGGTTATGTATTGATTGATGGTTGTGTTATTATCGAATTAGTTTAATTCTTGAAAAAACTGACCAGTAAACGATACTAAATTGTGTGGTATTTGGCACTTGGATCATTATTTAATTAATTTAATTAATTCACTAAAAGACTAATTAGTGTCCCGGGTGTGTGGTGATTGTTACTTGTGTTATGATTTAATTTACTTAATCAATCTACAAAGTCACCAGTAAGCACTCCGTGTTGTGTGGTGATTGGTGCTTGTCTCATTTTTTTGATTAATTTGATTAACCAACAAAGTGACTAGTAAGCGGCCGGGGTAGTATGGTCATTGGTGTTCATGTCATTATTTAATTATTTTAATTATTCCACAAAATGACCAGTACGCGCCTGGAGTTGTGTTTTGAATGGTGTTATCGTTTATGGTATTTTTAATTGATTAATATAGCGACCAGTTAGCGCCCTGGATTGTGTGGTGATTGGTGCTTGTGTCATTATTTAATTTATTTAATTCATCTACAAAGTGTCCAATTAGCTCCGTGGGTTTTGATGTAATTGGCGTTTGTGTCACTGTTCAATTAATTTGATTAATCCCAAAAGTAACTAGTAAGCGCCTTGTATTATGTAGTAAATCCTGCTTGCGTTTTAAATATATTAATTCTATTAATAAATAAAGAGACCAGTGTGCGCCCTGAGTTGTGTGGTGATTGGCGTTTTTGTCATTACTTAATTATTATAATTAATTTACAGAAAGGCCAGTACGCGCCTAAAGTTCTGTTTTGGTTGTTGCTATCGTTAATGGTATGTTTATTTTATTTATAAATATAGTGACCAGTTAGCGCCCCGGGTTGCGTGGTGATTGGCTTTTGCTTTAGTTTGTTCTTTTTACTTATAAATAAAGTGACTAGCAAGCGCCTTAGATTATGAGGTGATTGGCGCTCGTGTCATCATTTAATTTATTTAATCAACTTACTAAGTGACCAATAAGCGCTACGGGTTGTGTGGTGATTGGCGCTTGTGTCATTATTTAATTAATTTAATCGATTAATGAACTGACCAATAAGCGTCTCGGGTGTGTGATGGTTGGTGCTTCCATTATTCGATTTATTTTATTAGTAAATAAAGCGATTAGTTAGTTGTCGAGACTGCTGATGGGCGTGTTGGATTTTGGGTTAAATAACTTGGGGCTTATTTATTCTTCTATTATGTATGGATGCTGTCTAGTTATTAGGGTTTTGTGCATGTTGGCACTATGTATTATAAAAAAATAATTGAGGCAAATCAGATAAAGTAACCAAGTAAAATGTAGGTAGTTTTACTCGACTGCTCATATTTCATTACGGATTATCATTAGGAAAACGACAAAATTAATGTAATATTGAAAATTGTTTTATTACTTAATTTATCCGACATATTTGAGTTTTTCATTAACATTACTGTATCTGTAAATAAATAGTTTATAAGATGTCTAGCCTTTGCGGATATTATCATGCATTTCTAGTAAGAAATGTATAATTATTATATTATGTGTAAATAAATAGCATTATTATTCATTGTTGTTCTCAATTTATTAACTGTTGAGTAATTATTATTATTATATATTTTTGTAATCACTTTTGTTAATAAAATCATAAATCAAGGTTTTTTGTAAGCAATTTTTTCTTAATCTTTAGGGCGATCCTTAAATTAAACTTTGTCAACTTTTTTTTATACAGCCTTTTTTAAAATGAAAAACAAAAAAATGCAACTCTTAAAAACACTTCCTCTCAGCCCCGGCTTTACAACCCCACAACAATAGGCATAAAAAATGGTATTTACGTATAATAATACAGTAAGATCTTGTTTTTCAATAAAAGTTAACAGTATAAAATATGAAACACGTTAAATGTTGTAAAACAATATGTAATTTATTATTGAATATTTGTGAGATTAGAAACCAGGCAAAGAAATTGTTGTATGAATGTCAAAATCAGTATTTATCAAGCTTATACTACTTCTATTTTAACTTATTAACGTGGATTTTTGTATTTTTCTAACTTTAAAAAGCACACCTAGAAATTGAAGTATTTAATTGACATTTAAAAATGGGGGAATTAGTGCGTGAATTTTGCAGGAGGGGTGAAGCCTCTAATTTTTCATCAGCTGAAATTAATGTGGAATACGTGAATCTGAAAAGCTTCATACATATTTTACTTATGAAAATAAACTTAATATACAAACGTAGGAGTAAATAATGTCCACTTTTAGATAAATTTACATAAGAATTTCAAGATTATTATATTTTTTAAGTGATAAAGATTTGTAATTATTTCAAACGTATTTAATTTTTAAGTTTTTTTTTTATGGCACTGTGTTGGTACTAATGTTGATGACCTAAGCTACCGGGGTAAGTCCCTTCCAAAGTTGGATTACTTTTTATTAGTTGATTTTCTTAGACGAATTTTAGCTTGTGTCTTCGATTATATTCTATTTAAAAATATGCTGCCATGTCGAGGCTGCGCTCAACGTAACTTTCTTTTTTTATTTTTCTTTCTTCTTTTCTTTTTCTTCTTGCAACCCCACGTTTTTGTATAAACCTTAATTAAACTTTAAATTAACATTACATACTCACATATATACCAAGCACCGGAGCTAATGCTTTGCGACGCCCGTATAAGAAGAGACCGAGTGAGATAAAGACCCAAGAACTAGTCTACATCTCCTTCTTTTCTTATGCGATAACAGATTTATCCGTATCGTTTGATAAAATTTAAAACTTAATTTCCATCCTTTCTTTTCTTCACTTTAACTATTCGTAAACAAGATGACATAGTTGAAAAAGCTGACGCTCAAGCCAGGATATTTGATTCAGATGTTGGCTAACGTTTATGCAATGAGATTTGACAGCAGCATGCTACACCTCTATCGTTTTTTTTTTTTAACATTTACAATATCAAGGGCTACCAAGCCGGAAAATCATGTGAACTGTAATGTAACATTTTTTTGACCAGCGAACACTGGGACCAGTATCGTTGCCATACGATATTCTTTAGCATGTAAGCGTTTCCCCAGAACCAAAACAATATATGAAAAGGGAGATGAAAAATATTTAGAAAATCTTCCCCTCTTCCTGCCACGAGATGATGCAGACTAATTCTAAGAACTTATGTACGTCTCGTCATCTCTAGCTATAGTGACGATGATTAGGAGGCAAGATTTTTGGCTTTATAAGCCCACAGGCTCCTTTGTGAGTGGGCAGTCAGAAAAAATTCGTTCAATGGTTGGGCCAGCTTGGGTGTATAACTAAAGCAGTAGCCATACTAGATACACGTCTTGGAGACCCCAGTTGGTTCATTCAATGGTCAGGCCATTCGGGTCCATTTGTTTCAACGTAAATTATATCCGGCCACCCGGATCTTGCTTCTAGAGCTACTTTTGTACCTTCCTTTTTAGACAATAATAAAAATAAGTAATATTTATATTCAAAGTTAATTTTTACGCATCCCCTACGGTTTTTCATGTGAAACCCACTATTTCTTGCCATTCAATCCGGATATTGGTGGCCAGGCAAGTGGCAAAAGAAAAATTTTAATTTTAAAAGTTAAAATAAAAAACCAACGCCAAGTCTGGTACCAGTTGGTGTGAATGCCGATGGTCCAGCAACTAGTTTTTATTTAAATCAATCAAGTGATAATGCTACGTCGTATGCTAGTTGATGTAAATGCCGACGACCAAGCATCTAGCCTTCAATTAACAAATTCAAGTATGAACGCTATGTTACATGTTGGTTGGTGTTAATGCCAATGGCCAGGTTACTAGCCCTTATTTAAAAGAAAGCTTATTCTCAAAGCTATATGTTGTGTGTCACTAGTGAAAAATGCTGGTGACCAGACGACTATAGACTCCTTAAAAAGGAATCAAACTACCATTTCTAAATCAATGGCTGGTTACGTGCCGTTGGTATAAATGCCGATGGCCACGTAGCTAGCTAACTTTTCTACAATCATTAATCCTGTTTCCACCTCAGTGCTCTATCTGCAGCCCTTCCTATCATGTTCCCAGGCTATTGAGCAAAGGATTAGGCCTAAATATAAAAATTACTGCTATGCAGTATTTAACGTAATAAGGATTAAACGTCAAAAACTGATGGAAACAATAATAATGTAAAGAGAATACTGTGTACTTCCCAATCGTCGAATCAACATCAAAGAAATTGCTTAGGACGAGTTCATATCGATTAGCTTATGCCATTTGATATTAACTAACTGTTTGGGCGTGAGACAGATTTCCGCGAATTTTGTACCAAAATTTCTTAGCTTCACCCAAAAATAGCAACGGGTTAACATTGATGAAGAGATAAAGGACTTAGTTGAAGACCCCAATTACCTAGGATCATAACTAGAGGTGAATCATGAGTCTAACATTGTGACATGAAAACACAAATTAACCCTTTCCGTGGAAGCTGCCACATAAGCCAACGCCGAAAAAAAATTGCCAAATTTGATCAAATGTAACGGTTTTGTTCTCAAATTGTTTCGATTCCAGAGGTAGCGTTTATCATGAGTTCTTGCCAAAGGATAGTACATTCAATAAGTAAAATTACCTGCAAGATATATGCAATTTGCTCTAATCTATCGGCCTGAAACGTCCGGGTTTTGACAAAAACAAAAAATTAGCTTGTGGATCTCAATAATGCCCTTGTATATACATCGTTTATTGTAAATAAACTTTCGGTCCAAAACAATACAATACATTTTCACATTTTACCCTCCCCTTCTTACAATTATAGTAAATTTACAAGTAGAAATTTATTGCAAAAAATCTCAAATATCCATATAAGTATGACAAAATGAACATATAATTTTTTTTTTTTTAACCATAAAATTATAACTGTAAAAAGAGAATCGCATAATGTTATACACTAAGGTAAGTTGTAATAAATCTACGAAATCATTACATTTATTTGGGACCGTGCAAAAAAGAAAGATAATAAAAACTATAATAATTAATTATGCGGTAATGTCTCTTCTCATCTCCTCATTCCTTAATTTTTGTTTTTGTTTCCTTTTCTTGATGGTTAATTTGTTATGGGGATAAAGATAGATGGTAAAGCCTGTCTCAAGGCATAGCTTGTAGTGTCAGTCGTATTTCGCTACACTGATATTCTTTTTTCATAATATGCAAATCTTTTTCAGATTAATTTGTGATATGCACAAAAAGCTATGCACTTCAAGGTTGTTCTTGTATATGTAGTTCCCACACCGTAAATCAGTCATTGTATCAAGGTTTTTTTGACTACCCCCCTTGAAATATTTTGCCTAATACATTCTAAGTCTATCAAGAACTCAAGTTGCAGATTTTTCATTACAATAAATAGCAAAGTTTGGATACAATTTTTGCCTATCGTGACGCAGGATATTTAGCAAATAGTAGTTTAGATTGATTAAAGGATCAAACATCGTTAACAACTGGTCTTATGGATCTGAATTTATTACAGAATTCACCTTTGATACTACTTTCTAACAAAGTGGGTTGCGGTCCTAAGGAGTATTATGGTCATTGGTGTTGTTTTTGTTCTTTGTGTACGTACTGGTGTTTGTATTTTCTGTATTTTTATCTTCAAATCTTTTGGCTGCTGGGTTATGCAATATACATAGTATGTCTTCCACTCTCTTAGCATTTTCATATATTATATGAATGGGAATAACATCTTTCTGTTTTTGTGGTTTTGTTGAGATAGATATCTTCAATGGGATATTTGTTTCCAAAAAATTCAATAACATAGTTGGTTCTGTGAGGCTCTTCAACAAGAAAGTTTATCTTAGTCCTGGTACGATTCACTATAACAAATCGTGATGTAGGGACTGTTTCATATTCTTTGTTATATTAAGGTGTTGCTTTTTCTACGTAAATGGTGGATCTTGTTAGTCTTACCCGATTCCTTATGTTATCCAGTGGTTAAAGTAGTGATTCAATTAGCACCTTTAGTGTTGCTGCTGATTTCTAGCTGTTTGTCGTAATTTCTGTCTTCTGTGGTGCACTAAACACTATCTTATGACTATAATAACCCATATCACGGAGTTCTTATTCTATGGACTGGACTACTCCAAAGCTTTTAAAAATTTCCTTAGGCATTTGTTAGCTGTAACTTCCCTACAATAGTATGCTAAGTGGGCGTCTATCAGCGATTGCCTCAACGATTTTTGTGTCTTGTTTGTCTATAATGAATGTATTTTTGTAAGTGCAACTGGTGACCATTTTATATGATTGATTAAGTAAGTATATACTTACTTGTATGTGTCAGACCATGCCGTTAAAGTTTATCTGGTAACTACATGATGCTTAAAAATATAATAAATCTAGATATGTGATATGAGGTTTTTTTTTTTGTTTTTTTTTTTCTATAACGAGATTCTAATAACTGTACTAAATGTAAAGAGATGATTTTGGCAAAAGTTGGCTTTGTTTCTAAAATTTGTGTACACCGTTGTCTTCTAATGACATGCCTCTGATATAATATGATCTCAACTTGCTGACACAAAGAGTGAGTAAATTTCGAATTTATTTTGTATTTTGCGCTCATTTTACTCGGTTCAGCATATGTTGTTCGATACTTAGGTTCATCGTTCTGCTATGCTAGAATAGCGCTTTTAGGATCTATATATTTTATATATCCTCATGAGAGTCTTCCTCATCGATCTTTAACTGCATAACAATATTTTAGAGTTCCAAATCGAGAGAAATGGTTGAAGAAGCCTCTTTCTTTTTTTGATTTTACTATACCTCATGGAAGAAGACACATCAGTCTTTTTAGATCAATATTTGGTATATCATTTTTATCACTTTTCCGGGATGTTAAGTAAGTGAGTCTCTAGCATTAATGGCAGTTTTGTTCGATGTGTATAATTATGTTAACTTCGAAGTGCCTGAATTTCCTTAATATTTCCTTTATTCTCTGATTATTCAATAACTTAATGTAAAGAATGATCTATATCTACTTTAGTCTTTATTTGTTATTTCATTGTTGGGGTTTACCGTAAAGCCTGAAAGGAAAATAATATCAAATTACCATCGATTTATGAGTCTATTTCTTACTTTTGGTGTGTATAGCGTCGGGGTATCAGCCTGTTTGTCCTCATTATAGGTAGAGTTTTGAATGATTTTGGTATTTTTAGTTTCTCCTCAACTTTGACATTAAGTTCAGTTAGTTCGTGTTCTTTTGGTTTTTGTTTTACAGTTACTCAGAGTTCAGTTTTCAGTGAATTTTTGGTGCCTTTTATGAATATTCCCGAGATACTACGCTTTACAGTCTTCTTGAAACAACTTTTTGTTTTGTTCATAATAATTGCTATAATAATTATAATGATAAAAGCTTCAATAACATTACGTATTTAAACAAAAACAAAGTTTGTTTCTTCTTTTATTTGCAGGTTCGTATTTGTTCTATTTGGTTAATTATGTTTAATACATTGAGTTCTCCATTTCTCCATGCTTGTTTATTAATATTAAGTTCTCAAATCAATTTTATACCGTCATGGAAAGAATTATTATCCTTTAAAGCTCCATGTAGTAAAGTTAAGTTTAAGTCTACTTTTACCTGATAGTTATATTGTATTTAAGTGATGATTTGATGCTCACTTGTTAAGGTTAATCCATGAGGTTTTTCTGTACGCTCATCATTTATTCGTAAAAGAACTACACATTTTACTTTTTCTTGGAGATCCATTATATTAGGACATATAAAGCTTGATTATTCTTCTTTAGGTATCAAGAATAACCGTAACGTATCAGCTGGTAAGTAAATCCACTGACATTCCGTTTTCATTGTCAATATAACTTCACAGTGTTTAAATGCTTCTGCTCCTGGTCGTAATAGCATAAAAATTTCATATACGTTCATAGAATAATCTTTATTTACTGGTTCTAGAGCTGAGCATATATATATAACCAAATACTATTTTATCACATTGATAAAACGTAACTTTGTTTAACCGTAAACATGAATTATGGTCTGCTGCTACAAATTCTAGATTCCCTGCTAGGTTATTTACACCTTAGGCTACGGTTCTAAATATAATTCAAGAGAATAACTTTGGATGTGCTTGACCTCTTTGTAAATTATGCAATATGTTAATCAGATTTTTATTGGAATAAAATATATGATCTAAGGTAGCTTCAGCTTTTCTAAGAAATGTTAATAAATGCATTAGATACGTATCAAGAGTAAAATCTTGTTCTGAAGTTGACATGCCAGCAACTTATTATGTAATATACTAATGGCGTCTCGTAGTGTTGTGTAGTTCCTTGAACATAGCTGCCAAAATGTGGCTATTTTGTTCATACAACATAACTTTTTTTTTATTGGCACGCAAATTGTTGATGTTAGTGTTTATAACATTGATATCGTCTTCTGTCACTAAGCCGAAGAGTCATTCACCAGTAGTACCAATAATTCAGAAAAGTGTCAATCTTTTTATTCTTATGCTGGAAGGTAGAATAACCTTATCGCCCCATGGGTTCTTCCACTGTTTATTTTTTTTAATACTATGGCTTCAAGATTTTTCAATCGCATCATCTTTAAATTCAAGAAGTCCGTTTCTATATAAATAGAATAACTAAATTGTGCAATACAATATCAAACAGCTTAATTTAATCCTTGAGTAGGTGTGTGTTGCCATGATAAGCATAGTTTAAATCTGGGCAATCTCAAGGCAATGTTAATCCACATCTTCTTTTTTCTGAATTTAAATCTTATAAGGATACTATTATTAGAGGACTAGTTTTAATTCATCTGTGCGTTTTCGTGTGACTTTGACATCGTGTTGCTCGAGTAATACATTGTTTCTTTCTGAAACTGTTTTTGTTGTTAGGGGTTTATTATAAATATACATAGTGATGATATATATATATATATATATATGTATATATTTATATATAGTAGCGATAAAATTTATGGGAACGCACCTCGTTCTTTACCTACACGTAATCTCCTGTTTAAACTTTAAAGGGCTTTATTTTTTATCGTATATGGTTTTGCTTGTATTTTTATTTTTGTTTGTTGATTTCTTGCTGAAATTTGCAATTTTTAAAGTTGCTTAATAAAATCTCGTAAATGTAATGAATAAGTTCGTAACCTTTTATCTTTAGGCATCTTTAAAGACAATATTGCTATTTACCCAAATACTTGTTTACGGAGCGTGAAATTTGATGCTGCATGTACACTCGTGTTTAATTTAACAGTATCAAATTTGATCAAGTGGGGCCAGTCATCATAAGTTTCAGAGTTCGTTTTCATGAAGTTAGCTATGGTGTCATGACTTCTCTGTAGTGATCAGTTTGTTTGGGAATGACATGCAGATCTAGTTGGATAATTGGTTCTTAGGGTTCTCATAAGTTGTTTTAATAAATTAGACATGAATGTAGCATGTCTGTCTTGTATAGTGCTGTGGTTGCACCATAAACAAATGTTAGATTTTGTACAAGAGCATCGACAAACGTACTTGGTATTAAATAAAATATAGGGACTTATATAATGTACTTAGTAAATTACACTGTAATGTTGGCAAGTAATGATCACCATTTGGTGTCATTCTCTATTTACCAATGGTACCAATGGAGTTATTCTCAAGAGCTTTAATGAGTGTATCTGTAAGGTAAAGGTGTTCCCTTGGTTTTATCTATTTAATCCTTTTTTCTTGACGTTTACTGTCGATCTTTCTACTTCTGTCACCTGGCCTCTCAAGTTATAGCCAACTTTTGACTCCAGCGACTCTCGAGTACCTTTTACACGTAAGGCATAACGAGTTGGCTGAGGCAACTTAGGTGCATCTCGAGAACATCAGTAGTACCGGACTACGCTAAGAAGCAAGGTACGACGAATAAGGCCAGTTGAAAGTGGTTTTGGCGATAGCAGAGGAAGAAAAAATCCGCAACATCTTTTCGGCCATGAATGCATTATTTATTATTAATACAACGAATACCTAGCCTTGTTGAAGTGACCAAAGTATATTGTATTCAAAAGAATAAATTTTGTGAAATTGTTTTAGTAGAGCAATACATTAACTCAAATTATCCATACTATTTATGTAGAGATTGTTACTCAACTCAAAAAAACAACAAAATCTCACGAGGGGAACTCTAAGAGATTGACACTAAAATAAAACGGTTAAGACAATACTTATTAAACGAGTCCGGTCATAACTACCGCATTTTCAGACATGATTGAGAATACGATTTCTTATGCCTCACGAATAGAATTGTTCTTTTATTTTTCGATGAGTTTGGTTAATTCTTTTATCTTCTCCAAAAGGGCTACTATGCAGGGTTTGTATTCTTTTATTACGTTTTTGAATTTTTGGAAGATTAACCTAACCGAAGTATACAGTAATTTGTGTAGGTATTTTATTTAATGTTGTTAGTAGTACTTTTGTACTTAATCCAGGTTCTAACTTGTGTGTAAGATTTCTCCTACTTGAAATTCGGAAAGTCTCAAGACTTCGTCTTCATAATATTTTCCTGAGCAATTTCAAAAGTTCCGTAAGACGTTAAACAGTTATAAAATCAGTAAGTATTTTTCTAATAACGATTAACAGTATATTATGTCTTTTATAAGGTTTTATTATTATTAAGCTTACTTTTAATTTCTTTGGTTTCAAATAATCAAAGTTCAGTAACCCTATCAATTTCAACAGTTTGAAGACAGACGTGACTGGTTAATAATTGTGCAACATCAGTAACATTGTACTGATGTAAATAGAAAATTTAGTTTATGAGATTTGAAATCTCGCGTTTTAGGATATTCTCTTACATATAAGGGCCAATCATAAGCGTGCGCGCGTCTATTAATACACCAATAGACTCTGTTTATACTTACCTTTGTCCAGCAGCTTGCTGCTGCTGCGGTTTTCGTTAGTCAGCCTCAAACGCCCTTCTCGGTAAGTCGCTTTGCGCTCGTGTTTATAATTTTCACGTGTATCGTTTTATGTGAGATTATTGTAACGAAAACGATTCACAATTTCGATTACACGTAATTTCTCCGTCTGACTCAAAAATTAGTTCTGCCTTTTTTTATCTTGCATGTAAGCAAGTATTATGACTTGTTAAAGTACACTTAAATAGAGAGATTTTTTTTTATAATAAACGGCTAAAGTGTTTAAAAGTGTGTTGTGCACTTATTATTGTGTCCTTTTAATACATCCTTTTTTCACGCTCCCCCAAATCCGGCGTGCGATATAAAAAATATACAGTCCACTATCTTACTGAGTTCGATTTCGAACATGGTCCTTCGAGCCGGATGTGGGGAGGTAAAATATAGGTGTAGGACATTTTTCTTTTGTGTAAGACACGTGGTCGTTTTGTCGGCCATCTTGGTTTCTTTTCACGTTCTTCTCGGGCGACGAGGCTGACGCGGTCAATGCGCCGGCGCGTAGTCCGTACGCACACACACACACTTATAGCCACATCTCTTTCTCTCTTTTCTTTATTCGTTTGTCTTTGGGTGCGAGCAAGTCCATTGTTTTTTTGGGGACTCACTGCTGCTCGTGCTTTGGTCGTCGTCAGCATGCGCTGCTGCCTGCCTCTGCAGGCTATTGAGACAACACCGCTGCTGCTGCTGGCTACACGGGTCCTTTCATCGTCAGCGTGTGCTGCTGCCTGCCTCTGCAGGCTATTGAGACAACACCGCTGCTGCTGCTGGCTCCACGGATCCTAACGTCGTCAGCGTGTGCTGCTGCCTGTCTCTGCAGGCTATTGTGACAACACCGCTGCTACTGCTCGTGCTTTGGTCATCTTCAGCGTGTGCTGCTGCCTGTCTCTGCAGGCTATTGTGACAACACCGCTGCTACTGCTCGTGCTTTGGTCGTCGTCAGCGTGTGCTGCTGCCTGACTCTGCAGGCTATTGAAACAACACCGCTGCTGCTGCTGGCTTCAAGGGTTCTTTCGTCATCAGCGTGTGCTGCTGCCTGCCTCTGCAGGCTATTGTGACAACACCTCTGCTGCTGCTGACTTCACGGGTCCTTTCGTCGTCAGCGTCTGCTGCTGCCTGCCTCTGCAGGCTATTGAGTCGGCACCGCTGCTGTCAAGTCCTGCAGGTCATTCGAACTCAACATAACTACGAATACTTGGTCCTGTTTACACGGTTTGTAAAATTGTATATTTTTGGTTTGTAACATCAGTTCCTTATAGTTTTCCGTTTTTTTGTTTACCGATTGATTTGAATATATTTTTGCGAATTTAACTTTATGTAAGCACTTGTAAGAATTAAGAACACTACCGTTGTTTAGCGTTATTGTTGAATTAGTTAGCCTTTGTCTGACTCAAGTTTAGCTACGGTGCGCGGTTTGTATTTATTTATTGAATATTTATTACTTAAATTGAAATTTACCTCATCAAAATGGATAACCTTTATGAGGTACAAGTTTAAACTGTTTAACAAAATCAAAGGTTTCTTTACAAACTTTAAGAAACTTGGCCAGGTGAAAATGACCAGGGGTCAGGCTGACTCTAGGCTTCAAAACCTCAGAGATACTTTTGAACAGTTTAAATCCACTCATGATAACATTATGAATATAAAACCTTTACCCACAACTCATGATTATTTTAAAAATGAGTGCTTTGAAGTGGAAGAGGATACCTTTTATTTAGTTCAGGGCGATTTTAACGATTTTTTCGATTTGCTTAATGATTATTCGAATCCAACAGGCACCTTACCACCTACTAATGCCAATGGTAGTTCGTTTCAGAAATTCTTTTCTTTACCTCCAATAGACTTGCCATCCTTTAATGGTGATTTTGCTAGTTGGGAGAATTTTCGCGATGTTTATAGGGCTATAGTCCATAGGAAGCAAGAATTACCAGCTATTATTAAATATCAACATCTTAGGGCGCATCTAGAGGGTGAAGCTTTAGACCTCATTAAAAATACACCCTTGTCTGAAGAGAGTTATATACAGGCCTGGGATACCATAACCCGGTATTATGATAATAAACGTCGTCTCATTAATACGTATACAACTACTATTCTCAGTTGTCAAGCTATGAGAGGCAGTTCTTGCTCTGAAATGAAGCGCATATCTAAGGAGATGATAAGTTCTGTTGATTCCTTGATATCTTTAGAGAGAGCAGTAGGAGATGCTGACATATTTATCGCTCTTGTAGTTAGTAGATTTGATTTTCAAACGAACAAGGATTGGCAAAAAATGTTAGGTAGTAGCAGTAATCCTCCTACTTTAGGTCAACTACGAGACTTCATTTCGGCACAAATCATTACAATGGAATCGTTTCCTTGTAAACCTGTAAATAAGATTGTAAATATTCGCGCAACTACTCCGTTTAAAAATATGGGATCTTCTAGTAGTAAGCCTATATCTGGTGTTACTGCACATCAGACAGTTGTTTCAGATTCCATTGTTTGCCAATTTTGTAATCAAAAACATCATCTTGTCTCTTGTGATTCATTTAAATCACAGGAGTGGAGCAATAAATGGAAATTTCTGAAGTCCCATCGTCTCTGTGTTAATTGTTTTGGTCCTCACCTTAATCGAGAGTGCTCTGGTAATAGTAAGTGTTCACACTGCAACCAAAAGCATCACACCATTATGCACAGAGGGGATAAGTCCAGCTCTACATCTGTCTCTGCTAAAAATAAGCAAACAAAATCTGTAAATAACTTGACGAACTCCTTTACTGTACAAAACCAAGCTCAGATTTCTTCAGAGTCTAGTGTGAATGTACAGTCATGTAGTAGTAATAAAATCGTCTCACCCAAGGTGCTTTTAGCTACTGCTCGTGTTTTCGTGTATGCCACTGATGGATCTCGCATATTGGTACGAGCTCTCATTGATCAGTGCTCACAGAGTTGTCTTATTACTAAATCTCTCCGTGATATGCTGCACTTGAAACCGAGATCAGTTAGTACGACTCTGTCAGGAGTGGGTGGACTGATTTCTACGGACGCTAGTAAATCAGTTGCTTTCAAATTTAGGCCTCATTTTAAGTCTGGTTTTGAGCACTTTGTTGATGCGTTAGTCGTGCCGAAAATTTCTTCCTATGAACCACCTCTAGGTAGTCGTTTGGCTAATTTAGATTATGGGAAGAATGTAGTTCTAGCAGATCCAGAATTTTACAGTTTAGATAAAATTGATATTTTGTTAAATGCATTCGTCCATGCAATTATTATTGGTCAGGAAGTTCGCAAATTAGCCCCTGACTACCCAATTGCCTCTGCTTCGCAAATTGGTTGGTTGTTATCGGGTCAGATGCCCTTTGGTTCAGAATCCAACTTGTGACAAAAATCATTAGTTATGGTTAATGTTAAGGAAACTCAGCTTAATGAGTTAGTTCAGCGGTTTTGGATTATTGAGGAACCTCTCAAGCCTCGAAAAATTTTGAGTAAAGATGAGATAGCCTGTGATGAGATTTTCATCAATTCACACTCTCGAGATTTTACCGGCAGGTATGTTGCACGGCTTCCTTTCAAAGTTAATCCTAAAACTCTTCCTGAACTACAAAGACAATCGTACCAATCAGCGTTGGCAGTTTTTCACCATTTAGAATGGAGGTTTGTGAGAGATAAGTCTCTACATGATGCTTATTCAGCATTCATGTCTGATTATATATCTTTGGGCGATATAATGGAATTACCGGTTGACAAATCAGCAGCTTGTTATCTACCTCATCATGGAGTTCTTAAAAACAACAAGTTGCGAGTAGTTTTCAATGGATCAGCTTCTTGTAATTCTAGTTCCTCGCTCAATTCCATTTTACACTCTAGAGAGAATTTGTTGCTTAGCTTATTTGATATTATTATCAGATGAAGATTTTACCAATTCGTCTTTACTACTGACATTGAGAAAATGTTCCGATAAGTTTTGGTAGCTTCTGAAGATCATGAGTTTCAGGCCGTTTTATGAAGACCTAATGCATCTGTACCTATTCGATCTTTTGTCTTAAACACTGTTACATATGGTTTAACAAGTTCACCTTACTTGGCCACACGTGTTTTAAGACAACTTGCCCAGGATTACACTGAATCTCATCCTATAGCTGCTCAAGTTCTCTGTGAAGACTTCTATGTGGATGATTGTTTGTCTGGTAGCAATACGTTAGAAGATGCTAAGATTAAATGTCAGCAACTAATTGAATTGTGTGAATTAGGTCAATTTCCACTGAGAAAATGGTCAGCCAATTCATCCGAGTTGATAGCTGAGTTACCAGTAAGTCACTTATCTAGTAAGCCAAAGATCCTAAGTGATAATGAACCAATTGTTTCTGTTTTAGGCTTGTATTGGAATCCTAGTAGTGACGAGTTTCGATTTTTGCGTTACAGTAAACGTTGACACACCCGTTTGCTGGACCAAACGTACTTTATTAGCGCAGTTGTCAAAATTTTTTGACCCTTTAGGATGGTTGGCTCCAACGATAATTTTTGCTAAAATACTATTTCAATCTCTTTGGTTGTTGCAAGTGTCTTGGGATAATTCTCTGTCACCTGATTTGGTTAAAACCTGGACTCATTGGTTAAATGAAACACCTTTGTTGAACGAAGTTCGAATACCTAGATAGAATCATTTTTTGCTAGATTGTGAATCTCTCGAACTTCATGGTTTTGCCGACGCTTCTAAAAACGCCTATGCAGCGGCTGTTTATTTACGCGTTGTACGCGAGGGTGAGATTTTTGTACATCTTTAATTAGCCAAAATAAAAGTAGCTCCGATTAAAGCGCTGAGTATTCCAAGACTAGAGCTATGTGCTGCAGAATTGTTATCCACAGTAGTTAGTCATTTCGTTGATGTAATTCATTGAAAGAAATACCAGTTCACATGTAGTCCGATTCTAGAAATGTACTATATTGGCTCAATGGACTTTCTTCCAAATGGCCAGTTTTCATAGCTAACAGGTGTTCAAAGATTCATGAATTGACTCCATATGCTAAGTGGCACTATATCACGTCAAAGCAAAATCCAGCTGATGTAGCTTCTAGAGGGGGTCTTCTGGGCCAATTGCTAAATCAAACATTATGATTTCAGGGCCCTAAGATTCTTCATGAATTGCACCCTAATTATCCAGAGTTTGGAGTAGAAATAATTGCCCCAACCTCTATAAATGTAAATAGTTCAATGCCTTCTGTAAATAGTTTTGTAAATAGTTCTGAGTCCTTTTATATGACTCTATTAACTCGTTGTTCCAAGTGGGAACGGTTGCTAAGAGTAACAGCATATTGCCTTCGTTTTACATACCGTTGTTTACATAAAGTTAAACAAAAGAATTCATATTTACCTATGGCTGAAGATCTTAAGCCCCCTTTACAGGCTAGTTTGCAGTTTATAGACTTGTATTCTTTTACTGAAGTTGACTCGATTCACCTTTCAACATCAGAAATTGATTGTGCTAGACTGTGTCTAGTTTATCATCATCAACAATGTCACTTTTCCGCTGAGTTCAAGGTACTAACTCAAAATCAAGATCGTAGTTTAGAAGATAGCTTACCACTACTTCGATCTAGCCGTTGGCTTAATCTTGCGCCGTTTATAAACTGCGGATTGATAAGAGTTGAGGGTAGATTGAGTAGAGCCCTACTTGATGATGATGCCAAACATCCCTTGATACTAACAGATAGAGATCAGTTGACATTTATGCTTATTGACTATTATCACCGATTAACTTTACATGGTGGAGTGCAGTTGACAATTATTACACTCCGTCAAACGTACTGGCATGTAAGTGGTAGACGGACTGTAAGAGCTGAGCTTACTCGTTGCATCACTTGTACAAGATATAAGTCTAAACCACAAACTCAGTTAATGGGAGATTTGCCTTGTTCTCGTGTTACTCAGAGTCCTTCTTTTCAAAAATCAGATATCGATTATGCTGGCCCCTTTCCAATACGCTTGTCAAAACATAAGGGTAAAGGAACTTTCAAGGGTTACATTGCAGTTTTCATCTGCATTTCAACTCGTGCAGTACATCTTGAAGTTGTGGAGGATTATACAAAGGAGGCATTTATAGCTGCCTTTCACAGATTTATTTCTAGACGTGGCCACTGCACTGATTTATTCAGTGATCATGGCACGAATTTCATCGGTGCTGATACTGAGTTGAAAAGAATATTGGTAGAACGTAGTCGTGACCCTAATTTTGCCTATGAATTAGCTAAATCAGGTACACAGTGGCACTTTGTTTCTGCTTCTGCTCCACATTTTGGGGGTTTATGGGAATCAGCAGTCAGATCCGCTAAACATCATTTGAAGCGTGTAGTCGGCGACCAGATTTTGACAGTAGTTGAATTTTCTACTTTATTGTGTAGAATAAAGGCATGCCTCAACTCTCGGCTCTTGGATCGCCTTAATAATGATTCCTCTGAGCTTGATCCTCTTACCCATGCTTAAATAGAGAGATTTTTTTTTAAATAAACGGCTAAAGTGTTTAAAAGTGTGTTGTGCATTTATTATTGTGTCCTTTTAATACATCCTTTTTTCACGCTCCCCCAAATCCGGCGTGCGATATAAAAAATATACAGTCCACTATCTTACTGAGTTCGATTTCGAACAACAATCTTTGCTAATAAAATAAACTATTTTGCCTCTTTTGTATGTAAGACAGTGTCTGGTGGTAATTACATTGTTTATCAGCTTAGCTCTATTTATGTCCTTATAATTTTCAGTACTACTGCTATTTTTACGAAGACTTACATATACCTTCCCTTACTGTTATTTGTATCGATTAATTGGTTGGAAAGCGTATAAGTCCAATAATAGCATGAAATCAGGTGCAATACTTCGATTTATTGATTTGTTTGCATTGCAGTTTGTTTGTTGTTTTCATTCAAGTTATCCAGGGTTTCGTTTGTTATTCGTTTCAAGTCCAGTGATTTAGGCTGTCTGTTTTTTGCAATAATAGAAGTACTCGTGTGCGTGTGCGAACTTAAGGGTGTATTTTCACGGATACGAGGGGTAATTATTAATTTCCCACTCGACATATATTTTCTTAAAATTTTTTCTTTATCAAATAGGGGTTTAAAATCTGTCATACGTCTTAATATATCTACAGTTCTTTAATCTAATACAGAATCATCAAAATAATTAGTATATTAAGTGCCTTTTTCGGTTATGATGTCTTAAATTTTAGGATCTAGCTTATTGCTATCAGAAAATCTTGTTACTAATAAAAATTAAATATTAAGTTGTTCGGTTTTATTGTCATTATTGGCCTTGTTGAAATACATAGTCTTGAAGACTTTAATTAAATATCTTAGTTGTCATTATTTTTTTTGAATAATTGTAACCTTATGAATGTGACTTGTCATAGTTTTTGGTTAGTTTTTAGAAATGTCGTCATTAGAATCTTCACCAAATAAAATAAGTGTAACGAAGATTTCAGTATTTGTTGCGTCTAAATCTAAATCAGTGTCGGTGTTTGAGTCTACTTCCATTTCAGTCAGTTTTTGTTGAAATCTACTTTGTCTAGGGTCACACACTGCTGCTTGTGTGTCTTCTTCTGACGATTTTTCAGTATCACTTGGGTCGTTTTCAGAGAAAGTACTTGTCCTGGATGATGTACTATGATTAATTATATCCCTGACTGGTAATCGTAGAGGTCCATTAAGGTGCATTTCTTCATTTGCAAAACTATTTCATTTTTTTCCAGTGATTTCAGTATTTGTATTACAACCGAGGTATGTTGAGGCTACTGACTCTAAAAAAGTAACTTTTAGGAATCTAGAATGTTTTAAAGTTTTTGTAGTGACATTTTATAGTATACTGGGTCTAGAAGCAGATGATGCCTGTAGCTGTGAAAATATTTTGTTCAAGTTTTTTAAGCAATCGTATTACGATTCGATTTTAAAAGTTTTTTGTTTGTTTTTAAGCCAAGAAGTCGTCTGAGGCCTCCGGTCAATTAAGGTAAGTCGGTTCCTAATTTGGTCATGACCCTAGATTCCGTTCTTTTTACTGCGTCCTTTAAGATTTTTGGCAATGTTTTAGGTTTTATAGAAGTTAAAATCGATGTTGTTACTCTTTCTTGTCTCTGAATTTGTAATTCTGTTTTCATTTTTTCCTTCATTTTTTTTGACTCATTATTATAACTCTTAATAATTGTAACTCATTATTTATGTTGTTTTTTGCATACAGAAATAATCCTTATAAATTTTTAGATAGTGCATCATTGTTGGTATTGAGTTTTCTTGGCTTGTACTTAAAAGTATATTCGTGATTGATGAATTTAACCGCGGAGCGCATTAAACGCTGTCGTAATTTTTCCTTGTCTAAATAAAATTTAATGGCTCATGGTCAGCTACAAGAACGATCTAATTGTCTTCTAAGTAAGAGCGGAAATAATGCATTGCGTATAGTGCATTCAGGCATTCCTTTTAAGTCATCGAAAAATTCATATTGGCTTTATTTAGAGTTTTCCAAAGATGGGTGACAGGATGGTCAAATACATATTTTTCTTAACTTAATACTACTCCAATATCATAGTCAAATGCATCTGTTGTTCACTTAACTGATTTATTAAAATCGGAAAATTGTAATATAGGCTCCTGAAATTGATGGTCTTTTAGTTCTTGAAACTCTTTCCTTGTACTTCGATCTATTGAAATTTTTTTTCCCTTTTCAATAGTTCTGAGTGGCTTTGCTATTTTTGAAAAATCTCTAGTAAAACGTCTCTAGTATTCTGTTAGCTCTGAGAATTGTCTAATATTTATCATACTTTTTAGTTGGGGAAGTTCTCTAACAGCTTAAATATTTTCGGGGTCTGGTTAAATTCCTCGTTAACTTACAATGTGCCCAATAAGCATTAATTTTTTTTCAAATAATTTTACTATATCTGACTGCAGTACCATATTTGCTGATCGAAACTGTACAAAAAGTAACATAACTGTACGGTATTGATGTACTAAATATTTTGCGTGAACAATAACATTTTTAAATATATTATCATTTTAACATTAAATAAGCCTTTTCAAATGAGATCCACTAATCGTTGGAATGTGGCGGGTGCGTTTTTCAAGCCTTCAGGCATTCGTCTGTATTAGTAATGTCCATGGGGGTGTCTTAAATGTTGTTTTATACTCATCCTGTTCAGCCATAAAAATTTGTTGGAATTTGCTTGCTAAATCCAAAACTAAAAAATATACGAATCCTCCAGACTGATCCATAACACCTGCAATGTTAGACAATGGATATGCATAACTAATAGTTTTTCTGTTAAACTCTCGGAAAATAACAACTACCTTCCAATTTGGATTCCCATGGCTGTCAGATTGTTTAGGAACAGTCTACAGAGGTGAATTAAGCGGTGATGACAAGGGCTCAATTTTTTCGTCGTTAAGTTTTTTGCTACGTATTCCTCTAAAACTTTTCTATGTACCAGTCGGTGATGATTTAGAGCTCATTGGGATGTTAGTTTCTGTCAGGGTTTTATGTACAACGAGATTAGTACAGAGTAAAGGGTCTTTCAGCAACAAAAAGATTTCTGGAAATTTCGAAATCAATCGATAAATTCGATCTCGTTCTTCCAGATTGAAGTGACCGGTACGCACAAGTTCTTTTACATATCTTATTCTGTCTTGTGTATTTTTGATCACTGGTCTCTTATATTCGCTAGTAGTATTGGGCTCGAATTTAGGTGCAATATATTCGAAGGGTTCAATTTCTCTTAAATCTACATTAATCATAACATCGTTCTTATTAGTGTTAATTGCTATAACACTACATTGGCCGTACTCACTTCTTATGGTTTCTTTCTCTAGATAAACATCATCATATCCTGTGTTGACACGTGGCTTGAATCCTTCAGTTTAATTGGTTTTTATTAAATTAATAACAACTATGACTTGTCTAACTCTTGATCGTATATTTAGTTAGTTTATTAGCGTCTTTTTGTTCCTCATTAAGGCAATGTTGTTTTACCCACGAAGTATTTTCACTTTGTTTAATGCCATGGGGTTGAGGTGTATTTTGGTCTTCTAATAAATCATTTTTGCTGTGGATTCTACTTTTATGAGTTTTATTATCAGTGAGTTACATAAAATCATTACCCTTCTTTAATCAAATCTATTGGTCATATTTATCTCGAAAATGCATATCAGCTTTTATGTCTCCAAAATTTTCATATTTAAATACATTTGACTTTTCGGGTCAGCCTACGATATATAAGACTTTTGTTGGCTGACTTTATTTATTTGACACCCTATTTTTTGTTAGTATTGAAGGTAGTAGCCGAAATTTTATTTTCCTGCATTGTTGTAAAAGTCTTATTGCCATCTGTTCTTTTTTATTCCTTTTCTATTGCGTTATGTCTTCAAGAGTTTTTAAAAGATAAATATGATTTATTGTGTCATGATCTAATTATTATTATGTCATGATCTAGAGCATTATCATAATACAAAATGTGGCTCATTTTTCGGTAAAAAATTTCTATCTAACACACCGACAAACATTGAAAATAGCAGGACTTTCTTGTATAGTTATATACGTTGATTCTTGAGTTAAAACTGGGTGGGATGTAATTTCGATGATATTGATAATTTAACTCATTTCTTCACGTGAATTTGGGTGCAACTGGTCTTATTTACTGAAGACTATGGTAGCAACATTATTGAGCAAAGTGAGATAAAGAGATTTCTTTTTCTTTGGAACAAACAATCTTATGCTTGTAGGCTGCCTAAGAATTTAAAGAATATGGCTAACGGTCATCTCCTGGTTGTTATTGATTTTGAAAATTCTAATTTCGATAAAGGATTAAAACTTTGTTGGTTTTAATTATTATTTAAGAAGTATCTATTTTCATTCTGACCTCTGCCCCAACATCCTTCATTATTTCTAGGATTGCAATCAGCATTTTTTTAAATGTAGTAATCGTTTGGATTTTCGCTATCATATCGTCAAAAATTATTCCGATAATTGGAGTTCGACGACTGATTCTGAAAATTTTGTTTTCTCCCTTGGTGCTGATAATTCTCTTTGGTAACTGTGTTTATTCCTATATTGTTAATATTGTCTATTATTATGATGTTGGTCATCATTATACTGCCTATTAGCATTGTGATTCTAAATGTAGCTTTGGTTTTAATAAACTTGTCCTATTTTATGCGATGAGGATGACTAATCAGGGCACTTGTTCTGCTGTTCACATAAATTATTTAAATAATTTTCAAATTCACTGCAAGGTAGTCCTTGGTATCGTGTGTCCAGGATTATACCTGCTCGTATTCGGCTCTGCGATCTCAACGCATAATAGGAGGCATCTACAACTTACTAGCTTATCATACCTACTAGCTTATCATAGAATTTAGTCCATTTATGAACATGTCTAGCACCATGTCTCTTATTGGGGTTATAAGCATGCTGTATGTATTCCCCTTATCTCCCATCTGAGCTTTTTTAGCACCGCTCAGCAGTAGGTTTACATAATAATAAGATTCGCTCACCGATTGGCCTAGTCGTTCATGCATTTACTGCGGCTAAGTTTGATAGTAAGCAACAGTTTTTTCTGTCGCATATCTTTATTTCAAATGTGTTATAAGTGCCTGAAGGTTTTCGAAATCTCAGCAGCTTACACTTACACGTATGGCACCTTGAAAAGTTTGTAACACTTCCCTTTTATATAGATCTTTTTAATCGTCTCGGACCCATCTTTCTCCATTCCTAACATTGTTAATATAGTTTTTGAGTGGAATATTCTTTCCTTAAATTATAGGAATGGATTATCTTACATGCTGGAACGAGAACTTGGCGTTGAGGGACTCTAACAGCGTTTCGGCTACTTTCTGGTTTCATCGTTTTCATTGACCGTTTTTATTGTTTAATTACTACCTTCGTTGTTTAATTTTTGTTTTTATCTTTTTCCTTATTATTTACTTCTTTACTAAATTTCATCTGTGTATGTAATATTTGAATACAGTTTAGAGAGGTTTTATAACTAATCTTAGCTTTATATAGATGTGATCATATTGAAAAAAAAAGATTAAGTATTGTATTTTTATTTTGTTTGGTTTATTTAAGTCAGAAAAATGTTTCATAAGACCGTTGATATGCATCATAAAAGACCTTAGAAAGCAAAAAATAATTAGATAGGTACGTGTGTAAGAAATAACGATAATCATGCATTTGACAGGCTACACATAATTAATTATGTATAATAGAGAAAAATATTTTTCTTTTTGATGGATGTGTACTTATCTATATAAGTACACATCCATCAATTANCCACCACTTCTGCTGTTTTATTATTCCTAATTTTTGTAATTGACACATAAATACATATAGGTGTTACCTACAATAACTCTATCAAATATTATCGCTATTTTCATTTGAAAAATGCTAGTATATATGTATGTACATATATGTATGTATGTATGTATATATATAAGTATTTGGACTTGTGCTAGCATTTTTCAAATGAAAAGCTGATTTATGCAGACTTTCGCCTACTTATGCTAAACATCTGCATTAGTTTTCCATTTTTTAGTATATTTCTTTGAAGAACGTAGAGTATGCATGAGTCCATTTTTATGTATGTACAAATACATACATACATATATGTATTAGTGTAGCTCCACGCCCTGTGCTCTACGCGCACCAACCCCCACGATTATTTGTTATTTCACGATTTTTTAGGTGATGAAAAATATATTTCGATAGAAAACGTATCTCGCGAAATAAGACCGTCCTTTCTCAGAATACAGTAGATGACCTTGTTATTGATTTTGCATGGATTATAGAGGGTCTGCCATAATCTTACAGAAAGATTAAAAAGAGGTTAGTGTAAACGTATCATCTATTTTTTGTTGCCTATAAATTTATAGCAAAATGTAGCCTACAAAACTCTTTAAGTTTAAATTACAGATCTTTGATGTGATTAACGTGTAAAAAGTGAGGTTGCATCATTAAACTAAAATGTTCGTGTAATTCCTTACCAGAAATCATAAGAAAGTGCAACATTTACTATTTAAAAAAAAATTTACTGCCTTGTTTACATTTATCTCATAGATGGAACGGTTATGTCGTGATACTTTTGCTACGTGATAACAACTTTTTTTCTAAATTTGGTTTTCCTCATTTTTCATAAATAAAGTAGAACATAGGAGCCTTACCTTTATCGTGCTTCTAAAATCGATACCTTCAATTAGAAATACTTAGTAGTGTATCTAATGTCAATCTGTCTTTTAATGTATTTTTGTTCTGATATATTTTTGGTAGTATAAATCGATGCACGTATCTACTCCTTCAAAGAAAAGCTCAAACGGGCTCAAAAATTGAGACGTGATAATAGCTACATTAAAAGTGTTGGAGCTTGATGATAGAGCCAAATAAAATAATTTTTATTTTATCGATAAAAAATACTCATCATAGACTTTTTAATTCATAAAAATGAACAACTACAGCTATAAAGTAAGCTGTTGATATTGATTTAAATTACATTGCAATAGTTTAGTAAAGTTTTAATATAACATAAATTTTCTTAGATTTTTCTTAGAATGTCGATAATAGGGCTATCTATACTTCCGTGCAATAATGAGGAACTGTTTGAATGTATCTTCCATTTGTATAACTTTCTCCGATCCTCATATTCCTTTCGTGATAGTCTAAGATAAATTCTTTGATCCCATTCTCCTCCCACATTTAATGATATCCACTGTATAAAAAATTTTCTTTCCTTTGATGAAATTTCGATGGGGATTCGTAAACTGCATTTAAATAAACCTACTGCTCCAAGCTTTATATAGATATTTTTAATTTTTTTACCTTTAAAGAGAATACTTTTTAATTTCATCACACTCTACGTGAAATGTAAATAATTACAAAACTTCCTTATCAACATGCATGCATTTTACAGCACCATGAATACTATTCGAATTACTTAACTGGTTCTGTAAGTTGACCTTCTTAATAGGGCAATACTTCTGTGGTTTTTATTACTGTACAATGAGATGTCTTTTTAATTCATGTATTCATAGTCAGCATTTTATGCATAGCTAAATAGCAAATTAAATTTTATCACACGGTTTATTACTAATAATACCAAAAAAAGCTTAGCGTGACAGAAACTTTAGATTACCTGAAATAGAATTTATAAGAATTAATTTATGATTTTACCTGTAGTTATAGAAATAAATCAATTATGAACTAGTTGTAAGTATAATTTTTATTTATTAGCATCTTGGGCAGTGTGGAAGTATATTGTAACATCGGCAGAGCACCGTTAACTTTTCTTCTTTTTCTTTTAAGTTTTCTATGCCGAATCAAAAACATTAAAAGCAGAAACCAAAGGAATTGAGTCACCTGCGAGTTTGCTCTTAGCTGTGGTACTATGACCAAACATGAGTCACACATATGCATGCTGGTCTATGATGACTAGAGATAACAAACTATTACGATATTTTTTTTCATATACAAGTCTTGAGAAATCGACCTATGCAAAAGCTTATCTTGAAATGGCTACACTGATAAAAAATAATTCAGAAGTAAGACTGATAGATAAATTAAAATTTAGGCCAATTAAATGCACATACATTATACAGAAGTGATGTATTCGGTAAATCTAGCAGAGAAACATTATTAAACTTCAAAGAAATTATATGATTTTTGGTGTTCAGTTTTTCAGATGTTAAATTTACTGAGTTACTCACTTTTATTACACTAAAAATTCACACTACTACCATTTGTTGTAATCTTGTTAAGTTCTGCCACTTTTCTAAACGTAAAAAAAAAACAGAAAAGTCAAGCCAATTGTAGCCCTTTTTACTTTTTCCGACTCAAAGATGTCAAGCGAGAAAGTTCGAACTGCTGCCTCCAACATAGATAACGACATTTTTGAATCCACAAGGCACAATAAGCCTACTTCTTACTAGCGTCTTACTACGGCTACTACAACTATAAGTGTTTTAGCTACACCCACCACTTCTGCTGTTTTA
The DNA here is from genome assembly GCF_000648655.2 of Copidosoma floridanum. Next base: position 609,457 of record NW_019379727.1, read on the forward strand.
TTATTCCTAATTTTTGTAATTGACACATAAATACATATAGGTGTTACCTACAATAACTCTATCAAATATTATCGCTATTACTATTTTAACATTACTACTATTATATTTATTATTGATACTATAACCACAACGCACTGACTGTTTATTTAACTAAGCATTTAATGAAAATAAAAAAACATTTTTATCTTTTTTTTTTAATACGCTTGATCGAGTGAACAAGTGGTGCCTAGTATTAGTAAATGTCAGTAATATTTGACTTTAATCTTCATATTAGGATATCAAAAAAATATGTAAAGTATATATGTACAAAGGAAAGGAAGGGCATGGGTAACTGAATCACCTTCTCTTCTCTTAACACATGTACGAGAGCAAGCCGGATGTGGGGACTGCCAATTTTTGAGTGGCCAAACTAGAGAAGCTCTAGCTTATTAGATCGTTAACTATTGTCTTTTCCTCCTGATTTTACCCCAGCACGCTTTTCAGCGTCACTTCCGAGCCAGCGCATGACCGAGATCTGCTACTCTCTACAAGAAGGCTTGGAGACCCCGAAAAAGCACAGTTCTTAACTTTTACCCTCAAACAGTTGACTGAGTAGTTACAGTCCGTCTCCACTACGACATAATTCTCGACGAGGGTGGCTTATTTTTGCTTTGAACAGAAGTCTGCCTTAACCACCTCGTGCTGGTTCTTTGCATGTACATCCTTAAGATTGAGAAAGAAAGTAAGTTTGTTAAAGCATTATTAACTCTCTAGCTTTTTGTTCTCCTACGCAGATATAACTTCTAGGGTATACACCACTACTAGAGACGGGAGTAATAGGCGCAAATTAAAACACACCAGATTTTCTACGTAACCCTTAAGGCATGGAAAACGATAAATGTACTATTGTGGCTATTAACACCACTGAAGGAGATGTTACATTCGACGTAGAAACAAAGGGGATGTTATCCTTTAAGTACGTCACCCCTGGAATTGGTTCTGATGCTTATAGTGGAGAAGAAATTTCCGCTGTTCAGAATAACTCCAAATAAATAGAAGCACTTAGAAATTTCGTACGTACAGGTCATTGAATTTGAAAAAAACGTGATACAATTGATAGTTTAATAAATGACTGTCCCAACATTTTTTTACTACTAGGAGAGTATTTTTTTTTGTATTAGTCTATTGGCACATCGAATTTCGGCACAACTAACATTTTAATTATTACTAAACAATAAGTCATCCACCAGTTCATAGAAAAAATTTAGCAGCACACATAAACAAAAAACTCATTGAAGAAATCATTAAACCTTTATTATCACTATATAGCTTTCCTCTTTGGATTGTTTCAAAATAACCAGATAGTCAAGAAAATCAAAGATAGGGGGTCGTAATTGATTTTAGAAATTTAAATTAAAAACCATCGGTGATGCATATTCGTTGCCAAACATACATGATACATAAAACATATATGAAACCAACCCCCAAAAAATGGAAACTGTTAAAGAATTTCCTTAACCAAAAACCCTGAAAAGTTCTATAGACGTAGCATTCAAGATTTCAAAGAAATAGTAAAATCACTATCAGATTAATTAAAAAAGAAAGAAAAATTGAAATGGACCAAAGTTTAAGAAAAAAGTTAATAAATTCTAAAAGACCATTTATTTCAAGAGCCTACATTACAAATTTCCAACTGTAGTAAATCATTTGAGTTAACAACAGACGCATATTACTACGTGATTAAAACGGTGTTAAGTCAAGAAAAAGAAGGGTTTGATCACCCTGTCACCTATATTTCAAAAACTCTGAATAAGGCCGAAATAAGTTATTCTACGACTGAAGAGGACTGCCTGGCTGCTCTAAACGCAATGCATCATTTTCGTTCGTGTAGCCAATCATGAGCCATTGAATTAGATACACACTAGAAAGGATCCAGGAGAGCATTTGATGCATGGAATATTCAAGCTTACAGATTAAGAGTGTACTTTTTAATACAAGTCTGGAAAACTTAACACAAACGCTAATTCGTTATCTGTAAATCCAATTGGACCATCTTCCTAATAATTTGCACTATTTGATGTTGTTAGAATAGTTTACTATTATATCTATTTTGTTGATTATGTTAACAAAAATGACTGCGAGATAGTCCTAGATATCAGATATCTAGGATTGTATCTACTCTTATTTGGCTCTTTAAGGCATCAGCTAGTATTGAAGGTTCTTAAGCATCTACCATCTAGCTTATCATAGGTGCTTATCCTTTTATAAACATGTCTCACGCCATGTCTCTTATTTGGGCCATTGTATGCGAGTTTTACGTACCCTTCTCTTCCATCACAGCCTTGTCACTGCCACAAAGTAGTATAGTAACATATTTATATTGACATAATATTCACCCATTGATTAGCCTGGTCGTTAAAGCACTTTCTGCAGCTAAATTTGATAATTAATAACAGTTTTTTCTGTCACATACCTTTTTTTTGAACGAATTATGAATTTCTGAAGGTTTTTAAAGTCTTGGCTACTTACGCTTAAATGAGCGGCACCTGACAACGCTCTTGTATGAATCCTTTTCGTCATCACTAACTCATTTTCACTGCCACACAGTAGTGTATTAACATAATGATATTGACATAATATTCGCCCATTGATAACCCTGGTCGTTGACGCACTTTCTGCATTTAAATTTGATAATTAATAACAGTTTTTTTTGTCACATACCTTTTTTTAAAAGAATTATGAATTCGTGAAGGTTCTTAAGGTCTTGGCTGTTTATGCTTAAATGAGTGACACCAACTCTCTTATATAAATGTTTCCATCATCACTAACTCATTTTCCTCCATTTTTAATATCTTAAACACAGTAGGATAAAAATAGCAAAGAAGCATGATTATTTTTGGAAAATTGCTATTAGCGTGAAAAAAATCTGGGTGAATGGTTGTTAAATGGTTTTAAAACAAATCTAAATAATTTTTGACTCCAAATTGTGTCAGCTAATGGCTCAAAAAAAGTGGTAATAGAGGCAAAAAATGGTTTTTCGCGTCTAAAAAAAGACAAGAGAGTCGGACAACAAAGTTGTATTAGTAAAATTTCAAGCTCATTCAAGAAAATGAGCTCCAGCGAGATAAAATCAGTCCAGCCATTTTTTTGCAATTTGCAAAAAAAGTGCTACGTAGGACCGTTTTTTTAAAAATCAATAACTTGTGTTCTTTTAAATATTAAGACTCAAAAATTAAATTCAAGATATGTCTTGTGTCCCTTATCATCCATGAATATAATGGTATGAATGGTTTTTCAACATATTACCATTTTTCAAACGGCATTGTACTCGTAGAGAGTTATTCTACAATATACCAAAATGACGATCTATTCGATATTTCGGAAAATTACGAAAAATTTATGTCAAAAACTAGCTATTTTCCGTGGATGCGGTGGCACGGCACCCCACTCGATAACTCTGAAGCTATGATGTGGAGAGGAGGCATGGCCTGCAGCTCGCCGCGCCGCCGCATTCACGAAAAATAGCCGGTTTTTGACATCAATTTTTCGTGATTTTCCAATATGTCAGACGGATCAACGTTTTAGTATATTGTAGAGTAACTCTCTACGAGTACAATGCCGTTTAAAAAATAGTAATATGTTAAAAAACCATCCACGTTCAACTGTTTTGCGGAGGGACCATTTTTTGCTTTTTGCAGCAGTTTGCAAAAAGTTTACATCTGATTGTTTTGAAATTTGGTATGGATGTTGAGGGACACACGATGTACCTTGTATTTAATTTTTAAGTCTTAATATTTTGAGGAACGCGAGTCATAGATTTGTGGGTGCAATAGGCTGAACCAATTTTATCCCACTGGAGCTCGTTCTCTTCGTCTAGAAATTGCACATCTTTTTCACCTACACACAACTTTTTTGTCCAACTCTCTAGTCTTTTTTTAGACACAAAAAACCATTTTTAAACACTATTACCATCCCTTTTGGGCCGTTAGGTGACTCAATTTGAAGTCTAAAACTATTTAGATTTGTTCTGAAACCGTTCAATTACCGTCCAGATTTTTTTCACGTCAATAGCAATTTCCCTCATCGAGAAAATAATTTTATCCTTCTAATATAGTCCTTGAGCAGAATATTTTTCCTATGAAATATCAGGATAGACTTTATTTTACGTTGTAACCAGAAAATGGCGATAAAGTACTCCATCAGCGCTTCAACCACTGTTACATCGGCATGATCTGAATTGTCATTCTCATTCACCCTTTTTTGCCGTTTAATTATTTTCTCTTCGTGTTACTTATTTTTACCATTCTTTTCTCTCATTAATTTTTTTATTATGTCACATTTACGTGTTTAATATTTTAACATAATTAAGAGGGGTTTGATTACTTTTTTATTTAATTACAATCGTAAGAGCGAATTTATTGTTACACCGTTTTTTGTTCATTTCTTTTAGAAAACAATACATAAAATTCTTAACATGCATATTAAAATATACAAGGGATGAAAAATTGATGGAAAGATATATTAATGCATACATATTATCTAAACATATATACACAATAACGATACCCATGCGTTTGACATGCCAAAAGAGAGGAATATTGTTCTTTTGGATGTATATATATATATATATATATATATATATAGTGGTCGCAGTGGCGCAACGGTAGAGTTGCAGTTCCATCGATCTCCGAGGTTAAGCTGCATTTGGCGCGGTTAATACTTGGATGGGTGACCGCTTGGTCACCATTTGAGTCTCGCCGTTTCGCCTGTGCTCTTGATTCTCGAAGGTCGATTAACTGTTTCTCTGACGCTTCGTCTACGTGATCATAGGTGTGACTGAGTTGGTCCAGATGTTTATATACATATATAAACATCTGGTCATAACTCAGGTGCACTGATGGCTAATTAACACTATGCTTGTGTAAAAGAATGCCATGTCTGAGCCTACGGGCGATGATGAATAAAAAAAATATATATATATACATATATATATTCCTATATTATACAAGGATTTTGTAACATCATATCTCATATCTTGTCTCCACAACCTTCCAACCTCTTCAGCTACCCTCAGCCCCCTTTTTATAAGGTAAAATTCTAACAGTTTTTACATTTTTTTTTTAGGTTCGATTTTCCTTGAGCACCCATCCACCATCCCGCTCCCTTTACTCCAGTCAGCCCCCCTCTCGATAAAGTATAATTCTATTTGTGTTTAACCTTATTTTTATTAAGCAACATTTTTGTTAAGCCCCTTCCACCCTCCAACTACCCTCACATTTTTACAACTCAATAACTGGATAACCCAATTGGCCCCTCTCAGAATTTAAAAAATATTCCCTTCAGCGTGGTGGCTCTAAATGAGGTGAAATTATATAAGTTATCATGCAATTTTTTATTAAATAACTTTTTATACCCCCCCCCCCTCAGCCTTTTTTACACTTTTTGAAAAATCCCTCTTAGCCCCCTAAAAATTTTTAAGCACATTGTCTGAGCAACACTCTAATATTTAATCAAGCCCTTTTCAGCCACTTTTTAGCACTCTCTCAATAATTTCCACACCACCCCTAAAGGTACTGCTGTGTTGCGCTGGTTTTTTTCCAAAATTCTAAAAAGTCTATTTATCAGATTGTTAAGTACATACAAGAACATGGCATAGTATTTCTATATTTAATCGAATAACAACAAATCATCTTATAGAATAATAAAATCGTGATACTTGCTCGTAGTTTTATTTACCAAGAAAGAATACAAATCAGTTTCCCCTTTTGTCTTTTGACTTCAACCTAGACAATGCGTAACGTACAGAAGAAAAAAATTTATATACAATAAAAATAATAAAAATGTTTTATTTTTGAAGACTTAATGTACATATTATTGTAAAACTTATGTTTTCATGTTCAAATTTAAGGTTTTAATATGACAAATATGATTTTTCTAAATAAACTAGTTACTTGAAAAGTTTTTTTTTGTAAATTGATGACATTTGATAAATCTGAACAGTATACGTAAGAACAATATTAAAGTATAATAAAACAGTATTATTTTGATTTTTCATAATAGGAAACGGCATAAAATCATAATAACAATTTTTGTAATTGGCATGACAGCATAACGATACATACTTTTTCCGAAATATTGTGGATTAACTTGGAAATCGTGTTTCACTTAACAAAAAGCAATAGCAGCATCTTAAAATGTACTATAAAGTATTTCGTTAACTGTTCTTAACATTTCAAAAGATTTTGCTCCATTAACTGGTTTAAAATTAGTTTGAAAAAAATGTTTCGTTTAGAGTTTTAGTCATATTATTTTTTTATTCGAACTTACAGACTAAGAACAGTACTTTGTTGCTCACTTTGGTTATGATTTGACACTTCCGAGAGCCACGATGTTCATAGTCAGTTATTAGGAGACAACTTTGCGCTCTTATGAGAGACAAAAAGTTTTAGCATTAGGAACGAAAAAAAAATTTCTTTGAAATCAAAAGTAGTCATTTAACACCTCGATCCCTTGATATACACAATAATTGAAAAGACGCAGTTAAAATAATCTATTTTCGTAGAAAATCTTGAAAGCCAAAAGTTGCTTAGTGAAAAAACAGCACGATAAAAGTTTATTGTCTAGCCATGGTCTAATCTAAGTATAAAAGTGAAAAGTTAAGAATTAAATTTTCTTCACTTCCTAGTGCCTCCAAGTTTTTTGCTCATACACGATCGGCAAGACATAATATAAGGCTCCGACTTCATTCTTTTTTATTGATATGTGATAAGTCTTAAATTTATGGAAATGTCCTGTAAGAACCTGGCTTGATACGGCCCCTTTTGTCCTAAGTTTTCTAATGGAAAAAACATGGTGTTATAAGTAAAATCTGTATCTTCGTTATATCTTGTTTTAATTTACATCATCAAAAAATATGCTTATGAAATATAGAATTGTATTTTTATCCTAAAACTTTTAATCTGTTATACAAAATAAGTACAAAAATTTGGACTGAAATTATTTATTTATTTCGTGTTTATTCGGCTAAATGTTTTGTTTCTTACTATATAAACGTAATTTTAATGTGATTTAATGTTATTTTGATTAACTAATAAATGCTAGGTGACGACTATTATACATGAATATATTTATCATTTTATGTCATATTTTCCTCTCTCTCAAAGATAAAACTTTAAGACTCATAAGAAAGTCATCTTTAAAGAAAATTGTTCCCTTACAAAGCTAACTGTGTACTTAACAACACGCGCGTTGGAGCGTTGTAGTTTTTCTATATTAAATATAGAAAAAATTAAAGAATCACTTTCTCTGTTTCTGGGGGTATAGACGAATTTTGAATGAGGGCTTATAGTGAAACTTACTAAAATTACCACATGATATGGAAAAACACACACACACACACATATATATATATATATATCTCCCCATATTATACAGTTATTTGTGAGGGTCACTCCATATATCCCCCCTACATCCCCCGATAGACCCTCCACAGCCCCCCCACAAAATTTTGTCTGTCCCTCCACAGATCCCCCACAGCCCCCCGCAGGCCCCCCACACCATTTTTTATACGTTGTCATGTATACTTATTAAATGATGAAACATTCACAAGTGACTTTTAATTTAATACCATAAATATTGCCGATTAATCTATAAAAATCATCAAGTAAAGTCAATAAATTATGGAAAAATCTCTTTCCAAACAATATTTTCTATTTCTGTATTTTTTTGCCTTTCTACTTGAATAAATAAATTATTTTCATCTTTGCATCCTAATAAAGCCACATATAATTGACCGTGAGAAAAAAACGGTTTCTTTAAATACAAACCTACACTATAAAAACTTTGACCTTGGGATTTGTTTATTGTCATAGAAAATGCCACAACGATTGGAAATTGTTTACGATACAAAATAAACGGTAATGTTGAGGAGTTTCCTGTGTCTAAAGTCACTCTTGGAATGAAGACTCTATTTATAATTTTTTCTCCAGTTATTATTTCTTCTTCTACATTATACTGTAATAATTTTGTGATTCGTAAACGTGTTCCATCACAGAGTCTATCTGATATACTTGAATTTCTCAGTAACATCACTATTGTACCAATTTTTAGATTTAGTTCATGAGGTGGTATTCCTTCACGAATATTGTTCAACATTTCCACCGAAAAACTTAAACAAATATTACGTCTGATTTATCAACCCCTTTATAAGTTGCGTTATCTATTCTATAGTAAGCTTTAATTTCACTCGTTAATTTTTTAAGAATTTTATTATTCAAACGAGAGGTGTTCTCGTTATGCGATGGAAGTATGACGCTATTTATCGAACAATTGTAGGTATTAGAAAATTTTATTTGAGAATATTCATCATTTGAAATTCAATTTGTAGGAATGTTAAAAGTTTTTATTTCCCCTTTCCCAATTTTTAATATTAATTTTAAAAATCCTTAATCGTAAGAATGAAGATTTAATACTTTGTCCATAGTATAATCTTTGCATTACCGTTTTAGAATCTGACAAAAATCATCTCCTAAAATAATTAATTTACTTCCAAAATGTTTCTCAGTATTATATAAATCTCTTAACGTTCTGTCGTCTATTTCCAATGCTCTTTTTCAAATCTTTAAAGCCTCATTTCAAATAATTAAATCAACTTCTCTTAATTTTCTTTTATCTGACTCGAATTTTAAAAATGCATTCCACATTATTAATGGCTGGCTCTATATTATTAATGCTGGATGGTATCTGGCTTACTCCCGCTCCAAGGAAGGGGGCCGTGTGTTGTACTTGCGAGCAGGACCCCGTTTTGACCACTCACCTATACGCGCATGCATGAAAATGCACATACGCGTACGTGCATGTATGACATCGTGCGCCCGTGCTAATATTTTCAAAGTGATCATACCTATATCCTCCCAATCGCCACTTGCTTGCTATTTTTTTCTCGAGAGCGGGCGCCTAGAATTATAGGCTTTCAAATAAGTACAAAAAATATATATAATACATATATTGTATAAAAACACATATCTTAGAAATAAGCTTAAATATCAACACGCAAACAAAACTTGATACGTATGTTTTTAAGAACACACACTTATTTGAACACTCCTTTGTACATTATTAATTCACCATCTGAGGTAAAAAATCCACACAACTCCTCATCTTTGTCGCAATCTACCTCTTTTATCACCCCATTCTAAAGAAAACAGTGGCAACTGATAAATTACAATTCACGCTCCCACTTTTTATGTCCCTTGTCATGTAAATTATACACAAATGAATACTGTCTCCGCAACCGTAGTTTTAAAAACGACACAAGACCTTCATGATTCCGTGTAAAAACTTCTGTCGCTTTTGCTTTACTCATCAGGCGGTAAGCAGCACATAATGGTTTTTTCATATCCTTGTATTTACTACACAATGATGTCTGATGATACCTTGAGTTGTTGCACTGCCTACCTGGATAAGGGGATATCACATTAGCTTCACACAAATATCATTTCTTGAACTCAAACTTTGCTTAAAATTTGCGGATATTAATTTGCTCTTGATTTATATTTGTGTTTTGATCACGTAGGCAATCAATGTAATCATTAAAATCAATAGTAGCTTTAACAACAACGGTCTTGACACCCTTTGCTTTTTTCATTATGTCTTGATTCTGAACATGAATGCTGTACATTTTACTTCTAACACCTATGAGTTTCGTAATAATCTTCCCATTACACTCATCCTTCATAAGTCCTATGATTTTCTTATTTTTAAGCAGCATTTTTTACTTATTATTTTTGAAAAAGTTAGATGTATCGAATTCCTGAATGTTAGTTCTCACAATTTCGAAAATATCATGTTTTTAGATTTCATGAATAAAACTATCTGTATCAGTATTCAACAGTTTGCAATTATTTTTTAGCATAGAAATCATATTATCATAGCGAAAGCGGTACTCAAACGTTTTAGATAAGTTTAATACACTAAGCCGAATATGTTTGGGCTTTCTCATCATTACTTCCAATCTTTGTAATTAATTCGCTACGAAATCTTCATTAAAAATTTCACAGCTATGAAAGTTCGGCTTAGCAATATATGCACCTGCACCGTACTACCTATTCCAGTAGTCTAAAAGCTTGGCATCGAATCTCTTACTTTTATTCTCCATTGTCTTTCCAAAAATAGCATTATTAAAAGTTTGAAAAGCATTTTTTCAAACTCATTTTTAGCTTTTTTTGTTTTGTCACTACTGAGATCTATATACTCTCCGAGTCATTTTCTTTAACAACACTATAAAGCCTGATAAGTTTTTGTTTATCTTAATCCATGAGTTTTAGCTTGCTTGAGAGCTTCACAATGAAGTACATACTTATACTTATTGTAAAATGTAGTCATTAATTTCTTCTGTTGTGGATTTGGAGCTGAAATGTGTTTAGAGCAGAACGGTAAGTTTCCGTGAGAATTATGGAGCATCTCTAAATATTTAAAATCTACTTCTAAAATGTGTCCATAATCACTTTCACTGCTAATTTTATGAAAATCGTGAGATCGTTTGTCAACGTTTTCAATCCACTCGAATCCACCGTAAGAAAGTAGTTGAGTTGTAGACCAACCACATAAATTATTCAAATTCAAATAGATTATATATTTTTTAACATCATTTTTCTGTAATCATCTATATAGTGGTTATTTGCTTCGGCATATCTGTTGCAGCACTGACTAATTCCTTCTCATATGCCCTTTTCATTGAACATAAACATGTCAATGTCAGTAATGAGTTCTAGTGATATCTGTAAAAAAAGTTATAAATTTGTTATTTAATGTTCTAGTATAATTCTTGTGTATATATATTTAATCTTTGCTTTGTTTTTTTGTCTTAGCTTTTCAAGTGGAACCTGGTGTTGTAAAATAGGGAGAAGCATCTCATTTGTATACCTCTAGACAATTACTTCTAAATATTTCAAAAACTTCTGCTAATAGTAGCACATCCATCTTGAGGTATAAATCTGAATACTGTCCGAGATTTGCTATATTAAATGTTTTCCATATTGTTTGAGCATGTATATAATTCTCAGTACTTATATGTGCGTCATATAATTTGCTATATTAATAATTTTTCTATGTAAGCACAGGTTCTTGAAGTTTTTCAAATAATATTACATAATTATATGGGAACAAGTAATAAGTTTTTGTATAAATAAATGCGCATCGTAGTTACTTAAATTGTATAAAACTATGGGTAATTTTTACGAGTTTTGGTATTTGAGATTACATTTATTATGTAAAAGGCTCTGATATCTGGAATTAAAAATAAAATTTGTAAATAAGTTTGAGAAAAAAAAAAATATTTGTTAAAAAAGTCTAATAATAAATATTTACTCTCCAGTGAAACGAGAATAATTACGAACTGTATCATCATTTTTAGTATACTTCTCATATATATATATATGACATTAGTCAGCCTTAAAAAAATCAGAATTTCTACTTCACCTAATAATCTTGTTGACTCTGAATTATTAAACATACTTAGAAAATTGATGTCGAGGACTCGCATTTTTTTAACAAACTAGGTAGCTGGGGTTTTACAGCTTTCAGTTTTTTTGTTTTTTTTTTCCATAGGAAATTTATCGTGATTCAGTGTCGTTATAACTACATTTCACATAGTATTCAAAACTTAAAACTTTGTGGTGTTGTATTGCTTTTTCACTACTGTGTACAGGTTTTAATAAATACTGAAAGTCAGCGTATACTATAAATGGGACTTGATTTTTATTCTTACAATTTCCAAGTTTTTAAATATCATTACCATGTTTTAGCAATCTAACTTTACATTAATTGACTTTAACGCATTCCATTGTGTGTACTATAAGTTTTGAAGTAATGCAGACAACGATCGCAAATGTAAATTTTACGTTTACATTTAGTAAGAGAGCTTCTTTTAAGCTAAGACAAATCTTTCACCCATACATAATGACAATCGTATTCATCATTATCCGTACGACTAACCCTGCTGTCTAAGCTTTCTTCTGACTCAGCATCTTTTTCGTATGCTTCTTCTTCTTCCTATACGTCTCTTATAATCCCATTATTAGCACGGTCAATATCATCATTTGTCTCCTTACTCTTTTCTGTATCATATTTTTCTGCATCATCTTATCCTTCTTCTACTTCTCTAATAATTTCAAAATAATTGAAATCATCTTCGTTGTTAACTTTTTTTGTTTTTTATTTGTTTTTCCCTCATCATCTAATTCTATGTACTGACTTTCTATAAATAACAAATTTACATGTTTACCCTTTTTTTAGCTGTCAAATGAAGGGGAAAAATTTTAAATGTATTCTTCATCTTGTCAAAAAAATATACATTAACCGAAATACCATTCTGTTTTTAAAATTTCGATACTTCCTTAGGTTGCACTGAAAATTTTATCCCCGTGGAATTGTAATAATTTTCATATTCTTTATAATTTGAGACTCGATTCGCATTTTTACTTGCAGGATGTAGTGCCGACAAAATGGCCCGTTTGAAGCATTGGTGATCTAAGTTCCTAACATTAACACAGACTTTTTTTTAATAATAGAACCGGGTAGTTCTATGTAAGAATTATCATTCATAGCCTGATATTTACTTATAGTTACCACTAAATTTAAAATAGAGCGCAGAGTTCAACCGGAATCTCGTTTTTGAAATTCATCAATGTCGGTAGCAATAGGTTTCTGAACATTATTTTCAAACCATTCATGCAAATCAGTTGTATGAAAAATACATTTTGATTTAGTATTAGAGTACTTAACTTTAATAGTCTCCGTATCATTTTCACAAAGACAAATTCTGCTGCTAAAACTGCAATAATTTTTAATGCTGCTGATTTAGAATTTTTAGCACTTTTACAACAAACTCTTTTTCACTCAGAGTTCAGAAATTGTACCACATCCAAGTGATTGCTATTCACAATAATAATAGCTCTCATATGATTCTGAAACGCACTAAGTTCTTTCTAGGCCACAGCAGCATCATCATTTTGGCTTGATGTAGTACCAAGACCATGACCTTGAATTTCCAATTTTTTAAAAAATGTTTCTAAAAAGTTGTTATGAGACACTCAATATTTATTTATTTTTTATTAATGTGCGATAACGATTTTACAGATTGCTAATAGTTTTTAATGCTTTCAACAGACTTTGATGTTCTATTCGCACTATTTCACAAAAAATTACAAAATTTTCTATACAGTCAGCATTAGCAGAATTATCAAAAAGTTGCTCCAATAGCTGACACTAATTGCTATCGTCCTCAAATGATTCCAACGGTGCTTTGACATATGTTTTAAGCTGTCTGGTTACATCGATAAAAGCGCTACGTAGTAGTTGGGGAAACAAAAAAAAAAATAATATACGTATAATGTATAAAAAGAGGTTGTAAGTAAGTACTAAAATTAATTGACTGTTGGTTGTATTAGCTTTAAGACGGTTAAATACGTGATTGATATTCAAGGATTTCAGACTATATTCAACGAATCCATTTTGAAAGAGGTGGAAATTCTACCTTTAGAGAAAGAAGATTCTACACCAACAGTATTTCTTTTCAAGCCCCCCCCCCCTAAGGTCAGCAAAGGCCTGAAAATAAACGTGAGAATCGATGGTAAGAACGTTTTTACCATGGTCTTCCTTGGGACTCTAAAGGAGTACCCTATGAAAATTTAATCGTCACTTTTCAGTGTATTACTATAGAGGATGTCGTTATTTATTTTTGAGGACTTGAAAAAACGAAATGGCTTCATCAAGTGCACACCAATAGGTATATGATTTATTAAATCTAATGTATGATAAATAAAAGATAATAAATAAAAAACTGAAAGACCATTTTCTTCCTCTTAGGTTTATTCACAACTTTGAAGAATGCTTCTCACTGAAATAATTCAACATAATTCATGTGACATGTACAAATCATACATTTAAATCAGCCTATTGTACTGTAAATAATGCTGCAGCTGTAAAAACAAGTATATTAAAAAAAGTATGGCTTAACAGATAAGCTATTCTTGATATAAAGTAAATTCATAGAAATTTAAAATACAGTCAACCAATTTTATTCATTACTTTTATTTTATGTGCATCAATAAAACGATCACAAAAAAACATTTATAAGTAATAATTTTTTTATGCCCATCCTCTTAAGCCGCTTTGCTCATCTACGTCAGATAAGATGCCAATTAATTAAGTAAGAGTGTAAAACTTAAGTATCATGCATCAATATGAGTACGCATGTGAGCTACTATACTTTGGCAGAGCTTTCCTCGTGTAACAAGATCTATCACTTGCTCTTTCGCAGACGGATAAGCTTTGTTCACAATCATACCTTTACAATTGAGTCGCTGTCACAGATCACTTTTATTTATACAATACTTTAACTTAGCTCTTATTGCTCCATCTGTCTCATCCCATCCAACCTAAAGAGAGATTCCTCTATCTAAATATTCAAGCGCATAGTACAGCATGGACACTTTATATGTGCACTAACAAGTACATATTTTTTACGTATCAAAACACGTACCCTCTTTTTATTTCAGCATAGACATCCTTAAGAATTAATTTTGCACAATGTTTTTGCTCTCTTATTATTAAAACATATTGAATATCACCCTACATTGTAATTTTATAAGCAAGTTTACTATAGGTGAGGGTTTAAAAATATGCAAGTACATTTATTTTATACTCAAAAATAGAACATACAACTCTCCAGTAGCTTAAAATTTTTGATAGCAAAAAGATCTGCTGGAAAAGGTTGCACTTGTTGAAATGCTTCTGAGCGAGAAAGCAATCGTTTCTAACGATACTCCTACACCCTTAATCGAGAAAGCGACTTTACCAATACTAAATCCTAGATTTGATACATTGTAAATGTCATGACGTCGCCAACGATTTCCTTTTAAGTTTGTTAGAGAACACGTGATCGTAGAAATTTTACTGTGGAAAAATCATAATAGATTTTTTTAATTGTGGGACATTCCAATGGAACAAGTGAATCGTGTATATCCAGAACTTATAACTGACAGAAATACACGGAGACCTTATAACTTATATTTCAAAGCTAAAAGAAACGCTAATCCATTACACATAATTTTATATTTTAAAAAGACTTTTGCACTCTTTTGCGCTACTTTGAACTTAAAAAGTATAGCGTGGAGGAGAGAAAAAGATTAATCTTCTGAAATAGTAAGCTGTTCACTCCTACTTATTTTTTAAAAATAAATGTCATTTCTTAATTTTTTTATTTTATAATTTTTTTTTACAGCAGTGGTATCGGCAGCAATCCCTAAACATTTATTCTCTACGTCATGATTTTAATTTGTTTCTGATAAACGTCATGCAGTATTGAAACGAGATTTTGGATAAATATTCCATGCATGAGAATGTTACAGACTACGATTAACAAAGCATACGTCACCTCAAGAGAAAGAAAAAAAAGAGTTGTAATGGATACATCGCAAATTTTAAGTTCAAGAGATTATATTTGTGTGAAGCTAGTGTGATATCCCCTCATCCAGGTAGGCAGTGCAACAACTTAAGGTATCATCAGACACCATTGTGTAGTAAATACAAGGATATGAAAAAACCATTATGTGCTGCTTACCACCTGATGGGTAAAGCCAAAGCGACAGAAGGTTTTACACGGGCTCATGAAGGTCTTGTGTCGTTTTTAGAACTACTGTTGTGGAGACAGTATTCATTTGTGTATAATTTACATGACAAGGGACATAAAAAGTGGGAGCGTGAATTGTAATTTATCAGTTGCCACTGATATCTTCAGAATGGGGTGATAAAAGAGATAGATTGCGACAAAGATGAGAAGTTGTGTGGATTTTTTACCTCAGATGGTGAATTAATAATGTACAAAAGAGTGTTCAAATAAGAGTGTGTTCTTAAAAACATACGTATCAAGTTTTGTTTGCGTGCTCATATGTAAGCTTATTTCTAAGATATGTGTTTTTATACAATATATGTATTATATATATTTTTTGTACTTATTTGAAAACCTATAATTCTAGGCACATGCTCTCGAGAAAAAAAAAGNAAAAAAACAACACACCTGGGGGGATAAATGGGTCATAGGACCAACGGTAAGACCGAAGTTCTTTAAACATGAGAAGAGTATAGACACAATTTCTCTGGTAACAAGGGGTTCGCCAGACCAACAGAAAGAACGAAGCTCTGTAAACGTTAGTACTGCATTCATGTGATTTACTAAAACAAAAACTTAAAAAATGTATTATATATATTTTTTGTACTTATTTGAAAACCTATAATTCTAGGCACATGCTCTCGAGAAAAAAAAAGCAAGCAAGTGGCGATTGGGAGAATATAGGTATGATCACTTGAAAAATATTAGTACGGGCGCGCGCTGTCATACATGCACGTACGCGTATGTGAATTTTCATGCATGCACGTATAGGTGAGTGGTCAAAGCGGGGGCCTGCTCGCAAGTACAACACACGGTATTGCCCCCTTCCTAGGAGCAAGAGTAAGCCAGATACCAGCCAGCATGAGCACTTACACATGCGTGCACACGAGTGTGCATTTTTCATGCGTGTAGGTAAGTGGTCCCATCAGAAACCCAGTCTAGAGAACAATCTAACACCTAGAAGGGGGAGCGCGAATAACCCCGCAGAATAGCATGGCTGACCCGCGACCTCTTACACGTGCGGCAGTTATTAACCTAAATCAATCAAACTAGTCCTAAATTCTTTTCATTCTTGTTACTAACAACTTACTAGAAATCTGATTGTTGCAGTTATTATACAAAAAGCACAAATTTGAAAAAACCCTTTTTTGTAAGCTTTTGCACATTATAACGTTAATTTGACAATGTTTCTCACCCTGAGTATCAGGGCAGATATAAGGATCATGTTCCTCTTACATAAATAAATACAATAAACTATAATAGAACCTGTCCGCAATCACACTACAAAGTTCTTTTTAATTGTCTTATTCCACTGGCCTATAAGTCTTTTATTTCTGACAGGCTACCAACCTGGTTATTGATGTTTTCAGATGTCAAATTTTTTTTTAACTGTACATACAACTTTTAATAACCACTATTTCTCAATTAACAAATGATTGAAAATATTTTTTTTTTTTACAGGCACCACATAAAGTACACATTACATTATCAATTGTTTTTTCAATATTATTTATGAAAGTCCAAACGTGACTTTTTAATTTACTCTGACATTGTAATTTGTTCTTGTAACTGATAAAAGTCTAAACACAATGTTTAAATTACTTTTTAGAAGAGAGTTAACATGAAAAGGTTATTTAATTTAAAATTTAATATTACAAATGTACACTCTCTCTGTAGTTTTTGCGGGCCTGAGACCATTTCATTAAATGTGGTCACATTGTGCGCGCAATTTTTTTTATTTAAATTTATGTTAAAGCAGTGAAAACAAAATATTTGGTAAATTTATTAAAAACATTTTCGCAAAGAAAATAAGAAATTAAATAATGTTATGCATTAAAAATATGTGAAATAATTAAATACCTGACAAGTAAATTATTGTAACATTTCAAAGAAAAAAATTTTAATTTAACAAAAAACAATCTAAACAGTGATATGAATAATGACTGTTCAAAGCATTTAAAAAGTAGTATGATATGCATCATTACAGCTTTTGTTGTAGTGATGATGGAAGATACCTTATGAGCTTTTCTTGTTTTTAATTATATAAATATTATTTGCCTTAAATGATTCAGATTATTGTTTCAAAGCTTTAAAATTAACGGAATTAAGATCTACGACACTGTTATACTTTTTTATTAAACAGTAAGCATTCGTAAGGGGTGTTCCCATCGCTGATTTTTTTTTACATAAAACACTAACAATTAAAAAAAGTACTTGAATACTGAGAAATTATGTAAGAAAGTAGTAAATATAAACTATATACTCGATAAGCATGCAAGTAGTTATTTTTTTGGTTGTTTTTTGCAAGTAACAATTACACTAAGTTTTCAAATGTTTAGTACACAATATGATTTGTTTCACATGATTGCTTTGAATTATTGCTCAATGTTTTTTTTTATTTGAGCGTAAACTTGAAAAAAAAATTCGTACATAATAAGTTAATTTTCTGTACATGGGTCTCCAGATAAAACAAATTAGGGACAAAGAGAGTGAAAGAGAGTGTATTTATAAAAATGATCATACGTAAGGAGGTTCAGATGCGCATCGAATTAAGTACTAAAAAAAAATTATAGTTGTTGTAAGCTTTATTGTAAGCAATGAACATAAATTTTTAAATTATTGTTACCGAAAGTACAAACAAAAGAAGCACAAGTTAGATGTTCTTGGTTAAAATAAAATTGAACATTTTTAGTTTTGCTTTTCTTTGTACAGATAATCGAATTTTATTATGGGATTTGTAAATCTATAAGTCGATGGAGTAAAAAGTTCAGCTGATGAAAAAAGTTTACATAATTTAGAACACTAATCATCATCTTGCAAAATATTAGTTAACGATGAATTTTTAAGATATTAATGAAAATATGAACAGACGATTTATTGGCTTATGAAAAATAAATATGTTAGTTGCGTTGTAGGATAAAAAGCTCGTATATTTACGAGATTGATAATACAATAGCTTTTGTTAAAGGTGCGAATCTCTTACGGATGTATGCTGAATAGTACACCATATTTTCAATCATCAAAGGTACAGTAAGCATCCAAATTTTCAAACGGCGTTAGTAGATAACTTTGTTTTTCATTTAATATATTCCTACGACATTTTTTAAACACATTTACAGATTAGTAACAGGTAAGAGTAAGCTTGAGTCGTATAATTACAATGAATTTTTTACTGCATTTACCCTATTTACTCCTCATGATACGGTTACAAATATGTATAAATAAATAACCAGTATTATAGTTTTCTCAAGTTATTTAACTAAATCCCTAAACATTTATTCTCTACGTCATGATTTTAATTTGTTTCTGATAAACGTCATGCAGTATTGAAACGAGATTTTGGATAAATATTCCATGCATGAGAATGTTACAGACTACGATTAACAAAGCATACGTCACCTCAAGAGAAAGAAAAAAAAGAGTTGTAANATTGTCAGAAAACTATTATGTCAATAAAAAAAGCAAAAGTAATCAGGTATTTCTTCCATGGTTACTAGAATAAAATAACTGTGAATATATAAAATATATTTTCTAGAATTTTTATTTTTTTTGAATTTTACAAATAATCTTCTTATAAAAAGTTACTTAAAAAATTTTGTTTGTACTTCAATGAGTAATATTCATAAGAACAAGTTCTAATGCAATGTATATTTTATTGTGGTGTGTGTAAAAAAAATAGTTATTCGTAAGCATTAGTTAATAGGTAAATAGTTGCTAATTGTAGTTGTATATAGTAAAGACAAAAAAAATTTAACATCGACGAGAATCCATGAACTGGCTAGGTAGCCGGGCAGGAGGAAAAGACTAACTCCACTTGACCATTAACTCTCGTGCCTGCATTGTACAAGAACTCATATTTGAACTACAGGAAGTGGGCGGGGCTTTGGTCAAAGTATAGCTAGAGGGAACTTCTCACTATCTTGAGTATTTGAGAGGTTAACTGCCCATTGCGCATGTGGCGAGTTCCGAATCATCTGGGAGGCTTGATTACCATACCACCTTGGAGGTATTGCTTATAGCGCTTTGGATCGTTTTTCTCTCACCAGAAGACAGGCAACCTTTATCTCTTTTTAAAGAAGATAATGATGTTTTAGAAAAATCAATTTATTTGTCTTCTACTCGTACCTTACACAACTAATAATAAAAGTAAAATGAGTTTGTTACATATTAAATATAACTTCAATTTGTCATAAATGGTATGAATTTGGAAAATTTTTGTGGATGCAGAAGTTTAAAGAAGATGTGATAAAGTATAAGAATAAAGGATTTGAATAATTAATGTAGTATGCGGACTAGGTATAGTTACGTCGCGAGCGTTGATATGTAGAGGCATCGAGATAGAGGCGACTTTGTCGTCACACTGCGCATTTATATATATATTCGACGGCAAGAGTGCTCAAATCGTCTCGTAGCGCGCTCAGATTGCTGCGAACCATACGCCAAGCACCATGCCTTGTACCCGTTATCTGTTCATCTAATAAACTACTATTGACATTTAGTACCCCAGTGTTATTGTAGTAACGCGTTATTCCTCTACCTCCTTTTCTCCCAGGACATGCTCACATATTACAATAAATTTTTTATATTTTTTATGTTCCACTGCCCGTAAAAATATTAGTAAAATTATAGATTCATTTAAAAAATTTGTTTTATAACGTCAACGAAAAAAATTTGAATAATTATCTCTAAATATTATAGAAATATTTGTGTGCAACGGAAATACCTTAAACACTTTGAATAGTTTAAAAAAAACAGTTTTTTATCGTTTGGTCATCATCAAATATTTCTCTCTAATCGGTAATAATAACTCTGACATAATATCGCAGTCAAGATAAATTAATACTTCATCTTCACTTTTGCATCTTCATAGAGCGAAGTAATTGACCATGAGAGAAGAGCATTTTGTTAATACAAACGAACATTGTCAAATCTTTGACCTTGAGATTTGTGAATAGTCATAGTCAGTTCCTGTGCGAACTAATACGTAATGAAAATGTATTTTCTGAATTTAAAGTTTTTTTCGGTGATAAAACTTTTCTTATTTTCTCTTCAGTATTAAATTCAGCTCAAATTTTGTATGTGAACAATTTCATAGTTCATTTTTTTTCCAATAATAGTTATCAGCATAATTATTTATTGCTCTTAATTTCAAATTAAGTTTATGAGTGTACAAACCTTCACAATTTCACGTATAAAATTTATCAGAATAATGCACAAATAAATTTTTTCCTCGAGGAATTTCATGTAGAAGTTTGATTTATGTAGAATTCTAGAAGAAATTCACACTACAAATTCTACGTGAAACGTGTAACCCCCACAGGATTTCCTCACAAAAATTTCGTACAAAATTTCACGAGGACTTTTAAGACAGGGAAAATGACTTATAAATAAAAATACCGTCTAATTACCGGCGTTAAGTTATTGAAATATTTTAATCTCTTATTATTCAAGAGCATTTTTTTATCATTATATTTTACAGTTAATTCAGATTGGTAGTAAAAGTACAGGTGAGTATGCACATCTATGCGGCACTGGAATATCTACATATCAACTTGTAATACTTGATATTTTTACACCAGTAAAAATATGTACATAAATATGTCAATAATATTCACGAATAATTCTATAACGAGTTTTGGAGTGAAAACCCGAACGTAGTAAAAGATCTTGAAAGGTTTTTCCCGTACAGCGATGTCAACTATGAATTATTAAAAAAAGAAATCGCGTAGTTGCCGACGTATTTTGTTAACGATGAAGCTGAATTGTGTGAATTAGAAGTCGACGTATTTTGGAATAAGATTGTTAATATGCGTTCTGAAAACGGTGATTTATTATTTCCAAATTTAAAAATATTGATTCAAGCTGTTTTAACTTTGCCGCACTCTAATGCTGAGCCAGAATAAGTTTTTTCGATTGTTACTGACGTCAAGCAAAAAAAAAGGAATAAAATGGAAATTGATTTATTAGATTCAATTTGTTTCATTCGGTCTTATTTTCTCGTCCACGGTATAACTGCATTAAATTTTGTAGCAACAAAAAATCATCTTGATTTATTCAATTCGACGATGTATAAACATAAAGTTGATATCACTCCAAAACTTGAACCTCAAAGTAAATGATTTTGTAAATAGTCTTGTAAATATTTTCATTCACATCTGTTTTTCGTTTTTTTCGTTTGCTTGTTATGCATGAAATAATCAGTATTATGTTCATTGATGCAGTATTACAAACGTGCTCATTAGCTAGTCATGTATAGATGTAATGCTTAAGTAATTTATTTATAGATTTTAAATGTCTGAATCAATAATGTTAATATTATTTTATTGTACAATCTAACAAAGCTTATTAATACTTATATTTTGTAATATACATTATTATTTCATCTGTTGCGTTCAACGTTTTTTTTTCTATTAACTTGTTACTATTCAAATTGACACAGACATAATAACGAGTGGACTAGGCCTACGTGGGGAAACCACTCGAAGAAAAAATTAAGAGCTATAGTAGTCGTCAAATTATAAACAATTCGATTAAGTATTAATCCAATTACATTTTTTCCTTTTCAACTTTCTAGTCATTATTTAATAATAAAATAATTTTTTCTTAAACAAAAGCGCCGGGGAACTTACCGCAAGGTGGTGTGGAAACAGTATAATTCTTTACTTAATCTTCAATTTTTATTTAAAAAAAAGGATTTCGAAATAATGAAGTAAGTAGCTTCCGTAGATTCAACATTCTCTGCTAAG